>CAKLPR020000014.1:600000-802170 GCA_923060345.2 Erebia aethiops
CCTACACGCCAGCCCATATACACTCGGCCGACTGCGACTTCTTGTTGCGCGATTGTAGGGAATGAACATACTATCACTATCGACGAATTAGTTAAAAGATTTTGGGAGATACAAGAACTCACTTGTCCGCCCGTCTATAGCCCCGCTGATAATGAATGCGAGGAATTGTATCGCGTCACAACCGAGCGCGATCCTGTCAGTAGTAGGTATAGTGTGGCATTGCCTTTCTGCGAAGATGTGTTTTCGTTAGGCAATTCTTATAATGTCGCATATAACCGGTTTTTATGCTTAGAGCGCAAGCTAGAAGCTTCACATAAGATAAGAGAAGCATATGATAACGTAATCGTTGAATATTTACAAAATAATTACATATCACCAGCTCCCGTGAATTCCGCGGATAAGGAACTTCTACCTACATATGTCATCCCACATCATGGAGTCGTCCGTGAAGATAAAGCTTCGACTCGGCTACGCGTCGTACTAGACGCAACGTGTCCGACTAGCTCTGGGGTCAGTCTCAATGATATTCTACATAGCGGACCCAATCTACAGGGTGATCTTTTTCAAATTATTTTAAATTTTAGATTATTTGCCATAGCACTTTCTGCTGACTGTAAACAAATGTTTTTGCAAATCGCGGTTAGAGAACAGGACCGCCGCTTCCAACGCGTCCTATATCGCTTCCATCCTAGTGACCCGATTTCAACATTCGAGTTTAACAGGGTCTGTTTCGGTTTGAAGTCCAGCCCTTACCATGCATTACGTACGGTGAAGCAACTCATATCGGATGATGGAGACAAGTATCCCCTTGCCAGTCGAGTGGCAGCATCGTCGATATACATGGACGACTTAGTCTTTTCGGTGAAGACGGAAGATGAAGGAGCTGCCGCTGCCAAGGAGCTGATTGACTTGTTCAAGGGAGCGCAGTGGGACTTGCTCAAGTGGAGCAGCAATTCTTCGCAAGTTTCAAACAGTATCCCCGCTACGCATAGACTACCTTCAGAAGTCGAGTTCGATAAGTCTGATCAACATAAAATACTAGGACTGCGTTGGTCAACCTCAACGGACACTTTCTACTTTAAGGTATCCCTTACAAGCGCGACCTGTTCTAAGAGAGCCATATTATCCACCATCGCGAGGTTGTGGGATATAATGGGGTTTTTGGCTCCAACTATACTATTTGCCAAACTATTAATAAAAAAGCTCTGGCTACTAAATATAGATTGGGACGAGATTCCACCTCCCAGTATCATCAAAACTTGGGAACAATTTTGTGCCGAATTAACAAAGCTAAATGAATTTAGAATCCCCCGCTATTTGGGAGTGGCGGACGGTACAATTGTCACTCTAGTGGGCTTTTCGGATGCCAGTGAACTCGCCTACGGGGCTGTAGTATACTTACACGTACAGTCGGCGAGTGGAATCACAGTGCAATTAGTTTGCGCCAAGTCGAAGGTAGCTCCAGTTAAGACGCTTTCTGTTGCGCGTTTGGAGTTGTGCGGTGCAGTAGTGTTGGCGAAGTTGCTTCGCACGGTTTATGATAATTATAACCCGCGCTACGATATTACGAATGTTTTCGCTTTCACTGACTCTAAGGTCACTTTATATTGGATTAAAAATTCACCACATCGCTGGCAGACATTTGTGGCAAATAGGGTTGTCATAGTTAATGACCACATTACCGCAAATAACTTCTATCATGTATCGGGAGTCGAAAACCCCGCAGACTGCTTATCTCGAGGTCTAACTCCTAATAAACTACTTGACCATCCTTTATGGCTCCGCGGTCCTCATTGGATGACACTCCCGCCATCACAGTGGCCACTTAAAGAATTAGTCGGTGTCCCGATCAATGAGATTCCGGAACAAAAAACTATTTTACATACAACAGTAACTGAGCAAGAAGAATCTATTATATATGAACTTGCTAAACGCTTATCTTCATGGACTAAGTTGTTACATACGCTTGTCTATGTATTCAGATTTGTAAAGTTATTGCCACGCCGCGAATCGGCTAGCATTACATTGAGCGACATTGAATTCACAGAAAATAAACTGCTTCACGTCTTGCAACGTAAATACTTTGCTGAAGAATTTCAGAATTTGAATAGCGCGAAAAGTTGCTCTCCCGCGTTACAAAGATTAAATCCATTTTTGGAAAGGGGGCTTATTCGAGTTGGAGGCCGTCTTTCACAATCATCAGTGAGCCGCGAGCAAATGCATCCCATTGTTTTGCCACGTACTGACCACATCATAAATTTGTTGATTGATTATTACCATAAAAAATATTTGCACGCCGGACCGGAGCTGCTTATGTCTTTATTAAGACAAAGATACTGGATTATGTCCGCTCGCAGGTCAATAAGAACTAGAGTCCATAAATGTAACACGTGCTTTAAATTAAAGCCACGCTCTTCGTCACCTTTGATGGCTGATCTTCCGAGTATTAGAGTGACACCAGCCATTAAAGCCTTTTTACATACAGGCTGTGATTATGCGGGGCCAATTTCATATATACCAATAAGGCGTAGAGGCGCTCACAGCCATAAAGCTTATTTATGTATATTTACTTGTATGACTACTCGTGCGGTTCACATTGAAATAGCCACGGATTTGAGCTCAGAAAACTTCATTTTGGCCCTTAGGCGCTTTTTGGGACGCAGAGGACCCGTAGAAACCATGCAGAGTGATCAAGGCCGGAATTTTATTGGGACTCGCTCCTATTTGAGAGAACTTTATGAATTCATAAATAAAAATTACCGATCGCGCTTTGAAGAGGAACTGAAAGAAAATCGAATTACCTGGAAGTTCATACCGCCAGTTTCTCCCCATTTTGGTGCATGTTGGGAGAGCATGGTGAGAGTAATCAAGACCCACCTGTTCAAAGTAGTCGGTCAACAACTTCTTTCCTACGAAGAGTTAAATACAGTTCTCGTGCAGATCGAATGCTTGCTGAATTCGCGACCACTTACCGCGCTTAGCTCAGATCCTACAGAACCAGCAGCGCTGACGCCTAGTCATTTTTTTGCATACAGCGCCCTTAAATTCTTTACCAGCTCCTGATGAAGAGCCGAATAATCTTAGGTTGTCTCAAAGATTTTCACTTTTAAATAAAATCGTTCAATCCTTCTGGAAGAGATGGAGCAATGAATACTTGCACAAGTTACAAGTTCGTCAGAAGTGGAACACTCCTTCAGTTCCTATTACTACAGGTACTGTTGTGATCATCAATACCGATAATGCGCCGCCTTTAGCATGGCCCATAGGTATAATAGACAAGATCCATCCTTCCAAAGATGGGGTAGTGCGTGTAGCTTCAGTTAGGACAACTAGGGGAACTTTCCTGCGTCCAGTGATTCGCTTGTGCCCCCTACCAAATCAATGAGCCGTTGTTACGATTTTAATATTAGCTTACATTAGATTAAGTAAAGATAATTATTATTGTAATAAAATATATATATTTCTATTTATATTTTTAATTATCTCTATAATGTCTATCCGACATATATATGCAACTATATATCGCTACGGATATTTATTTATGTAATTCGCGCTATCCACAGCGCGCTCAATCTTTTATAAAATTATTATAATATATTTTTTTATTAAAGCCAAGCCTTTAAGGTCGGGGGTAAATGGTGACGCCACCTTTTGGTTCCTTATTTGGACAGACATGAATGTCAAAATTATTTCCTACCTACCCTATTTACCTCCGTGCACTCGATATCGCTCTTCATAACGTCGATTGCGACGATACAAAAATCAGTACGAACTTTCGTTCTCCGCGAGACGCATGTATTCTTTGTGCCCCGTCCTCGTGCTATATGCAACCAAATAAATGTGGTAGAAATTCATCGCTGCTGTCCAGCTGGAGCCTAAGACATTGCTAAGTGCTCCGGAGTGCCTGTGGAGTGGTAGTGCGCGGCCATCGCTACGAGACCCAGCCCAGGGACGTTACAAGGTTAGTGCACGGAAATCCCAGATTTTCCTTCATATCTCCTATATCTCCGAGCATCTAAATTCAAAAACAGTCCACAAGCTCAGGCGGTCAAGGTGGACAGTGGCGTCAGTTCTTCACCACTACCTATTGTGTAAGATAAAGAAAATAATATGCAAATATCGTGTACGTTGTTTTTAATTTTCGAAAAAAAAAATAACAGAGTTAGGAAAAACTGATTGAAGCAGTAAGAAACATAGTTAAATTACCTACAAAATAGTATTTAGTTAATTTTGATAGCACTAATAATTTCGAAAATATACCTGTCATAGTTAACATAAAAGCAATATTTTTCAAAATTTTATGTTTTCTGTAATTTCTATAAAACTATTAGAGCTAGGCAAAAAACTCCCAGAAGTAAAAATAAACACCATTTAACCACTTATTTAAAAAAAATTAGTTCATAAAGATAGGACTAATAATTTCGAATATATATCCATGTATAGTGTACGAAAAAAAATAAGAAAATTGCTAGAATCCTATGTTATTTGCAATTTCCACAAAAACTATTAGAGCTGGAAAAAATCCTCGGAAGAGTAATTAATTTCACTAAATTACCCACAAAAAAGTCTTATGGTGAATTTAGATAGGACCAATAGTTCGAGAAATATGGCAACCTATATTCCAAGTTTTTTTTTTTTTTTTCGACAACCGTTGGTATATTTTTGAATTTTCACAGAAACTACTAGAACTAGGAAAAAAACATAAGGAGCAAAAATGAACATCATTAAATTATCTTCAAAACAATTTTTAGTTTTTTTTGATAAAACTAATAGTTTCGGAAATATGGCTGCCTAACTGGAATAAAAAACTAAACCTTTGTAAAATCCGTAAAGGTTTATTGTAATTTCAAGAAAAAGTATTAGAGTTAGGAAAAAAGCTGTCAGGACTTAGTACAAAGATTATTAATTTACCTATAAAATAGTGTTTAGTTTATTTTGATAGGACAAATAGTTTTCGAAATATACCTTGCTGTTGTGTAAGAACCGGTGGTAGTCATGTAGACTTAGCATAGTACTATGGAATAAATAGAAATTAACCTCTAAATAAATAACGTATTTTTGATTTTAGGCGCAAATGATGTCCTCTTTTCTCCCCCCTCCCACCTCCCACAACCCCCCTCTCACCTCCCCCCTACCACGACCCCCCTCCCCCTTTCAAATATCTAGCCGATTGTGCTTTTTTGTAATCGTATTACAATTCAAGTATCAAATCAAATGTTTTTACTCAAGTAAACTTTTGAATCGTCCAGTGAATCTACCATTGGTTCGGAATGACGTTAACAGTTAAAAGTTAATCTGATAAAATTATCTGCAAGATAGCTCTTGCGGATGTTAGTGGTTCATTTACATTGTTTTTAGATAAATGTATATTGCATACCTACATATAGTTGAAAGGACTTCGAGACGTAGGTATTTATTATTATTATATTAGTAGGTATTATTAAAGCAAATCATCATGGTCATCATCATCACCTTCTTCCCCATCAATGGTAACATTTGCACACGAACCATGTCATTCCAACCGCATTTCCTTTGCAATCCAATTCGTTATTCTTCGGCCGACGCGACGCCTTGTCTTTGTTAGAACTTTGAACGAATATAAATAATAATATTTAATATATTATTTACTAAGTGTGGTGTTGTTTTGTAGATAAAGATATCATGATTATTACCTACTATTCATTTATTGTAATATAGCATCGATCATTATCAAATAGAATGTGTAGGTACAAAGTCAAAATTATTGCAAAATATTTTTCTGTCATGCACGTTTTCGATCGTCTTATTTCCGAAAGTATTCGGTCGATTGAAATGAAATAAAAAGCATTTTGTAGAAGATTTTATGAACTTTCATTTTGTTCTTGTCGTTTTTTTCCTAGCTCTTATACATTTTGTGCAAATCACAAGAAACTTACACGATTTAAAAAAAAAAAAACAAATGCGTCAAATAAGCCGGCATATTTGCAAAACTATTTATCCGATCATAATGATTTAAGTGCCATATGGTAGATTATTTAATGTTAATTATTTTTGCCATAGATGGTTTTTTTCTAGCACTAATATTTTTTGAGAAAATTACAAAAAACTGCGTTTGGGGAGACGTTTGGGGGGGTGGGGGGTTAAGCCCGCGGCCTAGAGGGGGGGAATTTTTAAGAAGTACTTCTCAGACCCCAAGGAACGCTTGTGCCAAAAATCAGTTTTACATTTTTTATTTTAGGGTTCCCATACATAGCTTGCACAAGTAGCCTGGGCTAATGTTTGTGTCCACTTTTGTTCCGTGACAAGTATAATACAGAGTATCACATACCCCGAGCCGTGGGTTCACAATGTTTCCTGCTTTGATTGCTGTCATTGCTGTGAGCGAATCTGTCAGAATTATAGGAAAATCAAGAATGAGTTTGTTAAAAGAATTGCATGGCCAGTATATTGAGCTACAAAAAAGTTCTAATTTTAATGGGCTTATCTATGGTTTGTCTAATTTAGGATGACAATTTTGGCGGATGCCTTGTGCATGACTTACACCCGTTTGAGGTATTATAGATCTTAGGGCAAAGACTTAGAGGTGATGTTTCCGTGTCTGTATTAGGTAATAATGGCCGTGACTTCGTCCGCGTGGATCGAGGTTTTTTTGGTTCCCGCGGGAACTCTTCAATTTTCCGGGATAAATTATTTCAGACTATAATCTATCTCTGTGCCAAATTTCATCTAGATCCGTTCAGCCGTTCTATCGGACTTCACACGTACTGACACAACATGACCATGTTTTTCTTAAAATAATTGTAACCAACGGTGCTAGACCTTAGGTTCAAATTTGAATACGCGTCAACAGTAAATTTGGCAACGTCGCTATTTCGGATAGAAGCAGGCGTTACTTTCCGGAAGTCCATGATAATGAAAGAATTAGGACTTTAATTCGCTATAATCCGCCACAGTAAGTAAATTTGTGTGGTACAGTTTGTAATCTTGCACTTGTAGTTTGCGATATTCACCACACCACACAAATCTTCGAAATTATTCTCAACGTAAGTTTCCAGACATACCTAGTCGGTGAGTTTAAATTTTACTAAGCAATTCAGTAGTCACGACTTCACAAGTTACAAAAATTAATACAAAGTGTATTATTTTAACTCTGTGAACATTTATAACAATAGATTGCACAGTCGTTCTTTAAAATCAGAGTTTAAAATAAAATCTCCCTTGTGTATTTTGAGACCTTTTTTCGCATGGAGGTAGGAAAGTAGCCCCTTGTTTTCTTTGTCATTGGTTTTTCCAAAGCTTTTCTCGGATATTATCTATTGACCTACATACAACACCGTTTTTTTTTTGCGGGGAAAAACGCATTATATTTGTTATTATAGCTGTTAATTATGCAATTATGCATAATATTCCTACCTTTTCCATTTTAAATAAACAAATGGAATCATGGACTAATCATCAACTTAATGTACAACAACTCAAAGTAATCCGTAGAAACTGAAGTTAAAAGAATTTTTATTGCTATTTTCTTTTTCCTCGTAAAAGATATTGAAAAAATGTCTAGTATCAAAATTGTAGAGCGTATTCAGACATACAATTTTGTTTTTTTACTTTTTATTTTTGGCAAAAATTACGACCTCTAGCGCGCTTTTTCCGACGTAATAATACAAACATGAGTTATGGGTTTGGAATGCTCTTCCTACGGAGAACAACCGAGTCAAGTCCATACTTTTGTAGATCGATGATTCAATAAATTTGAGTAAACTTGGTAGACTTTTATTTAGTACTTAGTTTTTACCAATGGTTTTGCAAACCTGCGAAAATTGCTGAAAATGATGAACTGGCGAGGAAATTGTGGAATAGAACTGTAGAGTTATTAAAATTGTAAATAACATTTATTTGTATTTATTTTATTATTATATTACATAGTGTTAGATACAAATATTATAAATGTGAAAGTGTGTCTGTCCCAAATAAAGATTTTATTTATTTATTTAACCTGTAAAAACGGGTATTTCCGTATATAAAAATTGATGTAGCTTCTATAATTATTGACCGATCATTATGGTAATGGTGTTAAAAGATGCGGATACAGTCGAGAAATACAACAAATGTACTTGAATTTCAAACAAATACTTTAATGTATTTAATTGGATAAGGATTAATGCTGTATTGCTTAAAATCGCTTCGTAAATAAACCATTATTTCTAGTAAAAAGTAAAGAATAAAAAATGGTTATTGTGGGTTATCCCTAAGAGATAGACATATACTATCGCGGAATTTTTTGTAGATCTTTTTAATGTGTACAATATAGCCTTTTAAGCTTCGCTCTAAGACGTTGAACGCTAGACAGCCTTTGCGACCACACAGGTGCCCCGTAAAGGGCTATCGATCGGATGACCCCAGCATACAGACGACGAACTTACAAATTTTGAGTAGCCATTAAAGCACAAGATAAATTTGCAAATAGATCCTTATGCAGAAGAGATTACATGAGATAATGTAATACCTCTATCCCTTTCAAGTTGATGTATTTCTCGTAGCATTCGTGCATATCAAGGTATTTTCCATAGCCCTCCTCATCCGTAAATTCAACTCTGCGTTAAAGTCTGTCACCGTTTTAATTTTATTATTTGATTTATTTTTGGGTGTTGCTACGGTCAGGCAGAGAAATATCATAAAATGGTCTGTAATTGTTGTATTAAAAACAGCTATTTGTGCAGTTACTATATTTTTGTCAAGTTTGATCATGGCTGAATTTATGGTCAAAACAACACTTTTTGACGATGCTTTTCTGCAGGGCGACCGGCTAAAAATTACTACTGTGGCTACATTGTAACGATCGCAATCACAACTGATTAGTGATTGGTCAACACTTCCACTATTAGACAAATACAGCCAATCGAATATCACTCGTCTATGAAGTTTGAAACCTTGATTAATAGTAATGCATTAATGTTTCGTAGAAATAATAATACGGCAGCCTTAATGACATTACTCAAGCTCTTACAATAATAGCCAATAACATCGATGTTCAAGATACTTTTCGTGTTTTGGTTCTAATAAATAATTAATTCCCTACAATATCGTATTTGTCTAAGTAATTAGGCTATAAAGCTGAATTAGTGAAATGAAGTTTTAGTTTTAGTTTTAGTCATAAGACTAGGGGATCGGATGTCGAGATCGGGCTTTTTTTTGCCTTTTTGTCCACTACAAGTCAGCCCTTGACTGCGATTTAAGTGTCACCATTCCTTTCTTTCCGAGTTTTGGATACGACAACAACAACAGTCGAAATAAAGTATGTAAGTATTTTTATTTTATATTATGTTTATTTTAGTTTTAAGCCTCCCGTGGTTACCGACAACGGATGTAAATTACAAACTTTTACTATCGAGAGAATATTTACACACCTCTTCCCTCACTACCTACTAGTATAAATTTGTAGGCTAATTTATTGAATTTATTCCATCGATATATTATATTATGTAGACTAGAGGGGCCCTTTCATAGAAAAAAATTGGGCGTCCGTCTTGTAGAGCGCGCTCCACACCTGTATAAGCCTGTCTTTGTCTTTTTTGTCCCTTCAACAGCTAAGCATCTGATTTTACCTACCATCCCCAGAGCGTCTAGCCGCTAATTCTAAAGAAAACATTCTAGTTCATGCACTAAAAATCACACAATAAGAAACTTAAAAAGACTCCCAGGAATCGCTCGAATGCTTCCCTTCGCTATCTTGGGAGACTCACTGCGAAAAACCACGTAGGTTTAAATGGCGTACTCTCTCCTCTTCTATCAATAAGAGCCCACAACAAACTCAGCCGATTTTTGTTTTTTTTTTATTATCACCATCTCACAAATATGCTTATTCTAGTATAGTATTATATAATTTAAGTATGCGCTATAGCTATGTAACCAGTATATAAATTTACGCAATTCTATAGACATAAAATGAACGAAATTTCTGTCCCACGGCCTAGCTAATGCACAATTATTAATAGATTTGACCCCAAGCATGGCGTCAATTAGACGAGTCGCTATAAAACGACACATCCCAAATATCGTGTTAATTAACATTTGACCAAAATTCTATTCCTTGTAAAGAGATCTCATCTATGTCAGATTTCATGGCTTCTAATGTAATAGGGAACAGAGCTTGTCCCATATAAGGTTCCATATATTGGTAGTATAAAGATAATATTTTTACCTGAATCAAACATGCTCAATAGCGCTCAATGATGGCTTTCGCTCCATCTTTTGTCCTGATAGGTGTTTCACATTATTATCCCCACACTTCATGGCTTCTGTTTGTCATTCTGTTTGTCATGTCCGTATAGAGTTTAATCATAGAATCCGTATTTCATAGATATGAACCCTGATGTTCTTCACCTAATCATTTCATGGGCAACGTGAAAAAAGTATGGCAGTAGTATATAATATAACGAAGTGCAATAAAACACACGATATTTCTTTATTTTTCAGAAACAACCGTGTATCACCGCAAATAATAGTGAACGGTAATGCGAATTCCGTGGGTACGGAACCCTAAAAAAAAAAAAGATATGCTATTCATGGTTAAAACATACTGTTTACAAAACTATCACACTGATCGCGAGCAATTTACTCTTATCCATTGAGGAGTTCCGTTCTCCATCTCCGGAGATATTCATCAGATCTTCACCAAATTAAAAAATACTTAGTAAAAAAAAGTAAGTATACTATAACAAAAGACTTTAACTAACTCAAGCTCAGACAGTGTACGGGACGGGGCAGTCTTCCCCAAAACTTCGGGACCAGAATGCATTCAATTCGCGCGCGTGCTGTATTTCTATACCTTGAATGCACTAAAAAAAAATATTAAAAAAGAATGCGATCTGCACGATAGGCCAACTAGAGGCCGTAATAAGCTCGTGACTCCATCGCTCCGCCTCAAAAAAGTCAGAAGGTCATTCGTGGGAATGGCCATTATTTTCTGATGCTTTGTTTTTGCGTAATCCATCTGTTATCTGTGGAAAATTTTCTCATTATTATAAATGTGATGGTGTATTAGTTTCTTGGTTTTTTTCTTTCTATACAATCATGCCCGCGTGGTGGCGAAAATGGCTGCATTTCCGCGCTGGACAGCCAGGCTGATCCTTTTGCGCAAAAAATGAGCCAGCCCTTCTGTCACCAGAGGCAATCAACCGCGGTGAAATATCTTGCATAAAATTTTTGACTCCAGTGCTAAATAAAATTAGCTCAATTATTTTAAAGAAATCTCGTGAATATTGTGAGTATCAGAATCTGTTCCGATACAACAAGCTTTCCCAAACCTTATCCTAATTGCTTACATTTTAGGACGACATTTAACGACATTGCATATAATAACGTACTGGGCAATATTGGGAATATTTATTTTATTTCATTTTCTTTAAACTGTAAACGGCTGAACGTAGAGAATACCTATTCTTCGACCACCCGAGAGGTGTACAAGGAAGCAATTTTCGTAATTCCACCCCCAAGGAGGTTAAATAGGCGGTTCAAGTTATATCCATGAAACTTGGTATTTGTGCTTCGATGAAATATGAAGAATAATTTTATTTTCAAAAGTTCTATTAACAAATTAAAATTTTATCTGTACAAAGAAGCGCTCACAGCCTTTGGATTACTTAACTACTTTCACTGTTAACTTTAACTACGTTTTCAAAACCGGTAACGGTAATATCAACCGCTCCCTGATTTGCAAAACAGCATCCGTTACAATCCTGCTCTGAGCGATTTTCAAGACTCTAACTTCAAAATCAAAGGACTTTCATACAACATTCCAACCCCCATTTCAACCCCTTAGGGGTGAATTTTCCCAAAACCGTTTCTTAGCTGACGTTTACACCATAGAAGGAACCTACCTTCCAAATTTCAAGTCTGTATGTTTTATAGTAGGTACCTGAGATATCACAGAAATCGGAAGGGCATTCCATATCCTAGCTGTTTGAATTAGAAACGAGGAAGCAAATCGCTTCGTACGAAAAAAAATACTCAAACCTATACAAAAACAAATTCTTAAGCAAATTTCCTGCTAATTTGTTCAGTCAATTTACAATCAAAAAATTCACAGATTTCGCAGTCCCCGCAAGAATCGGAGTATTGAAAATGAATACAAAAATTTACGAAAAAGCAACTCACTAAGCCCAATAATAAAAACAAACAATAACATCAGATTATTGTTTATTTGAATAAAAAAATTACGGTTGTCTGTAAAGTCGGTGTACGGACGATAGTTTTAGGTATAATTATATAGTAATTAGGTTAGGCTAGCTAGCATTAAGATCTATTGTATTATTTTCAATAAAAAAAATTTTTTACGTGATACTTAAAAAGTTATGGCCAGCTTTCAAAAAGTATGTCTGGCTTTATAAAGGTTTAACAACCTTTTAGAGCAAAATATATATTTTTTATAACACGACTATATTAACTCATAACTGCGGGTCTCACAAGGTGGTAAAGCTGGCTTTTGGAGTTTATGATAGAAAATATATATATACCTACCTAGGATGATTGATTTGTATGTTGTCCGATGTTGAATAAAATATACCTAATAGCCATGTTGCTAGCCCATGAATTTGTGAAAAATTGTCACCCTAGATTTATATTCCCCTATCTCAATTCCGAAATACCTATGTCCTATCTGATATCGTTTGACCTGCGTCCCTAGTCAAACAAGGGTCTGCCCGCGAAATTCAAATTTAATTTGGATTTTCGCAATTTGTAATAAAGAAACGAGTTCCTTTAAAGTTTGTTGTTTTTAACACTAGCTCTGAGATTACATGTAGGTACCTATCTACTTGTAGTTTGGGTTTACTTGAGGTTATTTGAATTCTGAGAGCCCGCACTGCTACGGCTCTCGAGTCTCTTATAAAACGGAATCTGATAAAAGCGGACCCCAGACCAAAAGTTTTATCTATTTAAATTATATCTAACAATAAAATAGGCATTTACGATTTACATACAAAGCAAAACTTTTATTAATTTAATGAAAATATTATAAAGATTAGGTTGAAAAAGCCTATTTTCAAACAAAGCAAAATTAGATAGGTACGTGAGAATCTAAGAATAACATTGAAAACTGTCAAATAGCCAATTGCTAAACGGATCGAATGAAATTTGGCACAGAGATAGATTATAGTCTGGAATAGCACATAGGCTACTTTTTATCCCAGAAAATCAAGGAGTTCCCGCGGGAACCAAAAAACCTTAATCCACGCATAATTGCGAAAGTGTGTGTGTGTGTGCGAAAGTGTGTGCGTTTGTTGGTTTATTTTTTTGTCCTTCAATCACACCACAACGTTCCCGCGGGAATCAAAAAACTTAAACCACGCGAACGAAGTCGCGGACATCAGCTAGTTACTTATAAAACATGACATAATATACGCGGCAACGCCACAGTATCAAACAGTAGCTGACCTTTGACGTAGCCTACGTTATCGCGTAGATACATCTGTCATTTTCTATGGCGACGTATTGCGTCGCGTCGCTTGTCGCTCACCATTTTTTTTGCCTTGATGAAATCTTAATGGTATTAAACCTTAATGGGAAGGTTAATCAAAACTGTTTAGAATTGTTTTTAGGACGCGGTAATTTTTCTTGTGAACTCTTCTTGGTAAATTATAATCATGGTTTATGGGTTTTATTCTTGGCAGGCAAAATAATTGCCTGTTTATTTATCGGTAGCCAACTTTCCTGTTACGAACACTATAACTTGGCGTCCTTGTCGACTTTCACTGTGGAAATATAGGTCTCGGGTGCGTTTCTCGGGTCGGTACCTAATTAACTATCGATTGGGATTTTCTGACAAGAAATTCTCAGTACATACTAGGCAGGAGTTAGGAATTTGGCGTTGTTATACCCCCCGTGCTAATGATTTATTATTATAAATACGAAAGTGAAGCAAATATTAAGATTTTTTAAAGACTTAAAATCCGGCATGTAAGTTTATAATTATAATAATTATTATTATAACTCTTTATTTTGTAGGTACACCACAACACAAAAATATAAAGGACACAATAATCATAAAACTATTAAATTTTTATCTAAATTTCTCTCAACTTGTTATAAGCAAAGGAAACTTTTGATGATTTATCTCGCGCTTGGCTCGGCGAAATTTCGAAGTTTTGTGAGAAAATTTCTAAAATTCTAAAGTGTCCCGGTTTTCTGTCGCCCGTTTTATAGGCTACTTTTTATTCCGAAAAATTAAAGAGTTCCCGCGGGAACCAAAAAACCTCAATCCACACGGACGAAGTCGCGGGCATCAGCTAGCACAGTCATAAAATAATTATGAATCGTACTACTTAAGTAAGTACCTACTTTATTAATACAAATTCACATAAGTTTATAAATGTCCCTATCCTCCAAAAGGGTAAAACTTAAAATTATTTTCTAAGCAAACCTTTTTTTGGAGAACAGGAAAAATATTTAATGCCGATTGTGTACAGGAACGTGGCTAATTCTGATGTACATCAGAATTTGGAATCGAGCGTTCGATCAGATTAGCGAAACGACCTCAATTTACACAAACGTCCCGGTCAAAAAAAGAATGTGGACTTATTTTATTAACGCCATCTAGTGTAAAAAGTGGGACAGCGCTATGGCAGGGACAAGGACAGGCTTATACAGGCAAGGGGCACGCCCTACAAGTCAGATGCCCATTTTTTTTTCAGAGATATTTGTCGGCTATTAATGGCGTGATTTCTAATATCTATGTTGAATTATCGATACAATTCTATTTCTATGGTAGTCATAACTCTGTGTCACTTCGTATAAGTTTTGACACTCTGTGGTCTATGATTTGGCGGTGCCATCCTCAGATTAAATACCTAGTTGTAACATACAAAGAGTATAGCCCAGGCTACTTGTGCAAGCTATGTATGGGAACCCTAAAATAAAAAATGTAAAGCTGATTTTTGGCACAAGCGTTCCTTGGGGTCTCAGAAGTACTTCTTAAAAATTCCCCCCCCCTAGGCCGCGGGCTTAACCCCCCACCCCCCCAAACGTCTCCCCAACCGCAGTTTATTGTAATTTTCTCAAAAAATATAAGTGCTAGAAAAAAACCATCTATGTCAAAAATTATTAGCATTAAATAATCTACCATATGGCACTTAAATCATTATGATCGGATAAATAGTTTTGCAAATATGCCGGCTTATTTGACGCATTTTTTTTTTTTTTTTGAAATCGTGTAAGTTTCTTGTGATTTGCACAAAATGTATAAGAGCTAGGAAAAAAGCGACAAGAACAAAATGAAAGTTCATAAAATCTTCTACAAAATGCTTTTTATTTCATTTCAATCGACCGAATAATTTCGGAAATATGACGATCGAAAACGAGCATGACAGAAAAATATTTTGCAATAATTTTGACTTTGTACCTACACATTCTATTGATAATGATCGATGCTATATTACAATAAATTAATAGTAGGTAATAATCATGATATCTTTATCTACAAAACAACACCACACTCAGTAAATAATATATTAAATATTATTATTTATATTCGTTCAAAGTTCTAACAAAGACAAGGCGTCGCGTCGGCCGAAGAATAACGAATAGGATTGCAAAGGAAATGCGGGTGGAATGACATGGTTCGTGTGCAAATGTTACCATTGATGGGGAAAAAGGTGATGATGACGACCATGATGATGTGCTTTAATAATAGAAAGAAAGAAGAAAGAAAGAAAAGTACTAATATAATAATAATAAATACCTACGTCTCGAAGTCCTTTCAACTATATGTAGGTATGCAATATGCATTTATCTAAAAACAATGTAAATGAACCACCAACATCCAACAGCTATCTTGCAGATAATTTTATCAGATTAACTTTTAACTGTTAACGTCATTCCGAACCAATGGTAGATTCACTGGACGATTCAAAAGCACTTGTAAAAGTTTACTTGAGTAAAAACATTTGATTTGATACTTGAATTCTAATACGATTACAAAAAAGCACAATCGGCTAGATATTAGTGAGGGGGAGGGGGGTCGTGGTAGGGGGGAAGTGGGAGGTGGGAGGGGGGTTGTGGGAGTGGGGAGGAAAGAGGACGTCATTTGCGCCTAAAATCAAAAATACGTTATTTATTTAGAGGTTAATTTCTATTTATTCCATAGTACTATGCTAAGTCTACATGACTACCACCGGTTCTTACACAACAGCAAGGTATATTTCGAAAACTATTTGTCCTATCAAAATAAACTAAACACTATTTTATAGGTAAATTAATAATCTTTGTACTAAGTCCTGACAGCTTTTTTCCTAACTCTAATACTTTTTCTTGAAATTACAATAAAGATTTACGGATTTTACAAAGGTTTAGTCTTTTATTCCAGTTAGGCAGCCATATTTCCGAAACTCTTAGTTCTATCAAAATAAACTAAAAATTATTTTAAAGATAATTTAATGAAGTTCATTTTTGCTTCTTATATTTTTTTTCCTAGTTCTAGTAGTTTCTGTGAAAATTCAAAAATATACCAACGGTTGTCGAAAAAAAAAAAAAAACTTGGAATATAGGTTGCCATATTTCTCGAACTATTGGTCCTATCTAAATTCACCATAAGACTTTTTTGTGGGTAATTTAGTGAAATTAATTACTCTTCCGAGGATTTTTTCCAGCTCTAATAGTTTTTGTGGAAATTGCAAATAACATAGGATTCTAGCAATTTTTTTATTTTTTTTCGTACACTATACATGGATATATATTCGAAATTATTAGTCCTATCTTTATGAACTAATTTTTTTTTGATAAGTGGTTAACTGGTGTTTATTTTTACTTCTGGGAGTTTTTTGCCTAGCTCTAATAGTTTTCTAGAAATTACAGAAAATATATAAAATTTTGAAAAATATTGCTTTTATGTTAACTATTACAGGTATATTTTCGAAATTATTAGTGCTATCAATATCAACTAATTACTATTTTGTAGGTAATTTAACTATGTTTCTTACTGCTTCAATCAGTTTTTCCTAACTTTGTTATTTTTTTTTTCGAAAATTAAAAACAACGTACCCGATATTTGCATATTATTTTCTTTATCTTACACAATAGGTAGGCATATCTCCAAAACTATTACTCTTATCAAAATAAACTAAATATCATTTTATAGCTAATTTAATAGCCTTTCATTTTGCTTTTGACAATATTTTTGTAGCTCTATCAGTTTTTATGGAAATTACAAGAAACTACATTAGAAAAAGCCATACATGCAAAATATTTTCTTTTCATGCACAAAGGGTTAACATATCTCCGAAACTATTAGTCTTATGGAAATGAACTACAATATTATTTTGTAGATAATTTAATGAAGATAATTTTCACCATAGAAAGTTTTTTTCTAGCACTAATATTTTTTGAGAAAATTACAAAAAACTGCGGTTGGGGAGACGTTTGGGGGGGTGGGGGGTTAAGCCCGCGGCCTAGGGGGGGGGAATTTTTAAGAGGTACTTCTCAGACCCCAAGGAACACTTGTGCCAAAAATCAGCTTTACATTTTTTATTTTAGGGTCAATGTTTATTAGTCCCGTACTAGTATATAAACACTACGTTCACTTCATATTCAAAAGGAAAACCTTTTTATTGATAATCTCGTACCTATAAAAACTTTTTCAAATAAATGTATTTTTTAAAACAAATTCTATCATGATAAGTTCTAGAAGTTCAACTGAGGAAGAGGCAAAAAGGGAAATACCTTCATTCATTGAGGCACGTCCACCGCTAGTGTTAAATCCTTTCATGAGACCTAAGCCTACAAAAGGCAAGAGACTCTTTACCGACCCTATGGAGGATTCCGAATGTGAAGAACTCGAGGAACCGGAGTTAGTGCAAGTGTATCTTAGGTTGAAGCCGTGCAATGTTCCCGGCAACCTGTATGAAGTTCATTCTGACCGATCCTTGATAACTTCACTGGATATTACAACTGCTGGTCACGGAAGACGAACTCAACATAATGTGCCCAAAATGTACACATTTTCTCATATATTTGGACCGGATTCCAGTCAAAAAGTAAGTTTTGGATTTAAATATTATACTCACATTGGAGCAGCGTGGTGGGTCAAAGCTCTTATTCCCTCTCTCCCATGAGAGTGGAGGCCTGTGCCCAGCAGTGGGACGTTAATGGGCTTAATTTTTACTGTATTTTAGTTACTATACCTACCTACATAGTAAGCATTTACCATTGTGTGTGCCTACACGCAGACCCCAATTTTTTACTTGGTAGTCTACCAAAATTTCATTAAAATGGGTTGATTATATAAACCTTGAAAGCATAGCAGTTATACATACACATTGGCATTTCTATTAGTTATACATGGATGTACATCAATGAGATAAACAATGTAAACATGGTAACAAAAATACAAAAAATACCTATAAGTTTTATAATATGTATGGTTCATTTCCAGGAAATTTTTGAACGTGTTGTCAAGGACAATCTTAAAAAATTACCAAAAGGCAACAGTTTCACCCTGTTGACGTATGGTGCGTCCGGCTCTGGAAAGACGTTCACCCTAATGGGTACTGTATCAGCTCCAGGCTTACTGCCAAGATCATTAGAGTATGTGTTTAAAGTTGTTGAGGCAGAACAGAGTCCAGTATATAAACCAGACAAGAGAGGTCCCAATAAACTGGGCAAAGCTGAGCAAGAATTTGAATTAAAGGTAGGGAAATACTTTTGAATTTGATTGTCATTGAATGAGATGCGTCATTTTGTAGACTGTCCACACTCAGCTTTATAAATATACTTTGGCATACTGTTGAAAATATGTAGAACTAGCTGATGCCTGCAACTTCATTCCGCCAATTTAATTTTTTTCTCATATAACCTGTATTAATCAATAGCTAGCATTTATACAAGCAAGAATTATGAGATAAATTCCTCTAAAGTGTCAGGTTTTTGAGATATAAGGTTTTTTAGTCTACTCGATGAAGGTGCCACAGTTTTGATAATTTATATTATCTCGGAAACCTAATGCTTCAGAAGATTTGGTCTCATAAAATACTTGCTGTATTGTATAGATTAATACAGGTTGTATGAGTGGCCATTAAAAATTAATATAGCAGAATGATAGGCAGGTCAGGTGCCATAGAAAATATTCAAATACATACATTTATGATATGATGTGTTTATTTTTTTGTGTGCATTGCCTAGTCCCCTTAGTGCACAAATAGTCTCCTGTGTGGTTTTGGTTTGCAGCTAGTTAGACAACTGATGCAAATATCGGGGCCAATGAGGGATAAGTACCGGCGAATGAGCGCTGCCCTGGGAAATCTCACTGGCAGCAACATAGACCTGACTAATATAAAGAGCCATTATGTGTGGGTAAGTTATTTTTCTCCTAGTTTGGAAATTGCTTCATTATTTTTAAAAAAAACAGCTGTGAACGTGAGAGGCCTGAAAAGTCAGGCCACTCACGTTCAAGTAGGACATCATATCCCATCCAATGCCATCTATCAGCAGTGTAAAAAGCTTCTTCGCAAATAAGTGAAGAGCACTATACAAGTCTAGGCCTAAATAGCTATTCACCGCCTCGTTTACTTATAAAAGCCGCGGCTAGAGTCTCATCCTTTTGAATTCACTTGTGAAATCCTCCAAAAGGAAAGTCCTGAAAGGACCTCTAAAGCAAAGTGGGGCAAAGTGGATAATTTATCGCTTTGGATCGCTATTGATCCAAACCCATTTTCAAAACTGGAATGGCGGACTAATATATTTTTTTAATTTCACACAGTTCTAACTGTATTATGCAGTAAATGCAACCAGTTTTTTTGGTTTTTGTCTAGGTGTCATTTGTTGAGATCTATAATGAAGCCGTCTATGACTTGCTGGCTCCCGGTGACAGAAGGAATGCACCAAAGCTCGCCATACGCGAAGACGCCGGCGGCAATGTTTATGTTAAGGTGAGAGTATGAGAACCAGCCCCCTGATTGTATAAGGAAATCGTAATAGTAATCATTTCAGCCTTCACATCAAAAAGCGTGTATGAACTACTTCGTCCGCTTGGATGGTGGACATTTTAAAAGTCTTCTGCAAACTGTATAGTATTAATTATCGCGAGCGCATTGTAAGAAATAAATAAGCATAAAATTGTAAAATATACCATTAGATCCTAATCTATCTCGCGAGATTGTAAACATTTGTTATATTGTGAACTGTAACATACTGCTTACAATTTAACGCATTATTTTTCGGTAGATTGTAATCTATTAGGTATATTAACCCGATAGAACCTAAGTGCTAAGAGACAAGAAATACAATAAATATTTCAAAAATTGACACTCAGAACATTGAACAGTTTACAATCTTTCAATAGTTCACAATCTCGCGAGATAGATTATAATCTAACGGTATTTACAATAGGCATGATGACTGATTTTGAAAAATGGTCAGATCATGTTCGTAAGTATCTACTATTTCGTAAAAATATCTTATTTCATCAGAAAATTAAGGTAAAATTATGGTAGATAAAATTGGCATTTGAAATTTGAATTTTATCAAAATATTTTATATAAAATAGCAATCTCACTCGAAATAGAAAAATAAATACGTTTTTTATAATCCATGAATCCTATTTCATTAGATAAATTCATAATTTCATTAATTCTTGGTTACTGTCATCATGCCTATACGCCTATATGGTGACACATTATATCAAGACTACGCCGTCGTCTACACGTCGACACTTCAAATATAGAGTATCTTGGTCCTCCAACGGAAAAATCTTAGTCCTTTTTTCTGTCATTTTTGCATGAACTTAATATATTGAAAGTACCAGGACAACATCCGTCAGCTAGTATGTTTAAATGGTATTTGTATGACGTTTCGGTGCAGGGCGCGGTACAAGCCTTCGTGCGGTCGGGCGCGGAGGCCTATGCCGTACTAGTCGCGGGCAAGGTCAACCTGCAAGTGGCGGCCACCGGTATACACGCGCAGTCTTCTCGTTCGCACTGCATCTTTACCATTACTATGCTCACCGAAACGGGTATGTAGCAAGTAAACTTTAGTGTTTATAGTCTGTCTGTCTGTCTGCTACGCTTTCACGGTCCATCTATTCAACCGATTTTGATGAAATTTGGTAATAAGATAATAAGTCGCGGGTATCATCTAGTTAGTATTACACTATGGGTACCCGCGACTTCGTCTGCGTGGATGAAGAATTTTTATTCCAGCGGGAACTCCTTAATTTTCCGGGATACAACCTATCCCTATACCAAATTTCAAGGTTACACATATGACTTGTCTCGTTACGTCCAAAAGTAGAGATAAAAGTAATAATCTGTGGTATTTTTCTCTACGAACCCTTACATGATTATTTTTCTTCTTGTGATATACCGGATTTTGTGAATGTTAGGGTAAACGGGAAATTAGCCGCCATCGACAACATATCTTTCTCTCCCTCACTTTCTCGTCGCGAGATATTTCGTTGTGCGCATGCTGAGCCTGCTGAATGCATATTGTGCTGTCGCAGAATTCGGCGTGCGCAGCGCATGCGTGCGACTGTGCGACCTGGCGGGCTGCGAGCGCGCGGCGCGCACCGGCAACACGGGCGCGCGTATGACAGAGTCTCGCGCCATCAACGCGTCGCTACACGTGCTGGAGCGATGTCTGCGCGACCTGCGCCGCAAACGCACTGTAGACGTGCTCGTGCCTTATCGGTAAGTCATCTTGGGATCTGAATACTTATCGCCGCTCAAAGACGTGTTATGGTTATCAAAATGCACAATAACAATGATTCTAGTACAGTATTAAAGTATGCGCAGTTCCTATGTGAACCGTATAAACACTGACGCTATTCATCGGGGCGTTCACTAGATATGGCCGCTCAAAGATGTGCTATGTATGGTTACCAAAATGAACAATAACTAAGAAGGCTGATTCTAATATACTATTAAAGTATGCGCAGTACCTATGTGAACAGTATAAAAACTGACGCTATTCATCGGGCCGTTCTAGATATGGCCGCTCAAAGTCAGATCCCCAGCCACATGCGGGCAGACCATCACTATTTTTTTTTTATTTTTTTTTTATCCACTACAAGCTAGCCCTTGACTACGATCTCACCTGATGGTAAGTGATGATGCAGTCTAAGATGGTAGCGGGCCACCAGGAGGTATTTTAACCAGAGCAGAGCCCTACATCCACCAAATACTGAATCAGCTTTCCTGATAGTTACTCAAAGTTAGTAAAAGTCTCTTAGTTGCACATGTACATTGCATACAGCGGAGAGAAAAATGGGAATAGTCTAAGGTTAGTGTTTTTATTATATCCGCATAATATATTATTTAAGAGGAATGTGCAGCACCCAGACAAGTTGACGAGGCTTAAGGATGTAAGAACCCAAGTAATTGTAAAAAGTGTTCATGTCAATAAAAAGAAAGTGTGTGTGTGCAATTCACACACGGCAGAAAAGTAGCCTACGAGAGAATGAGATAAATATAACTTTTATTCAGGGAATCCAAGCTGACTCGTCTCCTGGGGGCGGGTCTATCAGGAACGCGGGGCGAAGCTGTGAGCATGGTGGTCACTCTCAATCCATCTCCGAAGTACGCCAATGAGACCAAACATGTGTTGCAGGTAGCGGCCGTCGCTAAAGACATACGTAAGTTTACTGACCATCGAAGCGAGTTCTCTGATGATATTTAGGTGTATTTGCATTTATTGGACAGAAGCAGGCGTTATTTTGCGTAAGTCCATTATAATGAAGGGATTAGAAATTTAATTCGCTATAATCCGCCACAATAGGTAAATCTTATGTGGTACAGTGTACTTCGAAGTATGCCAATGAGACTAAACATGTGGTGCAGCTAGCGGCCGTCGCTAAAGACATACGTAAGTTTCATCATCATCATCACGAGCCTTCTTCAAAACGAAGTTTGGCGGTCATCATCCGAAAAACTTCTCTATTTAGTCTAGGCAACGGGGCGGTTCGTTGTATGGAGACCCCCGCATTAAATCCTCAGTCGTTGAAACTTGGCAGGGTTGTCGTATCGCAGGAACAGAAACTTAAAAAATATCCTTGCGGAAGTTAGGTATTTATACTTGAAGCTTAATTTTTATGATTGAATATTTCCTCGATTTGTTTTTTAAATAATAGTAGGTAGTAAATTTACACGCAAAACCGAAATATCAAACGAAATAATCATGCAGAACATCGATATTTAAACCGATTTTATTATCAAACCTAAACTGCGTTTACGCGATAATGTACCTTCCTGCTTTGACAATGCATATAGTATACAAACACCTTACTTCCTTTCTGATTTTTTATTGGATATTTATCCAATAAAAAATCTTATCTTAAGGCTTATCTGTTAGGTACCTGACAGTTATATTAAACCATTACCCCGATCTGTTTCTACACTATACAATGCTCCGGGCTCCCTGCGGAAAGGAACAGTGCTAGATCTAGTTCTGACAATTTAGTTTAGAGATGGTGTATAGATTAGCCACAGTAAGAAAATTTAGGTTAGAGTACTTTCAAGAATCCATACTTATATAATATTATAAAATTATAAATGCGAAAGTGTGTCTGTCTGTCTGTCTATCTGTCTGCTACGCTTTCACGGCCCATCTATTCAACCGATTTTGATGAAATTTGATACAGGGATAGGTTGTATCCTGGGGAAGGACATATGTTACTTTTAATCCCGGAAAATTAAAGAGTTTGCGGACGGACGCGGACGAAGTCGCGGGCATCATCTAGTAATATATACGTTTAACTCATGACACTTTATCATAGTCTAACTTATCTCTAAAGTTTCGTCGCCAGAGGAATTATTGTTGGGGTCCACTAGCTTTATTGCCTAGACTAATTCTGAGCCAATTCTCTCTCCCAAGACTAGTTTTGGAAGGAATTATTGCAGGCAAGATGAACTTGCACACAATTTAATTTATTTTAAACTTTTAAATTTGTTTCGACCAGAAATCAGCGACAGCAGTTCCCAAGACACCACAATAGGTTACACAACCAGCTTTGAGATCATGAAGCTCCGAGCCGACAACGAGCGGTTGCTATTCGAGTTGAAGCAGTGAGTGATTATATATTAGTATGGATTTGACTTATTATCTTATTTTCAATATTTACCAGGTGTGGCCAATTCTGTATGACACGTCCTCTGTTCTAATCAATTCTGTATGAGCTAGGGCTAAATTGTAGTGGCTGAAAAAAATTATTGTATATTATTTACAAAGTGTAACATTTTTCTATTTATGTAAAGAGCAACTGCTTAGTTTGTTGCCGGCTCTTCTGAGTAGAATCAAGATTCAAGATTCAAGATTCAAGTCATTTATTAAATATAGGAACACTGTAGGTACACTTATTGTTGTCTAAAA
The DNA here is from genome assembly GCA_923060345.2 of Erebia aethiops. NCBI lineage: Eukaryota > Metazoa > Arthropoda > Insecta > Lepidoptera > Nymphalidae > Erebia > Erebia aethiops. Next base: position 624,328 of record CAKLPR020000014.1, read on the forward strand.
ATTACTTACTTAAAAAGCATGATGGTGATAATGGGTAACGGTATCTTAAAACTAAAGCTACGCGGGTTCCAAACGCGCCCTGGTCTGAGAAGAGCCCACAACAAACTCAACCGGGTTATTTTTTTTTTTCAGCTTTCTTGTCCACCCTTAAGGGGGGGATGACGTACTTTATGGATGATCCCTTAGTGGCACAAGTTGTCCTACGTGAAATAAATCGTTTCACTTTCATTAGGGCGCAGGCTCGCAACAGGGAGCTCAGATCGTGTACGGAGGCGAAGCAAGCGGCCCACGAGAAGATCCTGTGGGAGGTGCTGGAAGAGACCAAGGCCACGTACAAAGAGTTCTACGAGGCCGAAATCAAGACTTTGCAGGCCAAGGTACGGTATTTTAGCATTAGATAAATTGTGCAATGAATATAAAAGTGCCCGACTTTCTTGAGGCGGAGCGAAGGAGGCATGGGTCTATGATAGTCATGTGCCGGATATCTGTACAAATAAAAGTAAAATCCGTATCCAAGGATATACATTTTTAACGATCCGGCACATCACTAGTTTCAAGGTCACGCACACCGACACCGATTGAGTAAGAAAGTTAAAATCCGTATCCGTATCCGCGGATCTTGACACCAAATATACGTAATCGGATCCGTATCACATATTTTTACTAGTTGATACCCACATTTGGCAAAATAAAATGTATTTTTTGGGGATTATTAAGTTTATTTACATTAGATTAGAATCCTTACATCCTCCCGAGTGACATTGGCTATAATTTTTTTGTAAAAAAATTCTTAAGAATCTTAACAAACTCGATAGTTTTTTTTAAATATTACCATCTCAAGAATCATCTTAAACTAAAGAACTATCTGAGAACTTCCTTCCTTGTGATAGTATGTGTGTATATTAATTGGCAGATGGAAGAAATGGAGGAGGAATACGAGTGCCGATTGCAAGAGCTGAACCAGGGGATATCTCCCACGAAATACCAAGACCGGGTAGGTATTCAGAAATGAGTGCTATTTTTTATTTTATTGATAGGACATACTCGATAAGACATTACAGTTTCCCAATTTGTCTTTTCAGGCTACAATATTAAATATACATAGCTTAGCGTTCGATCGTGTCCTCTTAGAACGGAGTTTCTCTTTGTCTTACTAATATTATAAATGCGAAAGTTTGGATGGATGTATGGATGTTTGTTACTCAATCACACCCCAACGGCTGAAAGGATCTGGCTGAAATTTGGCTTATGAAGATAGATTAGAGTCTGGAATAACACATAGGCTACTTTTTATCCCGGAAAATTAAAGAGTTCCCGCGGGAACCAAAAAACCTTAATTCACGCAGACGAAGTCGCGGGCATCAGCTAGTTACAAATATTTCCTGCATGTTTGGTTGTTAATTTTTTTAATTTGTAGATGCTGTAACTGCAGCTACAAACTAATAAATTAGGAGCAATTCCAAACGGTGCTTTTAAAAATATAAATCCACGTTGACAATGTCGCAGGCATAAGCTATGTTTCTCACATAAACTTCCTTTTGACACGACTGCCCAAAAACGGAGTGTGATGTTCATGTATGTATGTGAGTTTCTTTATTCCACCATAACTCCTAAATGACTGAACGGATTTGGATGTATGGGGTATCGTTAGAATGTTTACATCCTCCAATGTGACTTCTTTTTGGCAGAGCAGTCGGGTTTTTTAATTTTATTAATTATAGCTTGTTTGTTTCAGATTGAGGAGCTGGTGTCAAAAAACGCAATTCTGGAGGTATAGTATTGTCCCAGTAACTTAGTGACTCGGTGACAGAGTGGCTAGTAAATATTAAAAATAAAACAAAAACAAAAACTAAATGGGCATAAAAAATTGTTCCAATTTTGGCCACTGGGCCATATAAGTTGGTGGTATTATAATTATAATATTGATGTGCCAAACAATATTACAACAATGATTAAGTTAATTCGGTTATTTCAAATTAATTAAAACCATTGCTGACTCTAGACTGAGCTTAAGTCTCCTATCTGAATGTGAAGAGCTTGGCTAATTATAGCCAAACTTTTATACGTCACCGTAAGATTGTGAAAACCGTCAGATTGCAATCTAACGCTTTTTATCTCGCTAGATTGTAAACTGTCGACAGATTGTGAACCATTCAATGTTCTGTGTGTCAATTTTTGAAATATTCATTGTATTTACGTTTTCTTGTCTCATTCTTGTAGGTTAGGTTAGAGATAAACAAACAGTTAGTGCTAGGTTCTATAGGGTTAATATACCTAACAGATTACAATCTACCGAAAAATAATGCGTTAAATTGTAATCTTTCGACAGTTTACAATCTCGCGAGTTAGATTATAATCTAACGGTTTTTACAATTTTACGGTGACTTTACTACTTCTACTACTATATTATACTTTAATAGTAAATAATATTATAATAGTAATAGTAAAATAACATAGATGTTTCTTCTCTCCATTAACAACAACTCTTAGTAACACCATTAAATGCGCAGTCCCTTCAGTGCGTAAAATAGAGTTTACATTGTATATGTTAATTATTATAGTCCTTATATATAAATGATTGCTAATTATAGTCAACCATGCTGATCAAGTGCGGATTGGCGATGTCACACCTTTTTTAACATTATGAAGAACTATCGGCATGCAGGCTGTTTTCTTCCACTCCTGTTTTTCTTCACGTTGTTTTCCTGTACCTTGATATACTTGAACTACAAGTGATATTTAATTTCATAAAACGCACATAACTTCGTAAAGTTAGAGGTGTAGACTGTAGAGGTCCCCGGAATACAACCTATCCCTGTACCAAATTTTATCAAAATCGGTTGCATAAATGGGCCGTGAAAGCGTAGCAGACGGACAGACGGACAGACGGCACACTTTCGCATTTATAATATTAGTATGGATTAATATATGTTGCCAGAATAATTTGTTTTTATTTTCAGGACAAAATAACAGCTCTAGAGCTAGGTCGTGAAAGAGACGCGGCAGAAATGGACTACTTAAGGACGTGCATCGAACAAAGAGACGCCGGTAAGGACACAAAATATAATAAACATTCTGATAAAATATAACTTACTAACTGGGGCTAATTCTGTTTTACAAAATCTCTAAACTAAACTAAAGTGACAGCTTTAAATATATTGGTATCCCTTTTATAATACTCCTTGTGGAAAGGGATAGGACTAGGTTTAGAGATGTCATTTTAGTTTAGAGATTTTGTACAACAGAATCAGTCTCATTGGCTGACTCTGTACGCCCACTCAAAATAAAAAAGTAGTGTGAATCAATAGACCTGCACATTTTGTACAAAGGTTTTTTTCTCTATAATGTATGAGGAATAATCATATTATAATTTCAGATAAAGTCGACGAATCTGCCGAAGAAAACGACGATGTCATATCTCTCGACAGTGAATCTAGTGACAACGAAAGCTTAACACCGGTTGTGAAGAAGAAAGATATAAGCCGTATCAAACAGATACGACAAAGTATGATCGAGGAAATAAATATGTTCAAACGCGCTTCTCGCATGAACGAGTTTAATTCAGAAGACAGTGATGAAGAAAAAACTAATGATACTAAGAACGATCACGATAAGGACATATATCTTTCGACGCGTGAAAATTTAAATAGCACTGATACAACAAATAACAGTGACCAAAGCGATACTGAAACAGGCGTTATTTCAACAGTTAAAAAGGCTTCGCGTTGTACATATTTCGTTGATAAAAATGATGATGAAGATGTGGCAAAAGTAAATAATCAGGAAGAAAAAATCTGTGAACCAAATCGTCAACTTAGTCGTGAAACTTATTTTGTGGCAACATCCGAAGTTGTCGAAGACAAAGTTCAAGATGAAATTCCAAATTCAGTAAAACATACGGTTGATTTACCCATGAATACTGTAGAGACAAAAACTGAGATTCGTGTTACACCCAATATAAAACAGTCTATCGAAAGCAATACTGGTGCTGTAAAAAAATTAGCTCTTTTTTCAAAACATCATGCCTCTATTGACATTTTCGAGTCTCCCACAAGTTAATAAAGATGATATAGTTGAAACCCAGACCAAAGTCATTGAGCGCGTTCTCCAGTCTGTCGAAAAAATCGCAATCAGAGACAAGTTAACCAGAGATAGACGAACGAACTCCATAGACATTTTTGAGAAACGCTCAGGCTATACAATTTCACGTTATATCTATAGATAAAAAGCAATATCTACCTATACTTAAATTTCATTCATATTTGATTGTCTGTCTCACCTTATGACATTATAGCACTATACATTTTTGTGCTCTTTCCCACAATTTCTATAGATGTGAAAGGAATGAATGGGCATCGTAATAGCGTAGTACTGTGGCGTAGTAAATTTAGGGATGGGCCTCGAGACGGTTGTACAAAATCGTAACTAATAGTAAAAATATAGTGATGTACTTTTTTGTAAAATTTCGATATTTTTATCGGTTTTTGCAAATTACCGATTTATATTACAGGCATTAAGCAATTATAATTTATTTTTCTATTAAAAGGTTATAAATAAAACAAAAAGCTTTTAATTTTTTTTATTAAATCTCTTGTACTATTTCCGTTTGGTGATAAAAATAGCAAGCTTAAAATTAAAGTTACGAGGGTTCCAACGCGCCCTGGTCTGAGAAGAAGCCCACAACAAACTCAGCAGGGTATTTTTTTGCTATCACCATCTCACAATAATACTTAAAACTACTTTGAGCAATTCATTCATAGTTATGTTTACCATTTAAGTATTGAGTTATGGTACGAGATCCCGCTGCAATATTGTTACAAATACTAAATTTAATTAAAAATACTAGCGGCCACTGTTTGATTGGCAACCTGGCAAATATATATATTCCCCCATTTATAATAATTATACATAAAAAATTGTTTTTGATCACGTACTCGATTCATGTAACAATCTTGCAGCGGGATCTTAGTCCATTAGTTTACTTGGATTTCAGGAGACATCTCTCAAATAATATGTTTTGAGAAATATCCAATAACATGGGTACCTTTGAATGAATGGGGGCTATCGCGCGTGAATTTGCCACTAGAGGCGCTGGTGTCGCGTGAGGTCCAGTAACATTCACTTTTCACTGGTTTTGGCGGGCTTCGTGACTTAAATTATAATTTCTTTAATTTACCTGTTGAAAAGTGATCTTCTTCGTGAAATTATCGCAAATATGGATTATTTAGCGATTAATGTGAACGTTTTGAAGGCGGAATTAAGAAAATGAGGCGCATAAATAAGCGCAAAAATTTCTTTTTTTGACTTTGTTGAGCTCTTTCTGCACTTTTTAATTTCCTTTCTCTCTTCTCTCTTGACTAGGTAGGTACAACTTTTGGATTTAATTTAGGAGATGAATAAGAAAGATAATTACTTACTATTTTCTGTACTTATTTGATTCTTTGGGTTACACATAATCCTCGGTTTTAAAATGTTTTTTACAAACACGAGAATTTTTTGTCGGGTATAGTTATTCCTGCAAATCGCCACTAGCCGCTGTTTTAGAACAGTTTTATCTTTTGGAAACATGTGTTCTCCTCTTTTTTCCGATTAAAACGGAACTGCACAACATTGCGGCATAGCTACTCGATGTGATGATAGATAGTTAACTATTTAACTACACTAAAACCTATTATAAAGAGGAAAGATTTGTTTGTTTATTTGTAATGGATAAAATCAAAAACTTATAAACCGATTTTAAAAATTCTTTCACCTATAGAAAGCTATATTATCAGAAAGTAACATAGGCTATATTTTATTTTCAATAAAAGTAAGAGATCCTTACGAAAATTGCAATAATGTGAACTAAGTCGGAAAAAATCGTCTCTTCTGAGAGCTTACGCGGCGTGCGCTGCTTAAATAGTTAAAGTTACACGAAAACAATGTATGGTGGAATTGTTCCTCTTAAAAAGTTCTAAAAAATTGTCCACGATAGCATATTCCTATCTTTTAAGGTTGACTCACAATAACTATTATTATGATTTTCAAATTTGTTCTAAACCAATGCTTTACTTGCGAAGGTGTTTTTACCGACATAAAATTAATCCTTATCAAAATAAATATATTAATCATCTCAAGTATTTAACTAAGATAAAAATTGTCCTTTACACCATTTAATTTAGATGAATAGCTTATGAGATATCATAGAAATAATGAGGACGGGGCGTACTCTTACAATGTAATATTAAAATGTAACCTGCCCACTGCCCACTGGCTATATTGGGTAGGTATATATTAGGATTATTAGTGCTACCCGTGCGAAGCCGGGGCGGATCGCTAGTAATTAATAAACTTAATGAGATTCAAGATTTAAAACTTTGTTCCGGCGCCAATCTTATTTATGTCGCCTTTGACAGCTATACCTCTGGACCTTAGTCAACAGTGGCGCCAACTGGTGAGCAAAGAAACGATAGTCCCCATTACTGTATTTTTGTCGTTTTCTGACCAATGTTTCATGCTGAACAAAATTCAATGCCTTGGATGAATCACACAAGACGGAAAACCCGATCATAATGAGAAGCAGATCGAGTATGACCTGATTTAAATAGGTAATACATATTTTCATTGTCAGAAAATACAATAAGTAAAATAATTAATACAATTATAATATTTATAATGCTAAGCCAGGCAACAATAATCCACTAAACAATATTTCTCATTCTAATGATAGAAACCAAAAAGCTTATAAAGTCTGAATGTATAAAAAACAAAGTTTCGAAGGTTAGTTAGCCACTATTGTACTCAGAATATAAATTATTGGAAAAAAATATTTTAATTGTAATAATTTTAACAAGACCAATAGGTACTTTTAGCTTGATGTATGAAATAATACTAGAAAATATATAATGGAATAAATTGCTCAAGATTCCAGGCTTTTACATTTGGTATTGTTGTAATGTCTAATATGTCATTAATTCAGTAACAAATTATGCAAATACAGCTTACTTTCTCTTGAGGAAGCATAGTATTTCATCGATTGTAACTTTTTCAAAGCTTAATTCCAATAATATACACAGTCTCAAAAATTATGTCTGTGAATAGTCACAAGCTTGAGATTTGTAAGAGTGAATTTGCACTTGTCCGTCCGTCCGTCCGTCAGAGCCTTATAACTTCGGAATTACTGAACGTAATTACTTCAAATTTAAATATAATATGTAAACCGATGGCCTCCCGCCGAGTCTTAAAAAGTTATACAAATCTTTATTTCAGGGGGGCTCTCATAGAAGCGAATGCGAAGTAAAATATTTTTTATAGTGTTACATAGGGTTGTGGTATATCATTTTCAAGATAATTAGGAATAGAGTACAAAAATATTAATTTTTTAATTTTTCCCCTTAAATTGACGAAATGGGGGGCTTTCAAAGTGGAGATTTTCTAACATCCAAAGTTGACCTCAGAACTCTCAATTTTCTAAAAGGCTGAGCCTGAAATTTGATCAATTATTTGAATTATATCCTGTACTTGAACAAAAAATACAAAAATTTGATAAATATTATGAGGATACGAAATTATTTAATTTTTAATGAGCTTCAGTATTTTTAACAGAACTTCACAATGATGTCAATAGATGGCTCTAATGTTAAAAGTAAAGTATTACAATATTTTCTGAAAGGCTGAGCCTGAAACCTGATCAATTATGTCCTGTACTTGAACAACAAATACTAAAATTAGATAAATATTATAAGGAAACGAAATTATTTAATTTTTAATGAGCCTCAGTATTTTTAACAGAACTTCACAATAATGTCAATAGGTGGCGCTAATGTTAAAATTTAAATATTACAAAATATAGTTAAAACTATAATATGGATACCGCGAGGTCTCAGTTGGGGGCGAACCACTAGTTATATTTTATTTTTTAAATATATAGGCTAGCGCTTTGCTGCAATCAGACTTGCATGCAAGAGGTGATGCAGCCTAAGGTGGAGCGCGCTTGCCTAGAAGATGCCTATTCACTCTTGATTTGAAGGTACCTATATTAAAAGAGGAGGGGAAAACGGAAGCCGGAAGGGCATTCCATATCCTAACGGTTCGAATTAGAAACGAGGAAGCAAAGCGCTTCGTACGAGCCCGCGGAATTTCGACTGCGTAGGGGTGCAGACCTTGTCGATGCCTTGCGGTTCGATAATAAAAAGGTGACGGAGGAACCAGATCGAATAGTTCTTGAGCACACTCTCCGAAATATATCCTGTAGAATACCGTATTACCGTACCCAACTACCGTACCGTATGCAACTAGTATTGTAATATTTTACAATACTAGTTCATAATTAAAATCTACATATTAAAAGTCAAACATTGGAGCTGATTCTTTAGTGCACAATCTCTAAACTAAAATGACAGCATTAAAAATATTGCTAACCCTTTCATAATACTCCATGTGGAAAGGGACAGAACTAAATTTTAAGCTGTCATTTTTAGTTTAGTTTAGAGATTGTGTTACACATAATTGGCCACATTGGGGCTGATTCTGTAGTACACAATCTCTAAACTAAACTAAAATGACAGCATTATAAATATTGCTAACCCTTTCATAATACTTCCTGCGGACACTAACAGAACTAGATTTAAAGCTGTCATTCAAATTTAGTTTAGAGATTGTGTTATACATACAGAATTGGCCACAATTATGTAACTAAAATAAACTAAATATTATACATTGCTATACTAAAATCGAAATATTAAACTACCTAACTATAAAATAAATATAAATACAATACTACAGTACAATGATTATATTTTGTCAAAGAAAACCATTATTGATAACAAAAGAAGAAAACCAATAAAGATATACTAGGATTTTTTAGTTTAACTTGCATTCTAATGACAAACAGCCAAAAAGCATTCAGAAAGTCTGATTTGTGTTCAACACAATTCAACCATGTGTCCAAGGCCTTTTAATTTACAAATTAAATATATGTATATGTGTCACTGTGTCAATGTTTCTTGCAAATAAACGATTGATTGATTGATTGATTGATCACTGTAAGATTGCAAAAACCGTCAGATTGCAATCTTAAAAAATAAAATTATCTCAGAAGTGCAAAAGCTATTATCGATGTTTACAGAAAATTTAGAATAATCATGTATTGTAAGAATATTTGTATATTATGTTTTCATCAGCATGGACACGGTGTGGGTCAACTTTCTGCTGAAAATTTCGTGCAGCTAATTTGACCTGAAAAGTAAAATTATAAATTGATTATCGAAGTTTATGTAGATATGTTTCTTATAAATAAAGAAATGTACATTATAGACTCAGATATCGATTTTAAGGGAAATTGATCCAATACTTAGATAAAGAATAACAAAACTGCCCTAACTTTCTAAAATTTTGTCAGCGATTTCCTCTTTTATGATCCTAGCCTAGCTATTATTGAGCCTAGGTATTATTGATTTTGAAAAAAATCGTTTAAATAATAATGATTATCAAAATGCCAGTTCTTATTTAAATTTTGACAAACAATTCCCTCTTTTACAAACAAAGGGAACAATGCCTGATAATTTCAAAATGTCATCCAAGATCATGCAAAAAGATTTGTTAATTACTAAAGGGATAATGGGTATGTATGTCACCATAAGATTGCAAAAACCGTTAGATAATCTAACTAGCGAAATTGTAAACTGTCGACAGCACGGAACAGAAAAAACTGTTTTTTCTGTTCCGTGGTCGACAGATTATGAACCATTCAATGTTCTGAGTATCAACTTTTGAAATATTCATTGTATTTACGTTTTCTTGTCTCTTTCTTGTAGGTTAGGTTAGGGTTCGACATAAATAATCAGGCAGGGCACTACCTGATTATGCATATTGAACTAGTGGTTCACCCAAAACTAAGACCTTGAAGAACAGGACTACCATTTATTTGCCCTCTATAATGTATAAAAAAAACAACAAGGACAAAATGAAAGTTCATAAAATCTTCTACAAAATGCTTTTTATTTCATTTCAATCGACCGAATACTTTCGGAAATATGACGATCGAAAACGTGCATGACAGAAAAATATTTTGCAATAATTTTGACTTCATTCTATTTGATAATGATCGATGCTATATTACAATAAATTAATAGTAGGTAATAATCATGATATCTTTATCTACAAAACAACACCACACTCAGTAAACAATATATTAAATATTATTATTTATATTCGTTCAAAGTTCTAACAAAGACAAGGCGTCGCGTTGGCCGAAGAATAACGAATAGGATTGCAAAGGAAATGCGGGTGGAATGACATGGTTCGTGTGCAAATGTTACCATTGATGGGGAAAAAGGTGATGATGACGACCATGATGATGTGCTTTAATAATACCTACTAATATAATAATAATAAATACCTACGTCTCGAAGTCCTTTCACTTATATGTAGGTATGCAATATGCATTTATCTAAAAACAATGTAAATGAACCACCAACATCCAACAGCTATCTTGCAGATAATTTTATCAGATTAACTTTTAACTGTTAATGGCATTCCGAACCAATGGTAGATTCACTGGACGATTCAAAAGCACTTGTAAAAGTTTACTTGAGTAAAAACATTTGATTTGATACTTGAATTGTAATACGATTACAAAAAAGCACAATCGGCTAGATATTAGAGAGGGGGAGGGGGGTCGTGGTAGGGGGGAGGTGGGAGGTGGGAGGGGGGTTGTGGGAGTGGGGAGAAAAGAGGACGTCATTTGCGCCTAAAATCAAAAATACGTTATTTATTTAGAGGTTAATTTCTATTTATTCCATAGTACTATGCTAAGTCTATATGACTACCACCGGTTCTTACACAACAGCAAGGTATATTTCGAAAACTATTTGTTCTATCAAAATAAACTAAACACTATTTTATAGGTAAATTAATAATCTTTGTACTAAGTCCTGACAGCTTTTTTCCTAACTCTAATACTTTTTCTTGAAATTACAATAAACATTTACGGATTTTACAAAGGTTTAGTCTTTTATTCCAGTTAGGCAGCCATATTTCCGAAACTATTAGTTCTATCAAAATAAACTAAAAATTATTTTGAAGATAATTTAATGAAGTTCATTTTTGCTTCTTATGTTTTTTTTCCTAGTTCTAGTAGTTTCTGTGAAAATTCAAAAATATAACAACGGTTGTCGAAAAAAAAAAAATTCTTGGAATATAGGTTGCCATATTTCTCGAACTATTGGTCCTATCTAAATTCACCATAAGACTTTTTTGTGGGTAATTTAGTGAAATTAATTACTCTTCCGAGGATTTTTTCCAGCTCTAATAGTTTTTGTGGAAATTGCAAATAACATAGGATTCTAGCAATTTTTTTATTTTTTTTCGTACACTATACATGGATATATATTCGAAATTATTAGTCCTATCTTTATGAACTAATTTTTTTTTAATAAGTGGTTAACTGGTGTTTATTTTTACTTCTGGGAGTTTTTTGCCTAGCTCTAATAGTTTTCTAGAAATTACAGAAAATATATAAAATTTTGAAAAATATTGCTTTTATGTTAACTATGACAGGTATATTTTAGAAATTATTAGTGCTATCAAAATTAACTAATTACTATTTTGTAGGTAATTTAACTATGTTTCTTACTGCTTCAATCAGTTTTTCCTAACTTTGTTATTTTTTTTTCGAAAATTAAAAACAACGTACCCGATATTTGCATATTATTTTCTTTATCTTACACAATAGGTAGGCATATCTCCAAAACTATTACTCTTATCAAAATAAACTAAATACCATTTTATAGCTAATTTAATAGCCTTTCATTTTGCTTTTGGCAATATTTTTGTAGCTCTATCAGTTTTTATGGAAATTACAAGAAACTACATTAGAAAAAGCCATACATGCAAAATATTTTGTTTTCATGCACAAAGGGTTAACAATTAACATATCTCCGAAACTATTAGTCTTATGGAAATGAACTACAATATTATTTTGTAGATAATTTAATGAAGATAATTTTCACCATAGAAAGTTTTTTTCTAGCACTAATATTTTATGAGAAAATTACAAAAAACTGCGGTTGGGGAGACGTTTGGGGGGGTGGGGGGTTAAGCCCGCGGCCTAGGGGGGGGGGAATTTTTAAGAGGTACTTCTCAGACCCCAAGGAACACTTGTGCCAAAAATCAGCTTTACATTTTTTATTTTAGGGTCAATGTTTATTAGTCCCGTACTATTATTTCTTGCGAGGTTATAATAGTTGGTAGACACTTGCGACGTCCTAGTCTACGTCTAATGTTGCGGAATCAAATCTTCCTCTTGCAGCCAACGTGCCTCCTCTCAGCTATTTTACACATCATTACTCATAGCAGCCTATAGGAAGCCACCGCATTATTATCCCAAGAAAACCCCTGGCATTATGTGATTAGAATGGAATGGGGTCACGACCGCCAGAGAGACAGAGAGACTCATAGCATGAGGTTATATTTGAGGTAAGCTGGCTCTTCAATATTAATTTTATTGATTTACGAAATGAGCTATCCACGGTTTTTGAAGTGAAACTTCTTTAGAATCGTTGTGATTTGAAAATTCGATGAAACGAAAAAGCTACACCAAAAAGAGACAAAAATATTCATAAATAGGATTTAGCCTGCGAGTGAATGAGACAGAATACAAGTTATATTTATTTCATTCTCTCGTAGGGTAATTTTCTGAAGTTTCACTTCTGCCGAGTGCAAATTGCACACACACACTTTATTTTTTAATTCTAAGGTTCCTACGGAACTTGACCAGCGAGTTCGCTGATCGTAGATATAAATTGTCAATGGAGACAATGTCCTTGAAGAGCAGCGGCTCGCTGGGGCAAACTTTCATCTCGACGGAAACAATTTTTTTTCACTCCAGCATCTGATAACTCTTTTTGCGTGAACGACATGATTTACACTTTGAATTTCTTTGTAAAACAAAATGGGGCGGATGTACTTTCACGAGTTGTGTGGAAGACTATTGTGGACTGTAGTATGTAGGTATTCTTGATAATAGAAACACGACTCGTGGCACAGTGATTTTAATAAAATACTTAGGTACAAAGGAAGCGTATAATATGCGTCTTAGCCCTGTGGCAGTTCTTGAGGTAAGAGAGAGATCGTCGGTCTATTTAGTACATATGACCGGTGAATGAGCAGTGAACGTCATAGACTATAAACATCTTATGTTGTGTTTCCAACATGCTGGGGGCGGCGATGCTTGCATGAATAAATTACTACTATCATTATTAAAATGTCTAAAATGCAACGCTAAATTAGCTCACAGCATCCTGGTTTACAAGTTATACTTATTTATGTAACAATAATTAAATGAAAAGAATAAATTTAACTTTATATAATATTAACTAATTTGTTTTATTTTATCCTGTAAGAATCACTAGACAATATAATTGACTTGCAAAACCAAATTTGAAAAACTAATCTTTTACATTACATAATATACCAAGGTTTATATACCAATAGCTTAATAGGTATTATAACAATTTTTTTTTTGCAAATAAATAACCCTATACATGGTTGCTCTAAACCCTAAACAAGGCCTTTTTTATAATGTACACACATTGAAAAGTTGCAATCATAGAGTACAGATACAACAATATTTAAGCATCACTTAACTTATTTAATTAATTTTGGCTATAACAATATTCTTCTAAGACTTAATTTCAATACTAGCATTTTACATGATATAATATTTAATGAATTGCAATGCATGTGCCACAATACTTATTCTAAGAAACATTGTAGAAAAACCCTACTAAGTAATAATTCTATTATATAAGAGAAATGAAAAATTCTATGAAAAAGGATAAACAAAAACTGAAAACTTATTCTATAGGTAGTACAGATATACCGGATAGTATATACTTATTCTAAAGGTAATACAGAGATACCAGATAATGACCGCTTATAGACCTTTTTATTAGGTGTTATAACATCAACAACGCGAACCTTTTGGTCTTGGCCCGGGTACACTTTTATAACTCTGGCCATGGGCCATGTTAGGGGCGGCGTATTAGATTCTCTTAATATAACTAAAGATCCTACCTTAACATTAGGTAAATCGTCGCGCCATTTAGGTCGTGACTGCAAAATATTTAAATAATATTTATGCCATATATTCCAGAAATGACTCCTAACTTTACTACATATTTCCCAATATTTTAACCTATTTATAGGCATCGATTGGACATTTTCCTCAGGGAAAGCTGTTAGAGCGTTACCTACTAAGAAATGGCCTGGTGTCAAATAACTAAAATCATTTACATCATCAGCTGTGACCGGTAACAATGGTCTTGAATTTAGAACAGCTTCTATCTGACATAAAACTGTATTAAGCTGTTCGTATGTTAATACATAGTTCTGTATGATTCTCTTTAAGTGAAATTTCATGCTCTTAACACCTGCTTCGGCAAGACCAGCAAAAACTGGCGAGTAACTTGGTACAAAATGAAAAGTAATACCTTTTTGAGCTGCATACTCTTGCACCAGTGTTTGATGTTCTTGTGAGCTGTGTAATTTATACAAAGATTCTAATTCCTTGCTTGCCCTTTTAAAACAACCAGCGTTGTCGCAAAAAACCTCTATTGGTGCCATTCTTCTGGCTATGAAACGCTTAAAGCAAGAAAGAAAACTATCAGTGCTTAAATCAGAAGAAAGCTCAAGGTGTATAGCCTTTGTTACAAAACAGACAAAGATACATATATATCCCTTTGTATATAAAGCGCGTCGTATACGTGCATTTTTTACTTGGATAGGCCCTGCAAAGTCTATACCTATTTTCTGAAAGGGTCTGCAAGCTGTTACTCTTTGAGAGGGCAATGAACCCATTAGCTGTTTTGCACATTGAGCCTTCATTCTGAAACAAGTTAAACATTTATAAATTATCTTTTTAACATGTCGATGGCCATTTACTAGCCAGTATTTTTGATTTAAATTAGCTAATAATAATTTAGCTCCTGCATGAAGCAGCCTAATATGCTCACTACGAATAATTAAATCTGTGATTCTAGACTGTTTGGGCAAAATAATAGGATGCTTTTGTGAAAATGAAACATTTGCATTTTCTATCCTACCACCTACTCTTATTATACCTTCCTTATCGATAAAAGGATGTAAAGGTTTTAAATTACCTTTTATGTTTTGTTTATTGGACATTAAATCATTAATCTCCTGCTTGAAATGAATGCTCTGTTCGTGCTTTATTATTTTATGTAACGCATTTTCTAACTCGAGGGGAGACAGCGTGCCCGACTTTCGCGCAGCTTTATTTTTTAAATTACTACAGAACCTAATTATATAAGCCATAACCCGTGTCATTTTATTTATGTCAGAAAATCTATCAAGAAATTGAAAAAACTCATTTTCCGATTTAGTAATTAAGGTTACCTTGGCATCAGAGAGCGAAATACCTTTCTTTATTTCAGGCAAATCATCCTGGGCTGTCAAGGTAGGTGTATTTTGCTCAAATTTATACTTACTGTTCGCTAAAAATTCTGGCCCATACCACCACAGCTTGCAGTGTCTGAGTTGTTCAGGATCAGCTCCTCTGCTAACACAATCTGCAGGATTCTCCTCGCTAGCTACATGCAACCAGCGCCACCTAGCAGTTTGTTCCCGAATTAACTTAACCCGATTAGCGACATATGCTTGGAGTTTCATGGGCTCAGTTGCTATCCATGCAAGCGAAATTTGCGAATCTGAATATAGATAAATATCCTCTATATTTATTTTAAGACTTAAGGTTTGATAAACTCTATTGATAAGCCTTGTAAGTAGGAGCATGGCATTTAACTCCAAGCGTGGAATGCTTAGTGCCTGATCGCTGCGGGGGTTAATTCGCGATTTAGAGCAAAGTAAAGACAGTGAAGCCTTACCTGATTGATCGACCACCCGTAGATAAACACAGCATCCATAGCCGACGGAACTTGAAGCATCAGAGAATCCGATGAGCTGCACAGCTTTAGCATCTTTAGTAATATTTATATTTCTATCAATATATATGGGTTGCATATTAGATAAGCTTTCAGCAAAGCATTGCCATTCTGCCAATAAACCTTTTGATGGTACCTCATCCCACCCAATTTTTTCTGACCATAATTTTTGCATAAATGCCTTAGCTCTGACTATCACAGGTGATATGAAACCTAACGGATCAAAAAATTTCGAAATATAGCTTAATATTTGTCTTTTGGTAGGGTTTTTAATATCAAAGGCTTCTGGACAAGATAATACAAAACTATCCTTTCTAATGTTAAGAGTCAGCCCTAGAGTTTTTAAATATAGGTTATTCTTTTGTAGGTCAAAATCATCAAAGTGCTGCTCGTTTGGAGGGATGCCATCTAAAATTTGCTGACAATTTGATGCCCATTTATGTGTGGTAAAGCCACCTTTATTTAGCAATTTACATAATTGCTCCTTAGCCTCTAACATAGTGCTTAGATCAGCATGTGAATAGCAAGCATCATCCACATAGGTGCAATTGTTTAAAATATATGATGCTAAAGGAAACTCTTCCTTATATTTGGTAGCGAGCTCATGCAAACATCTAGTAGCTAAGAAACCTGAGCTCTTTTGCCCATATGTGACAGTATCTAACTGTATACACTTTATTTGTTCATTAACATTGTTCCGCCATAAAATATTTTGCAAGCTAGCATGTTTTGGATTAACATTGACACATCTGAACATGCGACGGATATCAGTTGAGAATGTATATTCACCAAAACGAAATAAAAGCATAATATCAAACAAATCCTTTTGTACAGGAAGCCCATTAAGTAAAAGATTATTTAGAGAAGCTTTCCTATCTGTGAGCATTGAACAATCGTATACCACCCTTAACCGAGTACTCTTACTGTGCTCATTATATACTGCATGATGTGGCATAAAATATAAAGGGTCTTTACTGAAATCTAATGAATTGAAATCAATATAGTGACCATGCCCTAATGAAATGTATTCATTTATAAATTTATCATACTCTGACAGTAAATTGATATTTTTATGCAATTTCTTTTCTAGGTTTAAAAACCTATATAATGCGAAATCAAATGAATTACCTAGAGTATCTTTAACTTGACTCAAAGGCAACTTTAATGGCAAATCAACTTGAAATTTATTGTTTTCATGAATGGTTGTTTGCTTAAAAATATTTTCACATAATTCATGTTCTGGGATATTTTCGCTGAAAGTTTCTGGTATTGTTTCAGAAGCCCAAAATTTTTGTAAAGTCTCATCAATATCTGATTTACTATTAATTGTACAGAGAGAAACCTTACTTTTATTTGATATAGATTGTGGTGGTAAAGCGCCCGCTATTACATGGCCAAACCTTGTACTGATGAAGCGGGGTTGCAGATGCTGGTTCTCAGCAGATTGCAGAGCTTGTTGCTGCAAAGACGCCAGCGGCTCCGGGGTCAGCATCTGGAAAAATATGTCAGCTCCAATTAGCATATTTATTTCTGATGGAATGTTAAAGTCCACATCAGCTAGCTCCACATCGGGAGGGATAACAATAGACGAAGCATCTATTTTATATTGGGGGATATTGCATGTGATTTTATTTAGCACATGACAATTAATTGTCACCCTATAAGGTGTGACTAATGAAAACACTTCAAGGGGAACTGAATAATTTGCAGCATTCTTGGAATTGCCGATTCCCACTATATTGGTGTTGTCTCGCTTAGGGGTAATACCTAAGAATTCAATAACCTTACTTGTAACAATGGATATCTGCGATGCAGAATCCAAGATCGCCTTCAGATGAATTTCCCTGCCATTCTGCGCATACAACTTTATCTTGACTGTAGGCAATAAGACTCTGTCCGAGCTAACGTTGGACATCAATGATACTGGCTGCTCTGAGGCAGTATTGTCATGAAGGACGGTACTGTGAGCTGGGTCCTTGCATATTTTACAACGGAAATGAAATCTACACTTTCCTGTATGCTTATTTAAACAACTATTACATAAGCTATTATCCTTACAAAACTTAATCTTCTCAGTGAAAGGCAAGATTTTAAATTTACTACAATTAAATAATTTATGTTGTTCAGACTTACAGTGTGAGCACGAGCCAGCGCCTGGTTTGGTGGTAATGTTCACCGCTGCCTTGCGAGCCTTGCCTGAAGTTGAAGGTTCCGCATTCTCTAATGCCAAGGCCCTCTTTTCCAGGAACATCAGGAAATCATTCACCGTTGGTTCGTCTTCATCGCTTCTCTCAAATTGGTAAGCCCGGGATGTGTAGGTATCTAATTTTCGATATAAAATGGATAAAATGATAGGATCCCAAGTGTCTGTTTTTACACTGAGATTTTTTAAGGCTGATAAGCATTGTTTAACTTTGGACACAAAATCTCTAAGGATAATTGGAGTAGATTTTACCAATGCATTCATATCAAGCAAGGAATTAATATGCTCATTAATAATTTTAAACCTATGGTTATACCTCTCATCGAGAAGCCTGATAGCCTCATCATAACTATCTGCTACAAGGGGCAAGTTTTTTATTATGTCAAAGGGTTCGTTTTCTACAAAAGTCCTAAGGTAATACAATTTTTGAACGTTATCAATTGACCTATCATTATGTATGACGGCTTTAAATAAATTGATGAAAGGTGTATAATCCGCGTACTTACCTGTGAAAGTTTTAATGTCAATTTTTGGCAATTTAGCCTTGAAAGTTCCGGCCTCCTGGGAGGGTATAGATTTGGTTTTGATGGCCTCATTTAACACAGTCAAGATATGAAAGTATTTTCCTTCAACCTCTGATACATCTTCACGACGTTGGTCATCCTCGTCCAAGGCTAATATTTGTTTGCTATAGGCCTCATATTCTTTGAATAATTCAACTATTCTAGCACGCTTTGTTTCTAAATTAAATATATTTGACATATTGACGTCTTGTTCGTTAGAAACAAATAAATATAAGCGTGAAATAGACGCTTTCGTATAGCCACGTGCGGCTTTAAGCTGTTTTACTTTAGGCTCATTATTTTCCGACATCTTTCACTATTAATAAAATTGCACTTAATCAACCTTAAGATTATTCAAAAACTGACAATTTTCACTATAATAACACTACTTTATAAACGATTTAAATACTAAAGTCCCAACAAGTAACTAATAGCTATGAACACACAGTAAAAATGGCGGAATTATGCGTCACTTTACACTTATTACGCAGTTCAGTTCTAAAATAGACACAACAAAACAGGAAGTATGGCGTAGTGAATGAATGAAAACGTGGTTGCGCCAATGTGGCACCTCGTCGACCAATCACGACGCTCGGCTGTCGGCGGACGATCAGGAACGCTGCTCTGATTGGATCGCGCCCGCGCTTGATTCTTACCGTCGCTCCGCTATTGGACGAATGCGTACGGGGTTCGCACAATGCTCGCACAATGCTCGCAGCGCTTTATAGCGCTGTATGAAATAATGATGAAGAAATGGCGATGGAAGTTTCAGACAAATCTTGAAATATGGATGCTCCACCTCAATTATATTTTACTGCAATCGCACAGTCGACGGTTTCTCGCAGATCGGCAGGATAACATGCGATCTGAATAATTGCGCTCCTTTGTATCGCTGCAAATTTTGACTCACGTAGGTACTGGTACAGTGTGGCCTGGCCGCGTGTCTATCTTGAAAATCCGCTTGAAAAATGGCGTTGAGGTATTAATTCTCACGGCGTAGAAGGACCAATTCATGTGGAAGACTATTGTGGACTGTAGTATGTAGGTATTCTTGATAATAGAAACACGACTCGTGGCACAGTGATTTTAATAAAATACTTAGGTACAAAGGAAGCGTATAATATGCGTCTTAGCCCTGTGGCAGTTCTTGAGGTAAGAGAGAGATCGTCGGTCTATTTAGTACATATGACCGGTGAATGAGCAGTGAACGTCATAGACTATAAACATCTTATGTTGTGTTTCCAACAAGTTGTAAAATACAAAGTAATATTTATTTGTCATTTTTCGAGTAGGTACTTTCTAACAATATTTTAGCTTAATTTTTATATATTGCGACGTACTGTATCTATCTGTACTGTATCGTGGCAGGTGAATTTGTTTCTGACGACAAACCAATATTATCACGTGAGTTCCGGGTTTCAACTCCTTAACCCCGAGGAGAACGCAGGACGATTGCAAAGCAGAGAATATTACGCTTGCAATGCATTGTAAAGAACGCGTTCGTCGTAATATCGCCTTAGTCTCTTGTTTTGCAGCAGGTATACGTTGGATACAATATGTTGGATAGGTACGCGTAACGCAAAACAAAAGACTACTAGGCTTGCTGTCATTTATGGCACAGATGCTCCTGTAACTGAAGGACAACCCCAGTTGCAGTTGCATCGCTAAATGCGAAATAATGATTGAAATGATGTTTGTATGAGAATTATCTATCTGGATAAGTATATTATGTTCAATCAGTCATTCACCACTTGCGATTATTTGAATTGACTGATGCAGAACATAAGGGCTAATGGGGGAGCAATTCCCCAAATAATTTACGACTGACCCAATAGGTAACTAAACTATCGAGAATCGTCTTAAAGGAGAAGAAATTCTGCGCTATTAGCTAACACTATTCTAAGCGACATACGAATAAAATCTGCAAATCGGTGGTCGTAAATCTCGTAATAACTTTTATCTTGGACGCCTGACTGTCACCTGTCTGGGATGAAACGGGATAATGCTTAGATACCAGATAACTGGAACCGCTACTTTTGGGATGGTTGTTAAAGTTTGCCTTAAAGGAACGATGCAGTATACGATTTCGTTTGCATTTGGTGTTTAATTTCATTAAATATGCTATTTCTATTTACAGTATGATATTGCTAGATAATATTCAATAACAAGATAGTTTAAAAAGAGTTAAACTTCATAAAAAAACTTAAAAATATATAGCGTAATAATTTATACACACTATTATTTATCTTGTAATTCTTGTATTTTCTTCTGTACTAATTTTTGATTCCGCTTTTAAAATCAGGTAATTTCTAAAAAAAAATATTACGTTCCATCGGTTCTGTATTATTATTTTCTGTCCACGGTGTTACATATTTCTGATCGTTTTTTCTGAAGTTTTATCTACGTCAATGCTATCACATCATAATTTCACCATCCTACTCTAATAGCAATACGCCTTCTATAGGGTCATCAAACGTTATGGCGTTTAATATCAAACTTTTATACGCAATATCGCCATTAACGATATCTATTATTACCCGACTGCGGAACGCACAGGGTTATGTGTTCATCAGTCTATATATGTTTGTATGTTCCTTGCAGGACAGCTACAGCCTAAACGCGTGGACCGATTTTGATGATTCTTGCACCAGTTTATGCCGAATATATCGTTAGAGTGTCACTGTGGAGGCCGAATTTGAGAAAAAACAAAATGGCGCCCTCTAGAAGCCATAATGTAACAAATTAAAAAATTAAAGTGGATAGACTATGGCAAGTGGGGTATCGATGAATAGGTCTTGCAAAATCATAGTTAGGTTCCCTTGATCATTTTCTCATTTTAACGATAATTTAGGATTTACGAGGCTTCAAAGGTTCATTTTTAGTGTATTCCTTTATGTCGCACTACAGACAAAACGGCTGAACCGATTTTGATAATACTTGCACCAAAATATTTGTTTTAATCTTCCGAGTGTTATAACGGAAGCCGAATTTGAGAAAAAACAAAATGGCGCCCTCTATAATCCATAATGTAACAAATTAAAAAATAAAAGTCCATAGACTATGGCAAATGGGGTATCGATGAATAGGTCTTTTAAAATCATAGTTAGTTTTCTTTGACCATTTTTCTGTATGAATGATCATTTAGGATTTACGAGGTTTCAAAGGTTGTATTCCTTTGTGTCGCACTACAGACAAAACGGCTGAACCGATTTTGATAATACTTGCACCAATAGATTTTTTTTACTCTTCCGAGTGTCACTATGGAGGCCGAATTTGAGATAAACAAAATGGCGTCCACTAGAAGCCAATTAATAAATGAAAGTCGATAGGCCATATGCAAGTGGGGTATTGTAACGCCCCCTCTCTACTTGTAGGTCCTGCCTGTTGTACCAGCGAAGGTGTTTAGTCTTCGCTGCCACATCAGCGCAGGGGTGCGTGAAGTAGAGGAGGCGTTATCAGACTGTACTGGTCCACGGGTCAAATAGGAATTCTAGTGGGAGATAAATAATGTACTAACTGTAAAATGTTAAAGAAAATATTTAATAAAAGGAAAAATAAGTACTAGACTATCTTTAATTTCTTAACACTAACACAAGGCGCCACTGTATCTATTACAGTACAATGGAAATAATTTAAGTGAAAGATGCCTAACGGCGCCTGAATGCGGGCTTGTCCGGCTGGCTTGGGGGGTGAGAACTCTGTCACAGGGTGGGAAACACACCCCGGATCACGCACCACACAAAGCCACATTCAGGATCACTACTTGCGCAAACCATCAATCTACTGTATGAATATTGTTATACTATGAGCAACATAAAATTACGACCTGAGGAAACGTGTCGCCGCTGACGTCACCAACGCCATCCACCTTCCGGGGCTCTCCGGAATTCGGGCGCGACGAGACGAACCGACGAGAGTGTAGTTGGAGACTATGAGACTTCGCCGGCCTCCAATCCGCGGTCAGATTAAGGTAATACGAGTGCGCAAAGGTTAACCGCTACTAAGCGCATGGTTTTACTATACTATAATTATTGTACCATGATCAATCCGTTGTTATTGTGTAATTTGGAAGATCATGGTATCAAAATATAAAATGAAACTATTATGTTACGATGCCATACTACTAAGATGTCACGACCATGATGATGACGTGACTATGTTGATGACACGATATGTAGATGCTAATATGTTAATATGTAGACGCGATATGTAGACGCGATATGCAGATGCTAATATGCAGATGCTAATATGTTAATGTGCCCGTGTCCTCCGAGCAACTCGGAAGGACTCCAATCCCAGCCCGCGTGTTAAATTTGCTATGATCATTTCCAGCATATTATGTTACCTGTTGTCCAAGTGACAAGCAGTGTTACAACTAACGTCAACAGATGGCGCTAGTTGTATGAAATTTACAACTTGTGTATTTATTAACAGTAGAAAAACGAACGTTACAGTATCGTTAGATAGGTCTTTTAAAATCACACCTAGGTTCCTTAAACCATTTTTCCGTTTAAATGATAATTTAGGATTTACAAGGTTTCAAAGGAATTTTTTAAAGTTACTACTCATATTTCAATTTCAATTTCAAATTTCAATTTCAAATATTTTTTATTCAAATAAACTTTTACAAGTACTTTTGAATCGTCAAGTGAATCTACCACTGGTTCGGAATGCCATTCCTACCGAGAAGAACCAGCAAGAAACTCGGTGGTTGCTCTTTTTAAATAATTCATTTACAATTACTATATCAATGTGTACATAAGTAACCGCTGTCCCTAGCATTGCTGGAGCGATCAAATCCATGCTCCTCTATCATTTACATAATCTTCAACAGTATAATAAGCTTTTTTCAGGAGCATACTTTTAATGGATTTCTTAAATTTGTTTATTCAATTCATGTCAAAGACGGGCAGACAGAAAGTAGCCCCATTCCCGCCGGTGGCACCCGTTCACGAGCATGACGCATGATCCAGCCATTGCTTCGCTCGACCATATTTGAGGGAACGTAACAACCCGCACCACACGACACCACCACAGAAATGTTTAAAGAGAGCGTGACATACCCAGTCTACCCGTATCAAAGCATCGAATTGAATACTAATATTCAAACACTAATTTATAATCAGTAACCGCTGTCCCCAGCATTGCTGGAGCGATCAAATCCATGCTCCTCTATCATTTACATAATCTTCAACAGTATAATAAGCTTTTTTCAGGAGCATACTTTTAATGGATTTCTTAAATTTATTTATTGGCAAGTCCAAAATAGGTTGTGGAACCTTGTTATAGAAAACAATGCCCATTCCCACGAATGACCTTCTGACTTTTTTGAGGCGGAGCGATGGAGTCACGAGCTTATTACGGCCTCTAGTTGGCCTATCGTGCAGATCGCATTTTTTTTTATAATTATGGATGTGCTGTTTTACAAAAATTATATTACTGTAAATATATTGCGAGGCTACTGTTAGAATACCAATTTCTTTAAATTTCTCTCTAAGTGAATCACGCGGTTTTAAATTATAAATTGCTCGTATTGCCCTTTTTTGTAGTACAAAAATTTTTTTGAATATCTGCCGCTTTACCCCACAGTAAGATTCCGTAAGACATAATGCTATGGAAATAAGCAAAATATACGATCCTGGCAGTTTCGATGTCAGTTAACTGTCGAATCTTTCTGACAGCGTAAGCAGCAGAACTAAGCTTGCCAGCAAGTGTTGATATATGGGTGCCCCATTGAAGCTTTGCGTCTAAGGTCACCCCCAGGAACACAGTAGTATCTTCTATTTTCAACATGTCGTTATTTACCATTAGTTTAATATCACTTGTGGATCTGGCATTCGGCAATGCGAACTCGACACATTTAGTTTTTTTTGTATTTAAAAGTAGATTGTTAACCGTAAACCAGTTCGTGACTTGAGAAATTGCAGTATTTACGTCGTCAAAGTTGTCCTTATGTCTATCGACTTTAAAAATCAAGGACGTATCATCAGCAAATAGTACAATATCACAAGTGTTACGGACAAAATATGGCAAATCATTGATGTACACTAGGAACATGAAGGGACCCAAAATGGAGCCTTGAGGGACACCCATTAGTGAGGCTGATCCGGATGACTTCACATCGTTGACACATACTGTTTGAATGCGATTACTGAGGTAGGATGCAATGAGGCCAAGCGCAGTGTCTTTGACTCCATAGTAGCTCAACTTAACTAAAAGCGTCTCGTGCTCAACGCAATCAAATGCCTTAGACAAATCACAGAAAATACCAATAGCATTCTGTGATTTCTCCCACGCGTCGAATATATGTTTTAACAGCACGGCGCCCGCATCAATTGTCGATCGACCTTTAGTAAAACCATACTGCTCGGAGTGAAGAAGTTTATTTGAATTAAAGTGCTGAAGCAGTTGGTTGAGCATAATTTTTTCAAATATCTTGCTGAGTGTTGGCAAAATTGAAATTGGTCTGTAATTATTTGGATCGCTTTTGCTACCCGATTTAAAAAGTGGAATCAATTTACTACATTTCATAAGGTTTGGAAAGGATCCTGAGTTTACAGACTCATTAAAAACTAGAGCAAGATATGGTGCAATAACATCAATAATATTGCCGATTATTTTTACGGATATACCCCATAGGTCTCCGGTTTTTTTAAGTTGCAAAGATTTAAATACTTTAATAATATCATATGGGGTCACATGTCTAAACTTAAACAGCACACTGCACTCGGTGACACTATCCTTGAGAAGTTTCTGGGCTTCTGTTGGCGAGGAGTTAAGGAAACTAGTAGTGGTGACTGGAATATTTCGAAAAAAATTCTCAAATGTGTTTGCGATTTCTGTTTTACAGTCAATAATACGGTTGTTAATTTTTAGCTCCAGTTTATTGTCGTCCACTTTATGTTTCCCAATTTCATCGGCGATTATTTCCCAAACTGCTTTAATTTTGTTATCTGAATTAATAATTTTTTGTTTTATATGAAGTGACTTTGCTTGTATGCAGACATTTCTAAATAATTTTGAATAATTTCTGACGTATTTAACAAATGTGGGGGTGTAATTATATTGCTTTTCGGCATACAAACTAAACAACTTGTTTCTACTTTTATAAATGCCAACAGTAGCCCAGTCACTAAATTTTAGGTTCTTAAACAATTTTTTTTCTACTATTTTAAAGATGGAATTAAATTGAGAATTTAGCAGATCAAAGAAGGTGTTATAGAGTTCATCCGGACCACCCTGTGTAAAATCGAGCGTAGGTAAATTATTTGAAATTTCATGTTTAAATTTCTGTACTTTTTTAGTGGTAACTGGCCTATACTTTATTATTTTAGTTATATTTTGTTTAGAGCTAGGTATAGTTATCATTTGCCCGCAGTGATCAGATCTTAGATGAGTAATGACGGATTTGTTGACAATTTTACAGTCACTGAAAATATTGTCAATACAGGTAGCTGTACTTGCAGTTATCCTTGTAGGTTCAATAAAAATGTTATCTAAATTGAAACTTTTAAATAAGTTAAGTAATTTCTCAGCTGGAGAAGTGAGATGCAAAATATCTATATTGAAGTCTCCACAGATTAAAATTTTTTTGGATGACTTACATATCCGCCTTAGGGCCTCCTCCATAACATCCTCAAACAGTGCAAGGTCACCTGAAGGAGGTCGGTACACACAAACTATGTCATATAGTTATCTATCAAACTAGGGGGATTATCTCAAAAACCACTCAACCGATTAAAAAAATTATATCACTTATAGAAAGCTACATTATTAACAAGTAAAATAGGCTATATTTTATTTCGAAAAAAATTAGAGATCCTTACGAATATTGCAATAATGTGAGTTAAGTCGGAAAAAATCATCTCATCTGATAGCTTGACGTGGCGTGCGCTGCCTAAATCGATAAAGTTACACGACAACAATGTATGGTGGAAACGTTCCTCTCAAAAAGTTCTAAAAAAAGTCCGCGATAGCATATTACTATCTTTTAAGGTTGACTCAAAATAACCATTTTTATGATTTTCAAATTTGGTCTAAAACAATGATTTACTTACGAAGGTGTTTTTACCAACATAGTATTAATCGTTAATTCCTTATCAAAATAAATATCTTAACATCTCAAGTATTTAATTTAGACAAAAATTGTCCTTTACACCATTCAATTTAGATGAATATCTTATGAGATATCATAGAAATAAAGTATAACATGCAACAGAAAACTTCAGGCGGATATAAACGTCTTTTACAAATATCGCCGCCACGGGGATTGCGGTGCGATGCGGTGCGGTGGGGACTGATCACTGGGGTGCTTGTGGTAAAAGACGAACGGCAGCCGCACGACATTTGCGTTCAAGCGCCCACATGCTCTGCTTGTGGAGCTTAAATTAAGAAATTTTGATGCGTTTTCTTAAATTGTTTAATAGGTACAAATTAATTTTGTTACATAATAGGTAATAAATATTGTCTTTTATCTAGTGTAAAATTAAAGTTGGGTATAGTTAAATTAATATACGAGCAGTTTAGGCACCTACCCAAATAAGAGTCAATAAACAATTAATAAATCTAAATTAATTAAGGTATCTAATCGTTTAAATAAATAAAAAATAGAAATACAAAAAAGAATAATTTTCATTACGGCAATAATATTATAAGGATTACCTTGCAGGTAAATAAACAACATAAATAACCAAAAAGTTTAAAATAAAAAAGTAATTTAAAAAAATAAAAAACCCGACTGCTTGGATACCAAAAAGTATATAAAACAAGATGTGAATTTCATTATTACCAATTAACATAGTATAATACTTTTAATGAAATAATGAACAAAATAATATAGCAATTCAGTATTCTCTTAGCTCACGTTTTACAATAATATTTTTCCCTCAAAAATAATTTTGTAATTATTACAAATTATCAAGGCGCAGTCGCACGTCCATTAGCAGTCGCACGTTAATGTTGCTAATGGACGTGCGACTGCGCCTTGATAATTTGTAATAATTATATTATTAACAGGAGGCTGCGACACATTTCACTGAATGAATGGTACTCAAATGGTACCCTAGATGATTCTTTTAATGGGTATATTATTACATATTAGAATAGTAATTATGACTCAATTGTATAGGTGAGTAAAGTTAAAACAAAAATAATTAGCAGCATTTGTTTAGTTAGGTGTGATATACGAATTTGAAATTTTATTTACGTACTCAGTTAAACCTTATAATACTTTTATCAGTTATACATTAAGCGGTACTTAAAGTTTTTGCTTTCGTGGTATAGTCTTGGCTTGACGTAAGAGCGTTCAGTTGACCTTTGTAAAATTATTACTATTTTCAAATTACTTCATTAGAAAACTAAATTTTAATTTTTATCATTAAATTTTAAATAGCGACAGTTACGGTACAAAGGAATCGCAAGCTTTTATTTTACATAAATAAGATTACAAAATAATAATATTTTATATTCAAATTATTACAAGTTATATTATATATTTGAATTCAATTTAACTTCCTACGTTTAAGTTTACGAACTTTTCTTTGTTGATTCTTTTTATGAATTGAGGATTTTGTAACCGGCGCTGAATTAATAGTAGTAGTGATATTTTCTTTAAATATAATGTGTTCTGTCGTAAGATCTGTATTAACAATTTTTGTTACATTTGTTTTTTCAACGACACTTTCTGTTACACTTAAATTCGTAACTGCTATATTAATATCTTGTAAACTTATATCTGTAGCTAATTCATTTGACATATTATTTAAACCAGTTAAACGTTCTATGAACTCCATACTAGCTTTATTCTGTTTTTCAATTTCGTTGGTCATTTTTGCTATCATTTCTAAAAACGTGTCATTATTTGATGAATTCGTATCATGTAAGTATTTATTAACATCTATATTTTCGTTCGTAGAGTTCATTGAAATAATACTTACTGCAGTATTATTTAAAATAGAATTTGTTTCATTTTCTTCGTCCAGTAGAAAATTCAAATCAGTAAAGCTTATAGTAGTGGTCTCCGTTGTAGGTTCTCGTTGAGATGCATCATCTACTTCTATATTTAGACTAAGTCTAGAATCCTTTTTGCTCTTTTCTAAACTGCTTTCAATAAGGTTATCAATCAAAGTCTCCAGAGTAAAGTTAGTTGCATCAGTCTGATATAAATAGATAGCTTCAACATTCACTCCATTATTATTATCGCGTTTAGCTAAATACTTATTGTAATATACTGGACTGAAGCTTAAGGGATCATAATCTGGGAACATTGATACGAAAAACTTAGCTTGCTTTGTATCTTCATTTACACTCTTATAACTACGTACTCTATGAAACGGTGATTTCCCATGCAACAAATGTTTATTTGAAGGCCATCTTGTCTTTGATATGTCTATATTCTTCTCCTTATTCAATTTATCTGATTTTGTATTTCTGACCTGTTCCCGTAAATTGTATTTCATTTCCAATTTCGGCACTTTCTTGTATTTCAAAACCAATTCCTTAAACGAGTTTGGACGATGTATTAATTCATTTACAATGTGTTTCTCTGTCGTATCTGAAAAATAAATTGAAATAGAAAAATAGGACCTATAATTGTATTTTTAATCAAACGTGACATTCACTATTCAAGATCGAGTTTTATAAGTAAACAAGCACTTATTCAGAGATGCAGTTTCTTTTACAACAAACTATTATCAATATTATCATCGTCGATTCGTCGTGGTAGATTCACTCGACGATTCAAAAGTACTTGTAAAAGTTTATTTGAATAAAAGCCATTTGAATTTGAATCGTGTCAACCAATGGAACCCAATCAATCACAATCAAAAAAAAAAAAAAAAAAAAAAAAAAACAAAAAAAAAAAAAAAAAAAAAAAAAAAAGGATCTTCATTGAATCCGGTGGAATGCCGCTTGCAACCATAGACCAGCTCTACTCGCTCTTTCTCTTCGTCTTTATCTTTTTTTTCCTAATTATCTGCTAACACCAAAGATAAGCTATGACAACTATTTATAAATACCTCCATAAGAAGTCAGTAAACTCGGTCTATCCAATAAATCGTCGACAATAGCCCTGTGATCGATTCCGACCGTCGCAGACTTCGTTGCAACCTCGTAGTTAACCTTTGGGATTGGATTCACAGCATACGTGGTTTCCTCTACCTTTAGATAAACAAAAACATTATTCCACTAGAGTTCTTTATAAATATATGGAACTCTTAAAAGTATCATGGCATTGCTGAAAAACGTTATTCTGCTCTTTAGCAAACTTAATGTTGCTACATTAATCAATCGCAATCGTCATTTTCTGAGTATCTTCACTCTTCTCGGAATGAAAAGAGTTTGGCCAAAGTGATCAAGTGTATATTGGCAGCCTTCACACACCTTCAAGAAAATTATGAATTACTTATTATTATTTTATTATTCCACTACAAGTTAGCCCTTGACTGCGATCTCACCTGATGGTAGTTGATGTTGAGTTGTCTAAGATAGTAGCGGGCTAACCCGTCAGGGGTATGGCAGTTATATTAAGGCCATACCTCTAGTCGGCATACTTTCCGGCATTTAGGTTTCCTCTCGACATTTTCATTCACCGTTTGAAGCAAGTTTAATATTTTTAAGTTTAATATTTAGTTTCATAAAACTATCATAACTCTGAGAAGTTTCAGGGATCGGATCGAACCTGCGACCCCGTGTAGGTCTTTATTTCTAGATAATTGTTTTGTTCTTACTTTCTTCCTCTCCGTTCTTTTCAAACATCCGTTCGGGTAACAGTAAGTGGGATGTAACGGACATATCTGAATGCAAACGCAAGCCGGTGGCGTGTTGTGGAACTCAGTGAAGATGAGGTCAAAGAATCGCTCGATAAGCACGGTACTGTTGAGGTTGTCACAGGGATTCAGTTCGGACGGCTTCGGATTTATTGCTATGTATTGGCTCTTGCATACTGGAACAAGACAATGTTTAAATACCTAATAGTGAATACTTATATTATTGTATTCACTAATTACATTTAGTCCGCGCACGAGCTCCGAGGAATCGGGGTCCGAAGAAGCGACGGCTCTACGCCACCCCCGATCGTCGCTCCATATCCAACTCGCTCCCAGCACTAGTTTCGAGCTTGACGCATGTAATTTTGCGATAGCAGTATTGTTTTGTACTTTAAACAACTCTAGGTAAATAACTAACTCTTTAAACAACTTTAACATTCCATAGGATTTCTCGGAGCTCGCGTGCGGACTATACTTCTCAAAGCACGTCAGCAATGACGAAATAATGTTTGTTCTATAGTAGTTTGTCATCATAATGGTACAATGCTTCTTGCAAATAAACGATTGATTGATTGATACCAACTGACAACTACCACAGCGAAAGTATGTTCATACAGTGGACCGACGACGACACAAGTTTCAGATCAGGCTCTTTACCTATATTCAATGTACTCTTTTTTTTTAATCCTCTACAAGTTAGCCCTTGACTGCGATCTCACCTGATTGTAAGTGATGATGCAGTCTAAGATGGTAGCGGGCTAACCTGTTAGGGGCATGGCAGTTATATTAAACCCTTACCCCTATTCGGTTTCTACACGGCATCGTACCGGAACGCTAAATCGCTTGGCGGCACGTCGTTGCCGATAGGGTGGTAATTAGCCACGGCCGAAGCCTCCCTCCAGACCTCTGTGCTTTTTGCCTTCGTATATTGGAGGTATATAGGTAAAATAGATTCCTACTTTGTGTTTTAGATAAATCCCCATAAAATATGAGGGACCAGATTAAGGTTGCCCAATACTAACTTAGATTTTGAAAGCAACCGTTTGGTATAGCTGGGGAAAAGTTCACAGTGTCTCCCTGTAAGAGACTTTTATCCAAATTCCAAATAAAAAAAAAGTAAACATACCTTCAAGTAAAGTAACAATCATCACATGAATTATAACCCCTTTCATTGTGATTCTTATTTTCCAGACTTTAATTACTAAAGCTAAAACAAAAGTTTAGATTAAGTGGATATTTTTTAAAATAATCGCAAAACTGTATCAAATTAGTCTGTTAATTAAATCAAATAATTGTATACTCTTCCTAGGTAAATAAAATAAAAATAGCATAACCGTATATGAGCTTTTACACAAAAGTATCAAATAAATAGTCGTCAAAAATGTATATGCACTTCCTTACTTATAAAAATGGCCTTTAAGCATTTGAGTACTTTTATACAAAAGCATCACTTACTATTTACTGTAATATCACGAGTGCATGTATTTCCCAAGAAGTCGCTACATCGATAAAAATTCAAGAGGTATTTCCTGGAACGGGTCGTTTATCTGTTTCGGGCTTGAGCGACTGTGGGGCAACAGAACTTTGCGGAAATCGCATGTACACGTACGTTGCTGGTATCGACGAGCAACACTACTGAAATATGACATAAATCACGCAACCGGTATCTACCTATAGATTTTGCATGAACCAGACGTGAGTCCTTGTCAGAATCCAGAGCTAAACCATCAACTTAATTAGCACGTGACCTTTATATACCCGAAGTTTTTCATAATTGAAGGACCTTATGATTATTATCTTGGAGAACAGTAAACAATATTCTAAAATTTAACTAGGACTACATAATAGCCCAAACTGGTGCAACGTAATATATTTGAGCTCTATTTCTCTCATCACTAAAAAGTAAT
Source organism: Erebia aethiops (assembly GCA_923060345.2). NCBI lineage: Eukaryota > Metazoa > Arthropoda > Insecta > Lepidoptera > Nymphalidae > Erebia > Erebia aethiops. The sequence goes on from CAKLPR020000014.1 coordinate 656,707, forward strand.
AGCCTCTACCCAGGAGTGGAAAATTCAATATGTTGTTTATTTGCTATCTAATAAAAATATTATAATAATAATACACAGATAGAATATTAAAAAAGTCACTTACACTCTGATTTAAATTCAATACCTTTTTAAGACCAATTGGTCTGCTACTTTGACAGTGGAGATCGTTGCGTATAAGCTACTCTTGTCCAAAGAAACGGTCTGCATTGCTTATTGAAGACGTACATTGGTGATATCCTGTTTGGAAAAATAAACGAGTTTCAATGGAAATTGTTTTCGAGTGTACAATCTCATCGATGTCGTATAACACCGTGGGAAATGTATCTTTTTCTATTACGAAAATACACTAGAGATTAAGTTACTAAAACTAACTCGACTGTACTTTTTCATTGTTACCACCATGAAAAATGGTTTATGTATCACGTAGGTATTTTAATAAAATTTACTTTAATACCGAACTTGTTTTAATCGTTACAATTTAATCTATACTTCTATACTTTACTTACTAATTAAGTTTGGATGGATGGATGTATGGATGGATGTTTGTTACTCAATCACGCCCCAACAGTTGAACGGATCTACGAACGAAATTAAAGAGTTCCCGCGGGAACCGAAAAACCTCAATCCACGCGGACGAAGTCGCGGGCATTAGCTAGTTAATATATATGTATAAAGTTTATCTGTAAGTAATGTTTTAACCATTGATTTTAAAAATATCATAAGAATATCTCGTTTTATCTACAACTAGATTATAGTCCGCGTGGATAAAGGTATTTTTTAATTGTTTTTTTAAATTATTATTATCTATGAATCAAATTTAACCACAGTGAGACAGACACACTTTCGCATTTATAATATTAGTAGGTATGAATATTATAAAAAAGGATAAGTATCCTGCGATATAAATTTGTGATACACTAGCTGATGCCCGCGACATCGTCCGCGTGGAATAAGGTTTTAGGTTCCCGCGGGAACTTCTTAATTTTCCGGGATAAAAAGTAGCCTATGTGTTGATTCAGGTTAAGCTCTCCATTCCAAATTGCAGCCAAATCTGGGGGCATAGTACCATCGCTTAAATCCGTATTGTTTATGTACGTATTGTTTTGACGACCTCCGTGGCGCAGAGTTGAACGCTGTTGCCCTAACGTGCGGAGTTCCCGGGTTCGATCCCCGGCAAGGTCAATTTGGGAATTTATGATTTCTGAATTTTCCCTGGTCTGCCCTGGTGTGAGGCTTCGGCCGTGGCTAGTTACCACCCTACCGGCAAAGAGGTGCCGCCAAGCGATTTAGTCGCGGCATCGGCTAGTAGTTTATAATTTAGTGTATAGTTCGCGCGCGAGTTGAATGCAGAGTAAACGTATGGTGACACATAGATCAAGAAATGTCTAAAATATACTGTATAATCTAAGTGTTCACAAATATTTCCAATGTTATATCATTCGCAAATACCATTATATAAACGAGCTTTTACTATCGAAGACTATATAACAATAACTACATAATATTATATTATTATATTGACGGCTCATCGCCTAAATACATAATCGGCCGTCTTTACTTTTACAGCCCATTTTATGTCTTCCCCTCCCATTGTTACCCCATACGCTCTTCGTATTATATTGCCAAATTAATACCGAACTTTGGCACCATAATGAGAAAATTCTTCGGAAAACTTTCGTTCGTATTTCCCATTCATTAAGGTCATGGCCCCCTCTCCAATAATCACATATAAAGGAAAGTTCGTGTACATAATATTGAAATGCATTAAGCTATTTAAGTTTAGGTTGAGTGTCCTTTTAAAGGAGGAAAGTGGAAACCAATCTATCAATCAATCATTTATTCAATTTAACATCCGTTACTTACATATATAACAAGATGGTGATAATTAGTTATTGCATCTCAAAACTAAAGCTACGAGGGTTCCAAACGCGCCCTGGTCTGAGAAGAGCCCACAACAAACTCAGCCGGGTTTTTTCTTTTTCATACCATCTCACAAATCACTATCAGAGCCATTAGAGCTAATTATTGCCAATCTTCCTTGTCATTTAAGTAATCCTTTACATGGTAGTAAGATTTTGATGAGTGAGTTTACGTTTTACATTAACTTTGAACTTATTCAGAGACATCTTCAACATGTCTTCTGGGAGCTTATTATAGAAGCAGACACTGGTTCCAACAATGAATTGCTAGTTGTAAGCCTAGAAGCATGCATTACAAGTTCATTTTTATTTCTACTAAACTTAACGAAGAAATCCGCCGGAGAACTAAGGTAACTGACATAGCCCAGAGAGTTAGTAAGCTGAAGTGGCAGTGGGCAGGCCATGTCTGGCCAACCGATGGCCGTTTGGGCAGACACGTTCTGGAGTGGAGACCGCGTACCGGTAAACGCAGTGTGGGACGACCTCCAGCCCCTGGACCGACGACCTTAAAAAGGGTGAATGGGTGGGTGGGTGAATGAGGAAGGCGGAGGACCGTGTATGGTGGCGCGCTCTCCAAAAGGCCTGTGTCCAGCCGTGGATGAATGCAGGCTAATATTTTAAGTTATCCAATAGATGAATATTTTTTATTATTTTTCTCAGTTTTTAGTGGTCCAATATTTGTACAATACTTATTATATCAATTTGTCAAGATCTTATGTATATAGGCTCACAAACAACTTGTTATTGATATTTAACCTAGAAAAACAGGACAGTCTACGACCCTTTTATAAAACATACGGAGACAAATAACATTCTGCAAATAGTTGTATTTATTGAAAAGGAAACGTTTACATTTTTCAAAATCATACTAATATTATAAATGCGAAAGTTTGTATGTTTGTTGGTTTGTCCTACTATCACGCCGCAACACAGTAACAGATCGACTTGATTTGAGGACCAGGAGGTGACATAGGCTACTTTATATCCCCGAAAATTAAGGAGTTCCCTCGGGAACCTAAAAAAACTTAAACCACGCGGACGAAGTCGCGGGCGTCAGCTAGTATAACAATAATTATAATGTAGTTAAAAAAACTAAAAGCACGCTTTCTAATTCTTGGCTCCACCTCTTTACCAATTGTAATTGTCAAATCCTGAGGAGCAGAAACAACGAAAGAAAGAAAAATACCTTTTTGGGGGAACAAATTACAAAAATAAACGAAAATGGCGAGAACTTTAATAAACATTTTAATCGGTTTTGCTCTACATAACTGATACGAAACGCGAAGGTATGGAATGCCCTTTCAGCGCACGTATAATCCTGACACGTATAACTTAACAAAGTAAAACGCAAACTCATTGAAAAATCTTACTACCATGCAAAGGATTACTTAAATTCCTTAGTTAAAATGCTTTATGAGATGGTGATAAATAAAAAAAACCCCCCGACTGAGTTTGTAGTGGGCTCTTCTAGGAACAGAGCGCGTTTGGAGTCCTCGTAGCTCTAGTTTTAAGATACCGTAACGTGTAGGTACAGTATACCTAATTTGAATAAATAAATATTGCTTGATTGATAATATATTGAGTAATTCCAGCACTTTGGGACCTCGTAATTAGGACTTTGGGACCTTTGGAATTGCGACCCCACACTTGAAAGCGCAGCGTTGGCAGACCCCCTCTGCGTTCCTCGGACGACATCAAACGTGTCGCAGGGAGCTGCTGGATCCAGGCGGCGCAAGACCACGGCATGTGGAAATTCTTGCAAGAGACCTAAGTCCAGCAGTGGACATCAATCGGTTGGTGACCTTAAGAGTGAATAAGCAAGCGCGCTCCAACCTAGACCTTATCACTGCTTTGCAGCATGATCTTCGTCAAGCGCAAACTATTCTACAATAAAAAAAAAACCCAAAATGGTCTTCACTCAACAAGTGCTGTATTTGTTAGGTTTATAGTCTACAGCGCCAATCTCCCGTGAAGCATGTATTAGGTATTGCTTGTAAAAAATTCCTGCGTTCGATCAGTTGCTCTGCGGTCAGTTGCAGATTGCTCAGATGTTTGCTCAGTTGCAATTGATCAGTTGTGCGTTGTTTCTGCTCGGTAAATACATATGAAATTAATCTACATAAGTACCTACGTATGCAACAATGCCTGACGTTGGCTTACATAAATAATGTACCTACTAACAATCTTATTCTGATCATAACCATAATTTGCATAAATTGTATTATCAGATACATCCCGATTATTGATAACAGTATTACTAGTAGATAAACCGTAGCTAAGTCAATATTATGTACTCGTGTTATATATAAGTACCATTAACGACTTTGAAATTCTACAGTGCTTAGGCTAACGCTGTAATCCAGATCCGTTCTGCCGTTCTGGTATGATTGAGTAACACATCCATCCATCCCAACTTTATTAGTATTACTGTGGATATAGATAAAAACATAAGTTGTTGTTCTTGTAATTTTCCTAGATCATTAAGCTGTTATGTAGTTACCTACCTCTGACCTTTAAAGACTCTCGAGTCATGTTAACAATAATTAAAGTTTAAGGAGTTGTAATTTTATCAGTAACATAATGATAACATTCATCAAACACAACAACAACGTTTTAAGTGCAAACGCACAACTGAATATTATATGGTGGGTCAGTGTGAAGCAATAATGAATTGGTAGTTTTCAACAAACAGTTCCTACACCTAAAATAAGCTTTATACTTACTTACTTTGTAAAAAAACCTAGCTGATGCTTACGACTACGTCCACGTTGAATAAGTATTTTAATTCCCACGGGAACTCCTTAATTTTCAGGGATTAAAATTAGCCTATGCCACTCTCCAGGTCCTCAACAATATCCATGCAAAAAAATTATGTGTGTGTGTGTGTGTGTGTGTGTGTGTGTGTGCTATTCACACACAGCAGAAGTGAAACTTCAGAAAAGTAGCTTACGATGTAATGAGGAATAACTTGTACCTATTCTATCTCATTCGCTCGCAGGCTAAATCCTATATGTTTGTCTCTTTTTGGTGTTGCTTTTTCGTTATCTGAGTTTCGTTTAATTTAATTCTCATATCATATCATCTAAAGAAGTTTCACATTTAAAAAATAACGAACACACTGAAAGAAAAAGAAAGAAAGAAAGAAAATCAATTTATTCTCTGGTGAGATGATTTGTGCCACCGAAATGTGCCACGATGTGCGCTGTCATAATATTAATTTCTTTAAATTTATCTCTTAGTGACTCTCTTGGTCCCATATTATATATGGCTCGAACAGCCCTCTTCTGCAGCACAAAAACAGAATTAATATCAGCAGCATTACCCCATAATAATATACCATATGACATAATGCTGTGAAAGTAACCAAAATAAACTAATCTCACCGTTTCTATATCTGTCAACTGGCGAATCTTTTTAACCGCGTATGCAGCAGAACTAAGCCTGTTCGATTAGTCATTTATGTGATGGCTCCATTGGAGTTTAGCATCTAACGTTATTCCGAGAAAAACAGCGGTATCCACTAAATCTAATTCCTCATGATCAAGTTGTACAGTGGTTTTTACCTATTTGACATTAGTTAATGTAAATTTGATACACTTTGTCTTTTTTCCATTGAGTAGTAGGTTATTAGCTTCAAACCACTGTACCACTTTAGTGAGAGAATTGTTTACTTCGTAACGATTTATTTTAAACAAAAGTGATGTATAATCAGCAAACCGTTATGTGTATATGTTATCATCTTAGACCACTAAAGATGATAGATAACACGACATGAGCGAAGGGTCACTGGACAACTTGCTCAAACTCAAGCCACACTCAGAAGTGTCTTCACACAACAGAGCGGCTTATTGCTTACTTATAGCAGATTGCCGTGTTGCAGCACTGAAAAAAAAAAAATCAGCAAACAATACTAATACTAAGAAGAATAGAAATAGGTCGAAAATGAGAAGTAGTTAAGGTCTTTAGGAATATGGCTAGTAAAAGCTTTGGCCCGAGCAGTGAGAAAAGAACCAGAAGATAATGAATAATTAAAAATATGACACAGTACTGGGAGGACATTTTCAAAAGTAAATAAAATCATTTTCCATCGCTACCAATCGCGTCAGATTTCAAAGCAAAGATGTGTTTCTTAACCTCATTGCTAGTTGTTGTGCTAAACTGGATGTGCTAAACATATTGATGACCGCACAAATAAGTATTATAATTATTTTTTGTGTCCATTAGTAATGCCTAATTATGGTGACTCTTGAACTACAAGTTTGAATACAACAGATAAATTTAGAGATATCGGAGCAAATTATGTACTAAACTTAGGTATATAAATAACCTCAGTATGTTAAAATTACTACATGTTTTCGTTTATTTCGATAAGAACACAGGTGTAAAAAAATGTTGGTAGTATTACTTTTTATTTGCATTGTAGTATTAGGTTTATTCTACATAAACGGTATTTACAATGAAAACTATTGGAGAAAACGTGGAGTAACAATATACACGAAAAACAAAGTGTTGGGAGTGTATTGGGATTTCCTGACCAAGCGTCGAGCGCTTTTCGAATATTTTTGCGATATTTACAAGGAATATCCGAATGAACCAGCAGTCGGAATTGGATCACTTCTGAAACCGACGCTGTATGTGAGAGACCATCTTAACATTGAGCATGTCTTGGCTTCGGATTTTAATTCATTTAATCACAGAGGATTCGACCTGAATGAAGACGAAGTCCTCACTGGTGGCATTATATTCTTAAACGGCTCAAAGTGGAAATTGGTTTGACAAAGCATGACGCCACTCTTCACGCCAGCTAAACTAAAGAGCATGCACTTTATCATGAATAAAAGCGCGCAAGAATTCATTCATTACCTCAAGGACGACCCAAAATTATTGAAAGGAGACGCGTTCAACAATCTTTCAACATTTTGTTGCGCAGCTATTTGTGCGTCTGTATTCGGAATTACCACGAAATCAGTTTTTGACTCTCCTTTTCTCGATGTTGCGAAACGATCAACGAATGCAAGTTTGATACAGAACCTCAAATTCGCTCTCGCAAATTTTAGTGGCAGGTTGTTTAAAATCCTTAATATCCAAATATTCAAAGAGTTTGAAAACTTTTTCATTACTGCTATAAAGCAGGTCATACGTCAACGGAAAGCGGAAAATGTTAAGAAGCATGATTTCGCAGATCTCTGTGTCACTTTACAAAAAAACGGATTATTGAAGGATGCTGATTCCGGGTTGAAGTTGAAACCCACAGATGAGTTATTCGCAGGTCAAGCATTTTTCTTCCTTGTTGCGGGTGTGGAACCTATAGCTTCTGCAATGTTTGCTACGTTGATGGAGGTAGGAAAACATCCAGAAGTTCAGAATCGACTTCAAATAGAAATAGACGAAGCTTTTGATAAAAACGGTAATGATATTACCTACGATGCGGTTAATAATATGAAGTACCTATCTAGATATGGTAACGTGTGAAGCAATAAGACTGAATCCTCCAGTCGGTTTCTTGACACGGAAATGTGTTGAAGATACCGTGCTACCAACTGGTAATATCAAAATTGACAAAGGAACCAATATAACGGTACCAATTTACGAACTACATCACGATCCAAAACATCACCCGGACCCAGAAGTATTCAATCCAGAAAGATTTTCGACAGGAATAAGAAAAATATGGTAGACATAACCTACATTTTTGACGACCTCCGTGGCGCAGTGTGTAGCGCTGTTGCCTTAACGTGCGGAGGTCCTGGGTTCGATCCCCGGCAGGGTCATTTGGGAATTTATAATTTCTTAATTTTCCCTGGTCTGGCCTGGTGGGAGGCTTCGGCCGTGGCTAGTTACCACCCTACCGGCAAAGACGTGCCGCCAAGCGATTTAGCGTTCCGGTACGATGCCGTGTAGAAACCGAAGGGGTATGGGTTTATTATAACTGCCATGCTCCTTACAGGTTAGCCCGCTACCATCTTAGACTGCATCATCACTTACCATCAGGTGAGATCGTAGTCAAGGGCTAGCTTGTAGTGGATAAAAAAAAAAAAAAAAAAAAAAACATGCCATTCGGGAAGGGAAACAGGAATTGTGTGGGAATGAGATACGCCCAGTTGCAAGCTAAATCAGGTCTGGTGCATTTAATACGTAACTTTTCATTTAGTACCAAAATACTTCAGGGTGGTGTTAAATATCGTAAACAACAGGTTCAAGTTAGAATAACAAATGTGGATATTGAACTTATCCCACGGCGATAGTGTAATAATTAATTATCTATTAAATATATGTTTAACGTAAAAACTAAGTAAAATCTTTGAAAACTTTACTTGTAATTGCACTTGAGAATTATGCATATGCTATGCATAATGGAGAATGGAAAAGGTGTATAAGTCTACTCGTATCTATCTATCTGACAATGAAGGAACTAGAAGTTTAATTTGCTGTAATCCGCAACATAGTAAATATATGTGGTACAGTGTGTATCCCGGACTTATAGCCCGTGATATTCACCACACCACAGAAATCTTCCAAAATACTCTCAACCTATGTTTCACTCCAATACCGGAGCATCTTCCGGAGATGTTGACTTGACATCGACACTACGGCACCAGCAGATGTAGCATCAACTTTATTGTACCAAAATAAGAATATACAGGTGATTCATAGAAGCAATAAGCAAAAATCTATATTATTATAGCCAATCTATCATCCTGCATACAAATATTCGTCTAGTTAAAGTTTTATTATAGTTAAAGATATTTTAAGAGTTCTGCACCTTGGGTTTTTTGCCGTATAGCCTGAAGTTAATAAATCCACACCGAGAAGGCGTGATTAAAAGCTTGTCTCTCATCGGAAGAAAACTATCGTTCACGCACATTTTCACTTTCCACCCTGTATACGGTGCTATTTCATCTTCGCGCGTGTTAAGTGGTCAGTGTACTAGATCTCAATGGCCAGACGAGACATGTTTTTCAGTGAATGAATAACACGAACATCGATTTAATACTTGTTTGATTTTGCCAATATCCGAATACTTAACTTTGGACGATTTATGCAGACTAAAGTTTTTCTATACCTAATTCAAAAGCTCCTTAGACTCGGCTGTGAACCCAATTTTCAGGTAGGTACCTGATATAAAAAAGTTGTAAATAATATTTTAATAACATGAAAAATATTTATTAGTAAATTCTAAATTCTACTAGATGATGCCCGCTACTTCGTCCGCGTGGATTGAGGTTTTTTGGTTCCCGCGGGAACTTGTATACTTCCAGACTACAACCTATCTCCGTGCTAAATTTCATCCAGATCCGTTCAGCCGTTTTGGCATGATTGAGTAACAAACAGCCATCCATCCATACTGTCGCATTAATAATATTAGTATAGGTAGAAATTTGCTCACTTCGACATTTGAAGACAGCATGAATCTCTTAGTTTGCTTCGTCGGAGTTGTGTCGTCCCAGCCCACTGTGTTTGGCCGGGACTCCGGACCGGCCTCTATTTCTGGTCCTAAAGTAGATAATAATTGTTTCTGATGCGAAGTAAAATATTTTTATAGCGTTACATAAGGATGCGGTATAACATTTTAAAGATAATTAGGAATAGAGTCCAAAAATATTTATTTAAATTTTTTCCCCTAAAATAGACGAAATGGCGCTTTCAAAGTGGAGGTTTTCTAACGTCCAAAGTTGACCTCGGAAATTTTCTGAAAGGCTGAGCCTGAAACTTGATCAATTATTTGAATTATATCCTGTACTTAAACAACAAATACTAAAATTAGATAAATATTAATAAGGAAACGAAATTATTTAATTTTTAATGAGCTTCAGTATTTTTAACAGAACTTCACAATGATGTCGAAACTACCTAGAAACGTTCAAAACAGCTCACTCACACATACATGCGCATCGACGAGACCCCTAAGCGCTGGCGCAGTGCCGTCTACGTAATCCACAATATATTATTATTTCAGATCAGCCTACGATTTTCTTATTTTGTGCAAGGAAGCACTCTCAAACCAAAATAAATGGTGGTATTTATTCTTAATGTTAGTGATATTAACATTCCTTGTTGGCCTAATTCAATAATTAATTTGACTGGTAGTCAAATAATACCCAATTGGAAAAGGCCCCACCCGCAGCAATGACAATATTATGTATAATAACCGTGAAAGAGATAAACTTTGAAACAAAAAATTAATTAAACAACATGTTTAATTAGTAAAAGTTTAATTAATTAATTAATTATTATTGACGACACGCGATGTCTTTATTTAGTTAATAAATATACAATAAAATATAATAGATTCAGCTGAACTGATATAATTAATATGAATTTATTATGAAATTAAATGAAAAAGTGCTAAGTGCGAATAAATGAAACCCAATGAAATGAAAGTTAGCCGGCCGCTTATATACCTGCATACTGCTATTTAACGATTCCATCAAATTGAGTCAAAAGTCAAGGAGTTTATATCCACCTCCTGGTTCCATCATCAAATCAGCTCTAACTAAATAATTCTACTGTCATCGGTAATAGATACATTTCTAAAGAATTCGTCTGATAGTTGGTATTGCAAATGTTTATGGGCGGCGATAATCACTTAACATCAGGTGACCTGCCTGCTTGTTATTCATAAAAAATATACTAAAGTACAGAAAGTGATGTAAGCAGTATTATATTTTTGCACCCTCTCTGCCGCCTGCCTGATGTGGATCTTTATGACAAACATATTTATTTTGATAAGAATCAATACTAAATCGGTAAAAACACCTTCGCAAGTAAAGCATTAGTTTAGACCAAATTTGAAAATCATAATAGCTATTTATGCAACTGTATCGTAATGAGGGTCATTTTAATTCGAGTGCTGTTTTTTGATACGAGGCTTGCCGAAGACGACTATAGCAGATATGCAGTTGTATGTGTGATCAAGAATAAAAGCGATGTATTTGATTGCTTTAGAACGTACGCAAATGCAGTTCAAAATCAAACGGGGAAGCGAATAAAGGAAGTAAGGTGTGATAATGGTTTTGAATACCTGAATGAATTTTCCCTGGTCTGGCCTGGTGGGAGGCTATGGACGTACAACTTACCATCCTACCAGCAAAGACGTGCCGCCAAGCGATTTAGGTCCGGTACGATGCCGTGTAGAAACCGATTAGAGGTTTAGTTTAATATAACTGTCATGCCACTAACAGGTTAGCCCGCTACCATCTTAGACAATGGGAAGAAACTATCATAAGATCTAGTTGGGAAGGAAGACAGGAAGGAAAGAAATGGGTTGCATTTGTTGGCAGTATACTCATATTTAAGCTGTTAATAATAGTCAGTAACCGTTTGGATGCATGCCCATTTCGTTCATTCGAAACATGATTTAGTGATTGCCGTAGCGAGCTCTCGTCTCTGGGAAAAGGCGTTCTTTCGAATAAATATTAACATTGAAACACCTATTTTATAAGTAGGTAAAGTAACAAAGTTAAATAGCGAAATATTTCTTTCTAATCGGTATATTGAATAAATAAAATAAAATAAATAAATAAATAAATAAAATCTTTATTGCTGACTGAAATACAAAGACAATTTATTTTTCTTTTTTATGGTTTTCAAACTGGTGTTATTTTCAAGTGTTTCATTATTTTTTTGCTCACGTAAAGCTTTCATACTTTTCTCTTCTTCTCTGTCTAAAATAGCATCAAAGTCTTGGTGTCTGTCCGTCTGTCTGTTACGCTTTCACGGCAAAACCACTCAACCGATTTTGATGAAATTTGGTACAGGTATTTTGTATCCCGGGGAAGGACATAGGCTACTTTTCATCCCGGAAAATTGAGTTCCCGCGGGAATAGAAAAAACTTAGTCCACGCGAACGAATTCACGTTGCTAAGTAAGCCATTAGAGGAAAGATTATAAAAGGTAACAGTAACATTTTACCACCATTACACGCATTAATCTTTATTCAAAAAATGTACACAGAATTTTTACCTATATTATCTCCAGCTTATAAGTTCATAGGAAAGAACAACGATGTTTGACCAAACATCGTTCAATACAAATTATAAAACTTCATTGGACAGTGCTCTGTTGAAGATAAATAGCGATAATATTATTTACTTTGACCCTAACGACCCCCGATATTGAGCGTTTTCGTCATTTGATTGACCCTGCCGGGGATCGAACCCTGGACCTTTGCACGTTAACACAACAGCGCTCAACACTGCGCCACGGAGGTCGTCTAGTGGGAGGCTTCGCCCGTGGCTAGTTACCGGCAAAGACGTACCGCCAAGAAATTTAGCGTTCCGTGGAAAGTGCAGTGTAATAGGGGTCGCATATTACAAAGCAATAAGGACCAAATTAGGGACCCTTTCTCCCTAAAGGTTATTACACTACACTGATTCAGGGTTAAGGGTCCCTGTGGAAAGTGCAGTGTAATAGGGGTTTAACATTAAATTATTGACGGGTAATAATGTCGTTACAAGTAATCAGGTATTATTCACATTCCTAAACAGCAGCGCGGATATTCTCAGGCATCAAAAAGCTCACATTTTTTCTTTTTTTAGAATAGGTATGTAATAACCCCTACATCTTATGATCTTAAAGCTTCAAAAGATGCAAAAAATGGCCCAGTTTCCACGCCATCATCAGACATCCCGCAAATAAATTTGACGGATATAATAAAAAAACGTACCGGCATAGCCTGAGTCCTGCTTAAATTATTCATGATAAAAAAAATAATATCGGTTCTGTTTTGGAGGAGGAAACAGAAAAATACGAGAGTAATTCAAAAGGCTATCACTAGTGGCTAGAAGCATATATGCACGGCTTTCCCTAGTAAATAAAGCTCAATTAATATCGCGAATATCGTCGCTTGCATACTGCCGTCGTTGCCTAAATCAGTGCAAATTATGAATATTGTGAAACTTTTTATCGCGAAGGTACTTTTACGCATACAGATAATAGACAATTGAAATAGGACTACGGTAATAGGAGCACGAGGACGACCAATTTCCAACTATTCCTCGTGCTCCCATCAATAGCACAAATTAATAGGAGCACGAGGAAATGCCCCATAATATGTGTAGGTAGCTAGAATTATTATAAACAAAACGATCTAAACACACAATCTATATATATAAAAATGAAACCCGTTTTCCTTGGTCACGGCATCACGCGTGAATGGCTGGACCGATTTCACTAATTCTTTTTTTGTTGTATTTGTTATTATTAGGAGAAGGTTCTTACGGAAAAAAATATTAAGAAAATCTCTCAGAAATATTGAAAAATATACATTTAGTTTTGCATACTAAGGCGGTACGAAGTTCGCCGGGTCAGCTAGTACATAATATTAATCATGTATTCGCAGCTTTAATGTCTTCTTTATTTCCGTGTATTTGTGATAATTATTGTGTAAATCTTTATTTAATAATATTTTATAGGTTTTTTAAACCTCTACCGTTCTTTCCCAGTCGGTGTACTCGTTGACGATCGTGTAAAATATTTCGCTCAGATGATACGTATAGGAATTTCTCACGTAGCGCGTAGGTTCTAAAACAAAAAATGTGGTTATTTTTTCATAATTTATTTCAGGCGATAGTGCAAAGTTACCAGCTCGGCAAGCATATGACATGAGTTGTACTACGTTATCATAGTGTGAATAGGGTTGCCCAATTTACTACATAAATTATCTCGTTAGAAGATAATATTCATGCGCTTGAGTAAATTTTTAATTATTATCAAATAAAATGAAATTATAATATAGCATTTAAAGCGTGAGTACGCTTAGTAAGGCTAGAAACTCTACGGAAGTGTTAAAAACAAAGCAATTCGGATACCCACTATGTAACCCTAACTACTAGAGACTATTTTATGCTGATTGCTGAATTAAGAATCCTCTGGGATCATAACTTCTGCCTACTAGTATGATGTGTCTGAAATTGCCAGACGCCGGCATCCCAATTCCTATATATATAATGCCATAAGCCTACTTTGTCGTATTAGTTTACAAATTGTGAAAAACCAAATTAAATTTGAATTTCGCGGGCAGACCCTTGTCATCCACCTAAAAGCACACTATTTGACATTAGTGTCAAAGGGAAAATCCCAAAAACCATGAAAAAAGGGCGTGAAAAGCCATTTTCTAGTGAGTACTGTAAGCGTAATTGCAGAAGTGGGTGAATAATTAAAATTACTTTTAAAATATGTTTGTACTCTCTTTACAATACCTAACCTACTGGAGAACAAGAGGCCACTCATCAAAAGATGTCCTTACCTCGGACTATTACTAGCTAGGTACACTTTCCTCACTATTTTTCTCATTATGCTCTGTTATTGTTAAAAGCCTGAAAACACATCTTATTCAAATCGAACGTGCACAAAGAGCTGTATTGAAGGTGTGCTGCTTTAAACCCCGTTTGTATCCTACAAATATGCTTTACGAGTATTGTCAGGTATTAACTGTACGCCAACAATTTATTATAAACCTTAAAACTTAGAATTTAAGTTGAATTACGAATGTACTATGTTTATATTAAAGACCTTTTGTCTTTGTAAAAAGGCAAAAACAAAAAAATCAATGGAACGAAATTCAAATAGAACAATGGAGACATGGAGTTGCTGATTTTTTTAAAGTTCAGAGATAGATAATAGTCTGGTATAGCACATAGGCTATTTTTTATCCCGGAAAATTAAGGAGTTCCCGCGGGAACCTAAAAACCTTAATCCACGCGGACGGAGTCGCGGGCATCAGCTAGTCAAACTTAAAATTAACCCAGGATGTGAATTCTGTTAAAAGGCGGGTGTGGAGATACAGGTCAGCAGATTGGGATGAGATGCGGCACTTCTTTGCGTCTTATCCGTGGCGGCAACTTTGTTTCTCTACCAACGATCCGTCGAGCTGTGAGAGTGCTATATCAGAAGTGCTATACCAGGCAATGGAATATTTCATTCAAGGACGATTTGATCGACTTTTGACTAACATCTAAACTTTAATGTGAAACCTTAGGCGTTTAATATCACGGTTATTTTTTCCCAAATCTTTGTCCGTAGGTACTGTCAGATTTATCGCCGTGTTTGTATAGTAAGTATAATCTTTTATCTTGTTTTGATAAAGAGGCATTTGACTGTAAGTAATGATTTAATCATTTGGAACAAAGCATTGCAAGCAAGAGAGCTGCATGCTGCCACTTATAATTGGCTACTTGACAGCTGTAACTATAAAATATGAAATATGTTAGATTTGGTAGCTTGTGGGTTAACAATAATTATACAATATGTATTTTGCATTAAAATAAATTGTAAATATTTTATTTTTGCAAACAAATTTGAGATTTTTTATCTGTGGATTACAAGAAGCAAAACGCGGGCGGTCATGATAGAGCCTCGTGTGACGTCACATTTCAAAAAAAAAAGGCTTGTGTACTAAAGTTTGCGTATTGTTGAGAAAATTAACAGTAATATATTTCGATTTGTGATTGTGAGCGGTTAAATGAAATGGGGTTATGCTTTACAGCTGATAGTACAAATCTGCCTAAAGTCGATTCATTTATGGTTGCAAATTTATTTGCGTGTAA
This sequence comes from Erebia aethiops, assembly GCA_923060345.2. Classification (NCBI taxonomy): domain Eukaryota; kingdom Metazoa; phylum Arthropoda; class Insecta; order Lepidoptera; family Nymphalidae; genus Erebia; species Erebia aethiops. The sequence goes on from CAKLPR020000014.1 coordinate 672,173, forward strand.
ACTTTTGCACTGCCGAGTTTCGTAATGTATTAAAACTTCCATGTACCTAAGTACCGAAATAAACAAAGTAAGTAATAGTACTTAGGTCTCGTGTTTAAGACCTAAGAAAGTGCTGCTGTAAAGTGACAGAAATATAATTTATTTTAATTTTATGTCATGTTTTATGAAGAAAATGTCAGGTTAGGTTTAATTCATTTTTGCTAGATCAGAGTTTTAAGTTGATTTCTTCATAACACTAACATCAAAGTGGTCTTCACAAAGTAATACCGCAGATATTTATCCGATTTAAATTCCGGGTCTCGGCAGATTATTTCTAACCACTGCTTTCGACGTTTAAATTATAACATAGGTAATATAGTATATAGGAATGTGTTTATACAATTTGTCAGGATATTAATTACTTATTATTTATTGAATTTCTACACACGTCTTGTAGCTTGTAATTTCCACAATTGCATTAAAAAAGCTGTAAACTTTCCACTTAAAATTAAATGAAACTTGGAGCGTCGTATAGTTAACTTTGTTTTATTTTGAGCTATGACGTCACAGCTAGCAAATGTCACGTGACCGGCTGTTTTCGCGCGAATTTAAAATTAATGTATTAAAAATGTATTTTTTTCTAATAAATAACGTTTTTTTTTGAGAAAAAGTTAATTGTAAGAGGTATAAAATGAACCTACGTACATTTTTAAGTATTTTTCCGAAAACTGTCAAATAGCCAATTTGGGGGTGGGCAGGGCTATTCATGTACAGCCGTCGGACCTGCGCCTTATCTCCCTCCGGTCACTTGATAGCTACGACAATCTCACCTTACTTTCAAGGAAAGCTGGTAGAAATTTCTATTCGAGAGATAAGCTTTACCGTTGTCCATTTATTTTCTGTTATTTATAAGTCAGCCACGGTGTTCAGCCTTTAAGCTAAGGCTATATATTCTTTAAACCATTTAATAATAATTATTAGAAAAATTAGTTATATAGAAACACGTGTGTTAATTACTAAGCCACAAGCTCGATGCCATGACATTAAAATGGATATATCGGGTACAGTCGCATAATAAGTAGGTACCGATGAGACAAAGCCATCTTTACCCAAATCTTTCGTCGTTCATCTAGATTCTAGATTTTAGTAGGTACAACGGGTAGAGAAACAAAATGATGCCTCAACTCTACTTCAACAATTACTCAATTTTGCTTCCAGTACAAGACGTAATATTTCAGAATTTAATTTCTAACAACGGAAAAAAAAACATAATTTTAAATTCAGATCACATAGTACACGTATTGTACTAAGTTGAGTTTCTATACAAAGTTTAATTAGTATAGGTAAAGTATTCAGTGACTACTGTGGTTTATTTGTAAAATTCAGATGGAAATCTTGCAGTCACGAGGGAACCGATAAGTCTACAAATATCCCAAACAACATAGACTGATAAAGCCTATATTTCTACCTTCCCATATTTGATAAAAAAACATTGATTGATTATTTTATAGCCCTTCTCTCCATATTAATTATTTTGAAATTTTCGAAAATCTTCTAGAACAACATTCTTCGTCTGTTGACCATACTATAATCATGGGCGATTTCAATACATGTCTTATCAAAAATGACCATCGTGCCAGACGTCTAATGAATATTATTGATAGCTCAAATCTAACATTATTACCAACACATGCTACGCATTTTTTCCCTAACTGTCTCCCTTCTCAATTAGATCTTATGTTTGTTTCTACTCCTAGTTTGGTTGAGGCTCATGGCCAGTTGCCAGCTGAAGCCTTTTCGTATCATGATTTGGTTTACATGTCCTTTAAAATTCGTCCACCTAAAGTCAAACCTAGTATTGTTATGCGCCGAAGTTTTCGAAATTTTGATAATGATAAATTCATGGAAGATCTGAATAACATTGACTGGCTTGCTGTTTTTGATGCCCCCTCTATAGATGACAAACTTAATATCTTTAACACATTACTGACTGACCTGTTTGACATTCATGCGCCCTTGCGACCTATCAAAATTAAGCATCTCCCTGCGCCTTGGCTTACCAATGACATCAGAGCACTTATGGTTAAGCGGAATGCAGCCAAATGCAAATTTAAATTGTATCCTACTGAAGCTAATCTTCTGAAGTATAAGAAACTTCGCAACCGTTGCAGCAGGATTTGTCGGGATGCTCAGCGCAAGTTTATTCATTCCTCGGTTGATCAAAAGGACTCTGGTAAAACCTGGCAATTCCTGGCCTCACTGGGTATTGGTCGTCAGCGTCAACTTATTTCAAATTTTGCTGATTTGGATAGTCTCAACAGGCATTTTGCAGACTCGCGTCCTTTTGATGCACTAATCAAGCAAGGAACTCTTAATCACCTTAGCTCCATTACGCCGCATGGGGGCCCCGAGTTACAGTTTAGTGCTTCTACTTCCAGTGAGGTTAGGAAACATATTCTAGCTGTTAAATCTGATGCCATTGGTAGCGACGGAATAAGTAGGAAGATGATAGTTATTGCACTTGATGTTATCCTCCCAGTGTTGTGTCACATCTTCAATTTTTCCCTTTCTTCTGGTTCATTTCCCTCTGCCTGGGTTAAAGCTTACATTATTCCTATTCCAAAAGTTTCTAACCCTTCATCCCCTTCTCATTTTCGGCCGATCTCCATTCTTCCTTTCTTATCCAAAGTGCTTGAGCGCATTGTGCATCAGCAACTTAGTGTATATTTAAATAGAAATGATCTCTTAACTAATTTACAATCAGGATTTCGGCGAGGACAAAGTACTACAACAGCTTTAATCAAAGTCTGTGATGATATTCGTTACGCTGTTGATAATAAACTCCTTACTGTTATAGTACTATTGGACTTCAGTAACGCATTTAACACTGTAGACTTTGATTTACTTTTGGCTATTCTGAGCACTATGAAGGTATCACCAATTGCCATCAGCTGGTTCCGGTCTTACCTATTTCATCGTAAGCAATGTGTTCGGTTGGATGATAAATTCTCCACTTTTACACCTCTTCATTCTGGGGTGCCGCAGGGCGGTGTACTCTCTCCTCTTCTCTTTTCCATTTACATTAATTCTATTTCCTCAATAATTTCTTCATCTTACCATTTGTATGCTGATGACTTGCAGATCTATGCTTCTGCAGCCATTAATGACCTTGTTGTTGCTATTGATTCCCTCAATGCTGATTTAAATAAAATTAGTGCTTGGTGCCGGTCGTATGGTCTCTCGATAAATCCAGGTAAGTCCCAGGTGACTATTATAGGTAGCAATTATTACATTTCTTTACTTTCAAATTATTCTATACCGCCAGTTCTCTTGAATGGTACAGTTATTCCCCTGAGTAGTGCAGTCAAAGATCTTGGACTCATCCTTGATAATACTATGTCCTGGGTTCCTCAAATATCGGAGTTGAGTCGTAAGATTTTTGCTGCTGTTGGGTGCTTAAGACGGTGGAAGCATTTTTTACCTATAAAAACTAAAATCCTTTTGGCTAATACTTTGCTGTTACCTATTTTAGATTACGCTGATGTTTCCTATCTGGATTTATCAGAGACCATGCTCAACAAGCTTGATAGATTGCAAAATTTATGTATACGTTTCATATATGGCTTACGGAAATATGATCATGTGTCCGAATTTCGTGCTCAGTTGAAATGGCTGCCAATTCGTTCTCGAAGAAATTTACACGCTCTTTCTCTCTTGTACTCCATTTTATATTATCCTCAGACGCCACCTTATCTAAAAGAGCGATTCAACTTTCTTGGCAGCTATGATGTACCTTTTTGTTTGCGGTCGAGAAATGACAATAAGTTAAAGATCCCTCCTAGTCATACAGGGGCATATGGTAATTCATTCACAGTTAAGGCTGTACTGCTTTGGAATGAATTGCCAAGCGACATTAGGCAGTCAAAGTCTTTAAACATATTTAAGAGTCGTGTAAAGGAATATTACCTTTCTAATATGCTATAGAATATTTAAGTATTTTCGTTTGTATGTAGGTTTATGTACTGCTATATGTTTATATTTATTTATATTTAGTTATTTATGTATCATTAGTATGTATAGTTTATGTAGTATAGTATTGTTGCATGCTTATTATTATTGTTGCACTTTCCCGCTCCTTTTTAAAGTTCCTTAAGAAATGGGTTGTCTGGAGGAGATCACTTTTAGTGATAAGACCGCCCTTGCGCACGCTGTTGTTTTCTGTTTTTTGTTTATAATTAAGTTTTCTCTTTGTTATGTGTGGCAATAAAGAATTTATCTATCTATCTATCTATCTATATTCCGATGCACACAACATTTATGAAGTTTGAAATCTCTCCTAACAAACTATCTCTTCGAGCTTTTTTAATACTTTTGTTATATTTATTTTAGTTATTATGGGTCGTACGATTAATCGACACCGTCACCGCTAAAAACGCCTCCCGCCATGTATCAATGAAAGCCTAGTTTGACGTAACGGTTTTCTTGCTTATTGCGCTTTAAATATCCTTCTTCGATTACGGAGATGTTGCTTGATATGCCCGCCTTGTAGCTTTATGCATTTCTCACACCGTTTGGCGATATTTGCACGTACGCGTCGTAGTACCGATGAATCGGACTTTATTTCGCCAACGGATGTTGGGCACTGCCACTGTTGTAGTTACATGTTGAGCGTCGTGAAATAGCATAGGGACCAGTTTGAGTTCAGTCAGTCAGTTAAACATTATCCTATTATTATTAGATATGTAAGTATACATAATTAATGTGACTATACCTAAAAGTTATTTAATAAACCAAGGTTTAGTGGATGCACATCCTAATGTTGTTATCACACGGACGCACTACATAGAGATGCCATGTGGATCAACCCGAAAAATGGTCCAGGCTCAGCATAATGCTGCATGTCTAGTGCAAGCACAAACACATAAAGCGCTGATTTTCAGCCGGAACCCTTATTCAGGTGACACCACGGAAAAAAAATAACGTAGCTGCAAGCCAGTATTGCCCGAGCTGGGCTACGAACCCGAGGCCTCGTCAGCCGCAGATGAACACTAAACCAACGAGGCAGTTCGATGCACGAGATTTAAAAAACATAACAGTATAATGAGGGTGCGATGCTACATCATTACATCAAAAGATGGCAACAACCAACCTCAATAATATACAAACGAGTTAAAGAAGTCAATTTTCAAGGTATGTGTAATCAGTTTCGTTTGATTTTTTTTAAAAATATTAGTTAAATTATTATGTATAAAATATATAAGAAAAAGTTTACTATATAGACTAGTGGGTTCCTAGAACTGGTCCTAAGAAAAGGCAATCATAAAGCTACACATATAATTAAGGAAATAGCTAAATTACATGAAAGTTTACTGTATCCAAGCCACGTAGGTTTCCGAGCAATAATAATTGGCCAAACGTTTTTATACAAACTTGTGAAAAAACTAAAGCTACGAGGGTTCCAAACGGGCCCTGCTCTGAGAAGAGCCCACAACAAGCTCAGCCGGGTTTTTTTTCATTATCACCATTTCACAAATCATCTTAACTAAGGAACTATCAGAGCCATTATTTAGATCAAATCATTGCCAAGCATACATAATAGTTTGTGTGTACCGACCTCCCTCAGGCGACTTTTTACTGTTTGAGGATGTCATGGAGGAGGCCCTAAGGCGGATATGTAGGTCAGCAAAAAAAGTGTTGATATGTGGAGACTTTAATATAGATATTTTGCTTAACACTCCTCTTTCTGATAGATTACTTAACTTATTTAAAAGCTTCAATTTAGACAATATTTTTATTTTTTCAGACTAGATGGCGTCAGTAAAATAGGTCCACATTCTTTGTTTGACAGGGCCCGTCTGTGTAAATTGAGGTCGTTGGGACAGGTTTTTTTTCTATAAAAGGAACAGTTACCTTTTTTTTAGGCATCAGACTGTGTGAGGATAACATATTCAGATAGTTAAGTCTATTATTACGCTCGTAAGCTTGTTCCATTTCCTTAGGTTTTATGTTTATGTTAATGTCCCCTGTTAATATAATAGTTTTACAGAAATTTAATGTTTCTAGGTGTAAGTTCAGTGAATTTATAAATTGATCAGCATTACAGCACTATTAAAATAATTAAAATATAAACCGTAACACTAAGACATTAAAGATTAATTACGAATGTCTTTGCTTAAAGCCTTTTCGGACAATGGCCCACCTAAGAGTGATAGATTGCCGTGCGGTGTATACCTGCCCAGTACGAACATAACGTAAGTACGTCTATTATTCAAATGGATCGCATAATTCTCCCCCGGTACAATTAAACAATACTGTATTACAAAATTCATCCCCATTCCTGATATTTCTATTTTCAAGAGAAATAAAAGGTAAGATGGGTTCCATTTGGTACCGTCAAATGCCCTAACTTTTCACGGATTTTCATATCATTGGACTTTATCGTAAATAAAAAAAAAAAATTTGCACGATTTGCAGATGATTGATGTCCGTTTCTAAATCACATGCATATTCCCCATTAGTCTATAGGCAAATATTCAAAAAGTCGTCTCCTTTACGATTCTCGTAGCACCGTCTTCTATATACCTACAACTGATATGTATGTGTTCGTCATGGTCTCTACTGAGTATGTGTATGACTGTGGGTTTTCCCATTGGTATGGGTTTGAGTGGGGTCCTGTTGAAGTATACGGGGTACTATGGGGTGTACTCGTTATCGGCGTTTTTCCAGTTCATGAACTTCTGTTACGTGTGTTTCGCCATCAAGGATCACACTACGGGCCAACCTTAGCCAACATAACGACGCGTCAAAATGCTGCAGTGCTCATATAAAAAGTTTTCAACTAGCTAATAGAGAAATAGCCTACCAAACATGCTAATATTAAAGTTATTTTCTTCTTTTTTTTTTGGATTCCTCCGGACTCTTCGTATAATGCTTATATAGGTTCATTACCCCGTGATACAACCTACCCCTATCAATTTCCTCAATTACGCTATCTAATAGATTAAATTGTATATGGTGACAATGATTTAATAAATACGAGTTCTATGTACGTACCTACCTACTTTTACGTGTTGAAATAACTCCGTATTTTCTATTTAGTCTGGTTCAATTATGGAGAATTTTTTCTACCGTTGGTGGCGGGGAGGAGCCAATCATTTATTTTTTAGAAATATAAATGATGCCATTCAAAGCATCTTCCTTTTCTTATAAAATGTTAGTTAATGCCTGTTTTAAGTTAACTGAATTACATCTAAATCGGTTATAAGCAAGTCGTTGGGTTGATTGAATTCGAGGCTTCCGAAACTCTAAAAGGAATTTTGATGGTCGAATTACGAGATATCTGATTAATTCAATGGAGCGGGTATTGTGTTACCCTTTTTTGTGTCCCTTCGCGCACCCGCGTGTTCTGTGATTGATTGTTTTGAATTAATTTAAGCGTGGACGTGTTTAACCCGTCTCTTGTTACTCAACCCAAAAAATGGCCCAGGCTCAGCATAATGCTGTGTTTAGCGCAAGCACCAACCATACAGCGCTGATTTTCAGCCTGAACCCTGATTCAGGTGACACCACGGAAAAAAAACTACGTAACTGCAAGCTGGTAGGATAGGTAATTTCGTTTTCTCTGCCGTTCACCCTAGTACCCGTTTTTTTTTTTTGTTTTTTTTTTTTTTAATATATAAGTATATATAGCGAGTAAACGAGCAGGCGGTTCACCTGATGGTAAGTAATTACCACCGCCCATGAACATTTGCAGACCCAGAGGAACCGCTCTAACTTTTGATTTATACAATATTTTAAATTGCTCAAAGTGTTTAAAAACTGCTCAAGTTGTATTTATAATTGCTCAAGTACAGTTTGGAACAGCTCCACTTTCCATAATTGTTATATAAATATAAATAGTTTGAAACTGTTAGAAAGTATAATGTTAAGTTTAGTTTTGAGGAATATTCTCTGTGTTGGGGAAAATTAATTTTGGGATCTGCCCCCCGATTGTGTAAGCAAATTATAATCGCAATCGTTTGTCAAACGTATAATTCGACCTGTTTAAGGAGTAAATAAAGGAGCCTGTACATCAAAAAGCGGAACAACAGTAGAAAATTATACAGTCAAGCAATAGAAGAAATAACAATCATACTAGTAAAAAAAAAAGAAAAAAAAAAGAAAAAATATACTAAAATAATTAGTTCATTTGGGCAAATGTATGAAAAAGCTCCTATCCTACAATAGAATACAAATATTTAGACGTTTGAAAGTTAGTTAGTCTCAACTCTCAAGTCTGTTACCGACAGACTCAGCGATTATTGAATACTTTTGTGTTACGTTCGCTTCGCTTTTGTGATCGATCGATTGTGTTCAAAATCTTTCGACAGTTCCAGTATACCTCGTAACTAGAGGTAACTGCCTCGTTGGTCTAGTGGTTAGCATGTTTGACTGCGGCCGACGAGGTCCCGGGTTCGAGTCCCGGGTCGGGCTTTAATTATGTATTGGGTTTTTCTGATTAGAAATTCTCAGTGAAGCTATACGCCTCTCTTTCTGCGTCATATTCCTCATCACTGAGGGTCGTGACCCCTTTCCATTATTCACATAATGGCAGGGGTTTTATTGGGATAATAGATCAAGTAGATAGGTACATCAACTTTTAGGTATCTAACGATTATTATCAGATTTTAGTGATAATAACCAGGGCCGACTGCTTAAAGCACTTTTTATAAGTTTATTTGAAAAAGAATGTATGAGTTGGAGTTTAAGTTTGAAAAGCATCTGCTGCACTGCTGGACATAGAGATTCCCACGGTTTGGCACGCAACTTATTACATAAGACGTCATAAAATTTCCCCACTTATATATAAAGACACTGTTCCACAAAATTATGTAGAAAGTTAACACGGTGTCATTTAACCATAAATAGCACATAATTTAATTTAAAAAAAAAACAGACTATTAGCAAGAGATCGCGTAATTAAATCTAGGAATTTAATTAAAACATAGTAAATTCACCAAAACCTACTCCAGACTTGTGTATTTCATAAACTTTTAAAAATCGAAATAAGCATTTTAACAGATCCACGTATATAAAACTAAATGGATTGTCGGTTGTTCTCATACAAATAAATTATATTGTTGGTGTTGCATATTTTTTTCTAACGAAAATAACGTTATATTTCTTATATGTGGTATTTTTCTCTATGAACCTTTACAAGTTGTCAATTTTTTTCTTGTAATATACCGCATTTTGTGTAGGTATATTAGTGTAAATGAAAAATTTGCTGGCAACGACAACATCTCTCTCTCTCGTCGCGAGGAACAATTAATTCCTGTGCTTTTTTATTATTTCAATAATCCTTTACATTGTTGTTTTCAATTCAACTATAATTATTAATTAGAAAATATGTCTGTGTGTGTGTGGTGCAGGCGGTGTCTCTCATAAAGTCGGCCATAGAGTTGGCAAACGGTTTTTACAATCTTACGGTGACAGATACAAGACACGGAGTGTATTTTTGCTAGTAATACGATAGTCGTTCTTATACGATCATACGAGCTTCAAAAGAGCAACTGTTGAGTTTCTTCCCGGCTCTTCCTGAGTAGAAGTGAACCGATGGTATCTGATTCTTTTTATGTTTATGTGGAAGATCCTACAAGCTATCTTTTTAGGCAGTTTGGACAAAAAACATACTAAAGCGTGTTTGTTTGTCGGTTTAATGGTTTGTCCTTCGATTACGCCGCAACAGAGCAACGGATCAACGTGATTTTTTCGATGGGTATAGTTGAGGATCTGGACCTCGTTTTTATTTTTGCCATACTTAAGTCTCGCATTTTTTGCCGGGCTTGGATTCTACTAGAATTTTAAAGGCAAAATTTTGCATAATTTAATATGGAGCGGGATTGAATGGTACAAAATGGTAAAAAAATCATGCATAAAAATTCCCATTTGAAGATTATGTAAATGATAGAGGAGCATGGATTTGATCGCTCCAGCAATGCTGGGGACAGCGGTTACTTATTATAAATTAGTGTTCGAATTCGAGTTTGAGTGTATTCAATTCGATGCTTTGATACGGGTAGACTGAGTATGTCACGCTCTCTTTAAACATTTCTGAGATCGCAGTCAAGAGCTAACTTGTAGAGGATAAAAAAAATAAAACACCTTAATATTGTATTAATAAACCTAAAATACCATTACAATTACCAGTGTAAGTCTGATTTGCAGGTCTTGAAAAAATTAAAACTTACTAAAAAGACAACTTAACGTGCGGAAGTCCTGGGTTCGATCCCCGGCGGGGTCAATTTGGGAATTTATAATTTCTGAATTTTCCCTGGTCTGGCCTGGTGGGAGGCTTCGGCTGTGGCTAGTTACCGCGGCAAAGACGTGCCGCCAAGCGATTTACCGTTCCGGTACGATGCCGGACTAAATGTTATGGGACTAAAGTTACCCACTTTGAATGTTAATAACAAAAAAAACACACTATATGTAGGACGAAAAATATTATGTAATGAATGTACTAATCTTAGATAGGTGTAGGTATTGTTTAACAACGTACTTATAATTAGTATATAAAAATCTTCCTTTGCGGCAATGATTTTTTCGCAGTAGCAAAAGTATTTTGTAGCGTTTGAGGTGATTACGATCGTGACACTGTAGCAAGTGTTATAAGAAGTTGTAGAAATAAATCAGCTTATTACAGTCACATGCAAAAACAAGGAATGTCAAAAAATAATAAATTTGAAAAAAGAAGAAACTTAAGGTTACTCTTTCTAAAGGCCTTCATTAGGTTCTTTATAGGAAACTTTACAAGTTCAGGGTCGTACTGCCATGTGACATTATTGCTGTTGACTTATGTGTTTTAGAATTATAATAGGCATGATGACTAATTTTGAAAAATTGACAGATTATGTTCAGAAGTATCTTTTGGCTAAAGTTGCAGCAATTTAAATAGCCCGTTGGCTGGCTAGAATGTCAAGCTGCGAGTACTAAATTCATCAGAGTTGTCTAATAGGGTGTTTGAATTGTTTATAAAGGGGGCCCGGACCTTTATTAATTTACGATTAACTCAACTTTCCAATTTCACTCTGTCTTCTCTCCTAACAAACGAGTGGCTAAATTAATAAACTTAAGAGTTCACGCCAAGCGCCCGGCGACGTCTTAAGTGCCGCTACTTTTAATCCCGGGGGATAAATTCACACTCGTAAAAGATATTTGCGGTAAAAATTTGTAGATCTAAGAAGTGGAAGATTATTTATGCGAACGTCGTACCTATGATTTCACAAGGTGTACCTTAAGTTGATGAACTTAACGAATGGAGGAATAAAATGGAACTGGCAGATGATGGATCTTTGCAGAATCGAGTTGATATTCTTATTGGGAATGATTACTACTATTCATTTCTTTGTTTAGGTTACAGTAATAATCTCAAATCTCAATGATACTTGACTGACTGAAAAGGCATTCTAGCAAACTTGAGAAAGTTATAGAGTATTAGAGGCAACTAAAGTCCCACAAACTTGTCTGACCCGGTGATAGCGTCGCGGTTTATCACATTTAAAAGTTCCTCTCTGGATCCCGCACTAAAATAAAATCTGAGTACATTCAATTTTTGTCTATTAGCATCATTCCTACATCCACAAAGTTGCTAATAATTATTAAAAATTAAATAAAAACAAGAACTAAACAGGCATATAAAATTAGTTCTAATTTTGGCCACCGGACCAGAAAATTTGGTGCAAAATATAATCATGCTCATCACTCAAAGATTTGTCCTGGGTGGGAATCGAACCCACAACCTCCGGCTTAGCAGTGAGGGTCACTAAACACTAGGCTAATACCTACTAACTTAAGTTAGGGTTAAATTAACAGACCACACTAAGAGTTTAGACACAATCATAATAATAATAAGGTTCATAAAAATATTTATTAAAGGGTTTAAACACTGTTTTTTGAAACTGTTATAAAACAGAAACCCTTATAACGGAAACAGAAACGAAACTGTAACAGAATCAATCTGTAACCTTTTATTTCTGTTAATAAGTGTTTTAATGGCACTTATCTTCATTACGTTAGTTTTCTTGAAGTCTCTTTTACTTAAGTGAATGTTTACCAATAATCCATCTCTTAAATTTAGGGGACCAAGGGGCCCCTTAATATTGGTGAAACGGAAACGATCACCTAACTGTCCCCTTTATATGCTAAAGAGTCCCTTATAGCCTATGGGTCATTGATGAAACTGGGCCACCTGCCTTCCACCTCTAAGGCTTACGACGACAACGATCTTATGGACAGGTATGTTGTAGACACGTGACTTTTTACAGAGATATTGGGTTGGGAGTTTTAAAACGATCAAACACGAGAATAATGCGCGTACGTAGCGTACACGCGAGCGGCGATATGGGAGAACTTTAAAAACACGATACCGTCGGCGCCAAAACTGCTGTACTGGACTATTCTAGTAGGTACATTGAATTTTTTTTAATAGGCGGTCTACTTATCCTACCAAATCCTATCCCGTGTCCATCTAAGACTGCAACACGAAGTGATAGGTGCATCCATAAGAGTATACCATGTACCTACTCGTATATACCTCCAGATGTTCATATTTTCCTTTTTTTTTTTAAATCTAATAGTTTAAAATAGTTATTAAACTCAAAACTAAGAGGATTTTTAGGTCTTTTGGAAGACCCTTTTATATAATAATCAGTAAGAAATAATTTATTTTTGACATAGGCATCATCCCTATTCGATTCGGCGACCCGATGGACACGGAGATCATATGTTAATAAAGGCAGTTGCATGTAATACTATAATAAATACATATAAATCCAGACCAAACGAGATTGTTACAATATATCAAAGGACTTTCAAAGAAAATATAAACTAACCAGTAGATCACGGTGACATGCCTATACATATATAGTAAATATTATCTAGTCGACGTCGTCAACCGATAGACGTCTACTTTTTGTTCGAAGCAAACGGTTCGTAATAACAGCGAAACCGCAGGAAATAATAGAGCTTTTAATTACAAGTATGCATCTGACATAAGTAAGAAAAATCAGGGTCATTTTGGAAAAGGGGTCTCTTGCCCAAAATATTATGGGAATCCCTGCTCTAGACGCTACCGTCGAACGACTGGTAGGAGAGCGTATCTCGATCGACTGCGGTCCACTGGGTACATGGTTCGGTTCATAACGGTTACTTCTTAACCCGCGAGTCGCAACTAGCCACGGCCGAAGCCTCCCACCAGGCCAGACCAGGGAAAATTCGGAAATTATAAATTCCCAAATTGACCCTGCCGGGGATCGAACCCGGGACCTTCGCACGTTATGACAACAACGCTCAACACTGCGCCACGGGGGTCGTGAAAATATGCACTATGTATTATTATTGCAATATATTCTTTTTTTTAAAGACACACGTCGAGTTACTTTCTGGCTTGTTTTTATAGCGAAGGCATTCCGAACCAGTAGTAGATTACCAAAGTTTTTAAAATTTAATGGAGCTTTGATTTAAGGTGATATTGCTTGTATGAAAATTATGTTCAAGATTATTTTTAAACTCCTTACTATACCACCACCACCACCACTACAGCCTATTAACGTCCCACTGCTGGGCACAGGCCTCCACTCTCATAGGAGAGAGGGAATTAGAGCTTAGACCCACCACGCTGCTCCAATGCGGGTTGGCGGGCTTTAACGACTATTATCATGTTAGTGATAATAACCGGGACCGACGGCTTAACGTGCTCTCCGAGGCACGGGGGTGAAACACCGCCGACTTCCAACTCCGGGCTGGCACTGAGAATTTCTTAATTGAAAAACCCAATACCTAACAATTTTTATGCCCGACCGGGAATCGAACCCAGGACCTCGTAATCCGCAGTCGACTATGCTAACCGCTAGACCAACGAGGCAGTTACTTACATTACAGTTACTTAAATAACTGCAATAGCTTACATCCCATATAACCCTAATTTTTATTCCAGAAAAACGAAAAAATCCCATCCCATAATTATTATTTTCTGTTATTCATGTTCTCATAAATAAGAGTATGAAGTTTTCCAACAAAATATTTTAAATAAATTATAAAAGCCTTATTTCGAGAAGAAAATATAATAAAAATAGTATGTAAGTACTATTTTAGAGCTTTTCTACAAAATCTATATATGACAATAAATTAATTAGTAAAGTCGTTATCAGAAGAAAAACGGCTACTTTCTGAGTTTATAGTTTGCTTGGTTTGGAATTCTAAAGCTTGGAAAAACACAAAGCGCGGCGGCTCGGGAGTTATCGAGAGTATTGAAACTTCAAATAAAAAGTTTGAAGACGCACGCAAAGATGACGGCTAGACACTTCCGTAAGCCTAACGCTTCCGACAGCTGCAATCAATCATTGTTACAACCTCAATGTTTAATGGCTGAATTTATGGTATTGCTGCAACAATGGATGTTGTTTAACCAGTAGCAAATTGCCAATCAGAGGTAATTGCGATCGTCACACTATAGCAATCACTTTTATGTAATTGGGTCCCAGGCCCTCTCAGGCGATACCTCTTATTCATTTATTCATTCTTAGTCATTTACTTCACGTAATATTTCAGACTTTGAGTTAATTTTAAATCGTTTGTATATAAAAGATCATTGTTTAAAACTCTTATTAGAGCTACCATATTACTTACCTACTGTATTATAATTGTCGTCAGAGTTGCATAGGTTTATAAATATATAGGCGCCTTAATTTTAAGATAATCTAATCTTATACTCTTTATACAGGCGATACTTTGCGAACGACTCTGTAGAGATCCCTATTGAACAAATTTAGGCACCGCGTTTAATGTGCCCAAGCCTTTAATGTTAGTTTGCAAGACCCCGCAGTGGCCGAACGACAACTTATGAACGGAACACAAAATTAAATCAGCTTTCCGATTTAGCCTAGTTACTTTAGTAAAATTTCTACGGATTATTTTCTTTCCGATGAAAATATTCTGGCTAAGCTTTTTTTATGAATTGGCTTATCCTCCCACGACTATGTATAGATTTCGCGTTTTACTCAGTCATTTGATCAAACCAGATGACGCCTGAGCCAACTACCAGTTTTTTGAAAAATCTATGATTGTCTGGGATAAAATGTATGGATTTTCTGGCATAGAATGTAGGAGACGAAGTCACGGGCATCAGCTAGTACCTAATATCAATAAAGAAGATATTTTTTATGTTTAATTGTTATAATTTTTGATTTAAAACAACTAAAATGTTAATAAAATTGTAACATTCCGTGAACGGCAATTTATAAACGGTCTCGGAATATGAAACAGTTTTAAATGAAATTTATATTGAAAAATGTACTTTATTCAAGAGAGTTGGCCAAAAACTTTATGTATAACTAGCTTATGCCCGCGATTTCGCCCGCGTGGATTGAGGTTTTTTGGTTTTTATACTCCGGGATAAAAAGTGTGTGTTATTCCAGACTATAATCTATCTTTGGGCCAAATTTAATGTAGATCCGCTCAGCAGTTCTGCCGTGGTTGAGTAACAAACATCCATCCATCCATCCAAACTTTCGCATTTATAATATTAAGTATAGATATCAAAGGAGATGGATTACATAACATTATTTTATAGCTTATATACAATTCAGTTTATAAATATTGTTTTATTTTCTATTACTGATTTCCCGAATTTTATAGAAAAAAAAATCCCTACTAAAATGTTACCCCATGGGTGCCTGTAGTGTATGAACAAGGTAAAATATCATTACCAGATACAGTAAATATATAATGCCCAATATCCAAGTTGAAAACAATATTTGCGAACGCGTAAACAAAATAAAAGTCGGAGTAAGTTCTGAATTGTAATATTATCGGAATTCGGAAAACCTACTGAGTAAACATCAAACAACTTTTATTTGTACAAACTACAGGCAACCAAATACCGCCGAAATTACTAAAGTTTTAAGCAATGAGTAGGTGAGCAGTGAACCTCGATCTCTGTGGAGTAACAAAAGGTCCTGAGCTTGACTCTTTGCAGTAAATATACTTCGTATAAGGTAGGATGATAATTTTGACAAATGAGAGGTGTACAGCATCCTGAATAGCATAGCAGGGAAGATGGATAGTCCTCTGGTGGGGAAACTCATACAGAATACTAAATCCCTTTTAGTTTTGTACTAACATAGATTAAGTTAAAATTGTTACTAACACCTTAGTTTGTAAGTACTAACATAGTTATTAAGATTACTAGCTGATGCCAACGACTTCGTCCGCGTGGAATGTTTTTTTAAATTCCCACGGGAACTCCTCAATTTTCCGGGATATATTAGCCTATGTCACTCTTCAGGTCCTCAACTATACCAATGCAAAAAATACGTCGATCCGTTGCTCCGTTGCAGCGTGATTGAAGGACAAACCAACAAACCAATGAACCAACAAACCAACCAAAACCAACAACCAACACATTTTCGCATTTATAATATTAGTATGATATGATATTGTTACTAACATTAAAGTGGAACAAATGTTGCCTGAATTAGAAAATGAAATTGAATAGTGAGGGACAATACTATGCAAACGGCATCCATTTCAAAAAATAGATTAAAGAAAAGAGTGCGTTGAAATTGGATGACGTCACTATTGTGATTTTCATACAACTTCCATGCTAGAAGCGCGTTTTTAAGTTTGATTGTTGCTGATTTGTTTGAGTTGTCATCATCCCTATTAGACCAACTATGGTCACAGTTTTAACTATTTACATTACGAGGCAGCCATTATAGTTTTCGCCTTGGACCTACCTATACCTATTTTACCTTGGAATACCTATTATTTTTTATTGTAAAAGATGCAAAATGATCTTTATCTTCTTCTTAAATATTTAAAAGGAAAAGGTAACTGACGGGCTGGCAAGTCTTTAAAAAGCTTTAATGACGTAGGCATACACTAAGAAAGGATATTTGAAAATTCAACCCTTATTAATTATAAAATGGGGTTTGAAATTTGTATGAAAATCAAACTTAACGTGAGCGAAACTGCAGGCAAAAACTAGTAACTAATTAAAATTAGATGGCTGCGTGGATTTAATTCCTTCGAGCACACCTTAATTTAAAAAAAAACGTAAATAAAAGCGGGTGAAGTCGCAAGCAATATCTAGTTCTATTAACTGTACTCGTAAGTAAGTATCTACCGAACTTTAAATTGCGAAAATAGATAAAAAATATGCAACTGCCCTATTCGGAATATTCCTTTACAGCTTTTTTGTGTCAAAAATACATTTAACAGTTGAACGACCCAAAACGAGGATTCTTATCTTTTTTTCGAGGAATTCCGAACATTTTGAATTAAAACTTGGAAACAAAAGGCCGCACTTTGACATCTTCACAAGAGTATGAGCGCGCTTTATCGATAACAAGGGTTGCCTATTATGACCGGACGTCTTTCTTTGGGGCCGTCCGCGCGGAAATATTGTAATTCCTCACTAAAAGCATAGCTTAGAAAACGTACAGTTCGAAAACGGGTGTACGCGGACGTGTTTCTTACAATCAGTGTTGCCTGTTATAGGACGTTTTTCTTAGGGGCTGTCCGAGCGGAATGTTGTAATTCCTCACTAAAAACATGGCTTAGAAAACGTACAGTTTGGAAATGGGTGCGACCGGCGAAAATACATTACAGACAAAAAAAAGTGGGTGTGTGCAATTCGCACACGGTAGAAGTGACACTTCAGTAAAGTAGCCTACGAGAGAACGAGATAAATTTACTTGTATTCTATCTCATTCTCTCGCATGCTAAATCCTATTATGAATATGTTTGTCTCTTTATGGTGTCGCTTTTTCGTTTCATCGAGTTTTCAAATCACAACGATTCTAAAGAAGTTTCACTTCAAAAAATTGTCTTGCGGACAAAAAGCCCAAGGCGTTTCGCTAAGACACGGACATTTTCGGCACTTTGGTTAGTCGTTTTATCTCAGCAATGTGTGAGAGAACAAACGCATGTCTGCGCCTCATTAACCATGAACTTGCTTCACACGTAGCGAGTGGCAAATAGCGCGAACAATTTCTTCGTATTTTCCTTTGCCATTTATCCCCGGATTACAGGTATAAATAAACCTACCTACCTATTTTATAGAATTTTTGCTTCATTCCTTTTTATTCCATAAAAATTAAAGAATACACGTTAAATATGAATACAAAGATACAAGATTAATTTTTTTAATTAATTGCCGCTATTTTTCACTCAGCTTTCATAACAGAGCCATAGACTGTACTTTTTTGCCGTCTCAGTAATATCAGGGTTTGGAATCCTGCCTTTTCTAAGAAAACTAATTCATATTTTAATTTTTAAAAATATGATGTTAGTATAGTCATTAATTTATTTATTAACATTAATTTGATTATTAATAATATGTACAGCACTTTAAGCAGACGTTTTATCTCAGCAGGGTGAATTTATTCATTAACCATGACTTGCATTAAACACAGCGAGTGGCAAATGGCGCAAACAATTTATTTGTCTCTTTCTTCGATGCGAAGAAAGCCCAGTAGGATTTAACAAACTATGTCGTCTAAGATGGAAGCGGGTGAAACGAAGTTGGAAGGGGCTATACGCTTCAGTGATGTCAAATCTACCAACTTTTTGGTAGATCTACCAATTTTCACTTCAGTCTACCTATCTACCACCCTAGACCTAAAAACTACCTATTTTTAATTAGTTTGACATATCACCACTTTGAATTATTTTTATATCGACGAGCGACGTTGCGATGTGTTGTGTCATGTGTGAGCCATGCGACGATGCGTCAAGCATAAATAAGTCCAGGCCATAAACCACAAAAAAAAAACGTCAGCATCAGTTCGCCGTTCGTGCCATTTCGCGCCCATAGACATTATTATACTGTTCTGTGGCCCATTCCCGGTTGGTTTGTTGCGGAATCAGTGGTGAATCTTTGCTCCTGTTTTGTGCTGCCAAGATTTTAGGAGGTGAGGTGTGGGGTGCCGCCCGCGCGTCTCGCGGTACATTTCTCGTAGAGACTGGCGGGGAAGCGGGCAGCGCGGTATATTCTGAAACCGCTTGGCAACGTTCAAGTTCTGGGATTAATTTGAATTAAATAGATTTCAGTTTGAAATAAATTTTAGCAGGTTCTCATTAATACTTCAAGAGGAATTTATCCATATAAAAATGATGAGCAAAGTCGAAAATTTTATTAATAAAAAATTCGTTTTAAACTTTTAATTTAGCCTGTTTCAAGATTTTTTTTGATCGAGTAAAGTACATCCTATCGTGTAACAAATTAGCACATTCTTTAGACAATATCTTTAAGTGTATCGGATATTTTTTGTAAGACCGTTATTTAATAGTAAATACCGAAAAAATTTGATCTAGCAAACCAGTTTTCACCGCTGAGCTGAGGTGACTCGCCTTAAAACTAAATATATAAATATATAACGGTGCTGATTGCTGTTTGTTCTGCGTTGCGTGCATTTATTTATATAATGGATTCTGACAGCAGCGAATTTGCACGGAGACTCTAGAGTCTAGAGGGATTGTTGCGTACTAAAATATTCATAGCAAACAACGGACAGCCTAGCGCAGAGCACTTAAAAATTTTCAGTAAAAATAATTATGTAAAATTTCCAAAAATAAACATTTTAAGAACAGTTCATGCATTTTTAATCTTAAAAAATCTCCTAAATTAAGGTGGTAGATCTACCAATTTTGCATTTTACATTCTACCAACTTCTACCAACATTTGGCACATAATCTACTAATTCTTTAAAATTCGGGTTGGCAACACTGATACGCTTCTTGATATTGGTTTTAAGTCCTCATAGAGTCCTGGGACGTGGCACCGTCATGTTTACCAACGAAATGAACTGGTAGATGAGGCACATAACATATAAACAGCACTCGTCAGATTTGCATAACACATTTACGCTGTTCTCTTTAGTTTACGCTGCTTAATGCTTGTAGGTAACTATGTGTGTTCCATAAACTGCCGTGGGCTACGCTTCGCTGAACTGTGTGTCAAGTCTTTGTCTTGTAAGATTGCTAAATTGCGTTAAATACCGTGATTTTTCGTCAAGACCCTATTCCCTAGTCTTAAAGACCCTCGATATAAAATGCATTCCCTCGCAGCAAATCGGAATGCCAGGGCTGGAATTGTTTTTAAACGACTTCGAAACGATTCTTCTAATCCCGTTTATTCGTGAAGATCGTTTAGGATTCCTTTTACTGACTGTCGCTTAGTAGCTTTCAGTAATACGAAAATATTATTTGGTACTTAATCCATACCATACTAATATTATAAATGCTAAAGTGTGTCTGTAAAAGTAGGTTATGTCCTTTCCCTGAACAATCCTGGGAAAACCTGGGGGATTTACGTATCCCTGTAGCAAATTTCATCAAAATCAGTTAAACAGGTGGTCCTAGAAATCGTAGCAGTCAGACAGGCGCACTTTCGCTTTTATAATATAAGTATGGAGGATTATAATCCCGTGAGAAAATTCCGATATAATATCACAGGAGCCTGACAACAACAGCAGGTGTGTTCGCTCGCAAATCTACACCTATTTGTATGTGGATTAATATTCCGCAAATCCCCATAGAATGGAGTTGATATGCGCATTATTTATGAGACACTTGTATGACGTGGCGCGTTGGTTTGATTGTTAGTAAGTACATTCAACTGTAGGTGACGAGGTCCTAGATTCGATTCGCGAGTCGAACCAATTTTGAGTTTTCTGTCAAGAATTTCTCTGTACTAATGGTAGCTGGTAGTTGGTGGTGTTTCACCCCCGTGTATCGAAGAACACGTGAAGGTATTGGGTTAATTCCAACGACCTCAATTTACATAGACGTGCCCTGTCAAACAAAGAATGTGGATTTATTTCGCTAACGCCATCTAGATTGAAAAGCGGGACAGTGCTATGGCGGGGATAAGGACAGACTTATACAGGTGAGGGGCACGCCCTACAAGTCGGACGCCCAACTTTTTTCTATGAAAGGGCCCATCTAGTACCTACATATTATTATATTATATCGATGGTTAATTATTTGTTTTTCACACCTATAAGCACCTACAAGTTAGCCCTTGACTGCGATCTCATCACGTTAAATGGTGATGCAGTCTAAAATGGTAGTGGGCTAACCTGTTAGGGGTACGGCAGTTGTTATAAACCCACCCTAATCCTACCTACAAATAATATTTGCCGCTACGTGCCGCGCCGCTGCGAGCTGCGTCGCTCCATCATATGGGGCCTTTAATAAAAACTGCTATAGCCGTTCCAGGTTAGCTCGTTTCTGTATTTTTTTTACTTTATTTGATAACTAGTGGATTACCCGGAGTGTGCTACTACGCTAAAAAAAGAAAAAAAACCTTATTATTTGCCTTTCTAATGAAATCGGTTTGGGGCACATCGGTTGCATAGTCTATAACGGACATAGGTAGAAACAATTTTTGTGTTTTATGTATACAGCTTTGTACAAACAAATAGGTACATTTAAAAATAAGTTTCTCGCCTAACTACACACGTAGTTTGTTTGCGACTAATCTTCAACCGCATTTTCACATCCCACCAGGCGAGATCAAAAGCTAACTTGTATTTGAATAAAAAAATCTATTAAATCGAATGGATGTGCACATTATTTATAAAAGACGATTGTCACAAGCTCCAGTCGCGTGTGAAGGACGCCTTATGTAGATTTTATTATTGCTAACTCGCAAGCTGAGATATATCACATCAAGTGTATGAGAGGCTTAAGAATAAAGGAAATATCGGTAATATTTTACGGCGAGATCTGTATTTTTTTATTTGCTCCCATTTTTTGCGCATTTATATCTTCAATGAAAAGTATTGAAGATTAAATCACTTAAGTTCAATACACACCGTGACAACGTCGAAGCGAAATAAAGCGACTGTTTTTTTTTTGAAGTATTATAAAGTATAACTGATCTTTGCATCTCCACTAGGCATAGGTACCAAGTCTCGCGTCTCTATGAGTTTAGTTTAAGGTAGCTTCGCATCCGGTCCAGCTCTACTTGTTTGTGGTGCGCCTCGTTTAAAGATCTATTAACTAAGTTATAATTTGTGATTACTTAAATTTACTTACCGACATGTTAAGACTATCCTGCCATTAGACAATGCTTTCCAGAACTTACCTGAAAAAGAAGGAACATTTTAAAAATAACAGTAATGATTCCTGTAAATAAATATAATACTAACTCAATCAGTAAAAGGTAAGAAAAAGAAACATTTTTTTTATCAACTACAAGTTAGCCTTTGACTGCGATCTCACTTAATGACGATGCAGTCTAAGATGGTAGCGGGCTTAATGTTAAGGGTACTTCGTGGCACTTCATTGCCGGTATGGTGGTTATTAGCAACGAAGCCACCCACCAGACCGGACCAGAGATAATTAGGAAATTATAAATTCCTAAATTGACCCTGGCTGAAATCGAACACGGGACCTCCCACGTTAAGACATCAGTGTTCAACATTGCGCCAGGGAGGTCGTCAAAACTCGCTTCGATGTAGGCTTCTTCTTAGACCTGAGTGCATTTGAAACCCAATTATAGCTTGAGTGTTAATTTATCGATCATTACAATATCCACCACCACCACCACTACTGCCCACTAACGTCCCACTGCTGGGCACAGGCCTCCACTGTCATAGGAGAGAGGGAATTAGAGCTTAGACCCACCACGCTGCTCCAATGCGGGTTGGCGTGCTTTAACGACTATTATCATGTTAGTGATAATAACCGGGACCGACGGCTTAACGTGCCCTCCGAGGCACGGGGGTGAAACACCGCCAACTTCCTAACTCCAGGCTAGTACTGAGAATTTCTAGTCAGAAAAACCCAACACTTAATTATGGCCCGACCCGGGACTCGAACCCGGGACCTCGTCAGCCGCAGTCGAACATGCTAACCACTAGACCAACGAGGCAATATAATTTATTTTAATTCAAATAGCCACACTATCGGTACCGTTGTGGATTTGTAAAAGTCGATTTAACAATAAAAACTATTGTGTTTTAAGTTTGGCTTCTTTCGAAAGTAATAAGTTATAAGGTATTCTCTCACAGTTCGAACTCACCCATCTAATACTATAATCAGACTGAAATGATGGGACCCCTACTTAATTTTAAAACGTACCAAAACCAGTGCTTAATACAGCTTTAATAAGGCTTTTCACGAACGAAGCCGCGGTCCAAGTAAGTTTGAAATATAGCTAATAAGAAATTACTGAGTTGGCCTTTTAGCGCGAAGCGGTGCGCCGCGTATGATCCAACTTTACCTACCAATTTAAAACCGCGGCGGAGTTTAGATCATGCAATACATTAAGCCCCTGTTCGCCCTGTTCCCCTTAAGTTAATGTGGGTTAGAGAACTAAGAGTACTTAAACTATACCGGCTACATCAATAGGATTTAGAATACTAAAAGCAACATTAACTTCTTAATACTAAATACTAAACTTATAATAATTGTACCGCTTGAATGACAGATCTATCAACGGAAAGCGTAAAGGGGTTTTCTGTCAAGATTTTCTTAGTGCTAGCTCGGACCTAGGAACTTGGCAATGCTTTAGCCTTGAGCCCGTGCCTCATAGAACACGTAAAACCGTCGGTCCTGGGCCTGATCTCTTTCCTGTCGTGTTGGATTGCCATCCAACGCCTTGCAACTGTACAAAACGTCGTTCCCTGACGTTCCATAAAGACGTTTCGTCCTGTCCGGTCCGTAATGTTTATCTATCATATTTAAACAATTGCACGCTTTGAATTGGGATTAAAAACTAGGAAACTCTAGGAAAATATTTGATAGCGTAGATAGAACTAAAAAATAATATCCAGAATTTATTACAGCTTTTCCGTAATAGAGGGAAAAATAATATCAATGTAAAAATGTTGAATATAATGCAAAGTTATGATTTCGCCCACAAAGTGAGCTCGGTATAAGTTTGCGCTTAAAGACGTCGCCTTTACAATGTTATTGTAGCACTGGGGTGGCCAACTACTTGGTATAATGTAGGACAGGTCCTCATAAAATACGAGTGTTCATGGTAGTTTGAAGAAAGTGTGAATTTCATAGGCAACGTTTATACATAGAACTACAACTTATTCCCACAGACAAAGAAAATACATGGTCAATGGTGCCACATGAAATATGCAATATGCATTGGCTTTTAATACCAGTATATATCGCAAATATTATGATGCAGTTTGAAAAATGGTATTTTAATCTTTCTTTATATATTAACTAGCGGACGCCCGCGACTTCGTTCACATGGCATAAGTTTTTAATTCCCACAGGCACTCCTTAATTTTCCGAGATAAAAAAGCCTATGTCACTATCCAGGTCGTCATCTATACCCATACAAAACATCACGTCGATCCGTTGCTCTGTTGCGGCGTGAGTAGGACTAAAGGACAAACTCTATATTTAACGTCCAATCGACGCAAGCCATCCGCCGGATATCATCGCTTTACCTTGCTAGAGGGCGCCCAACGCTCCGTTTACCAAAATTAACAAGACAAATTTAAAGCGTGTGCGTTCTAAAGGTAAACCCTAACGACTTCTACAAAAATAATTATAATCACAAAGTCACCGTACAAATTAACTAGTAACTTTAGTGATACAAACTACTCCTTTAAGAGATCCAATATTTATACAATACAATAGCTTCCAAATCAGTGGCAGATTCACTTGACAATATAAAAGCATTTGTATAATAGTCTAATTGTGCATGGTTAATTGCACACATGCCACATTAAGTTTGTATTTAAAAAAACATATCCTTGTTAAGTCAAAAGCATGGAGTCACTACGTAGCACAGTTGCCGACTTATGCGTTTTGCTGAAAAGTTTTAAATCAGCGCAAAGATCAAAAGTATTTTTTCAAAGTTGGATTTCTATTTGTAGAGCGTTCGTTCGTTTCATGTATTTTTACAATGAAATAGCTCGAAATAGTATTGACTGACTGTAGTATCGAGAGGGTTGAGTATTGATTTATTTGTTTAAAATTTATTTTGAGGTAAGTATATTTTCATCGAGGCTTTGTTTTAGTCTAACTCTGTGTCGGATGGAACTAGTTTTTAATGAACCAATATCCTAATACACAAATTGGATTGAGTTTTAACTATATTTATACCACTTTTGACGACCTCCCTGGTGCAGTGTTGTTGTCATAAAGTGGGAGGTCCCGGGTTCGATTCCCGGCAAGGTCAATTTGGGATTTTATAATTTCTGAATTTTCTATGGTCTGGTCTGGTGGGAGGCTTCGGCCGTGGCTAGTTATCACCCTACCGGCAAAGAGTGCCGCCAAGCGATTTAGCGTTCCGGTACGATGCCATGTAGAAACCGATTAGGGGAATGGGTTTGATAAACTGCCATGCCCCATACAGGTTAGCCCGCTACCATCTTAGACTGGATCATCACTTAAGTACCATCAGGCAAGATCGCAATCACTTACCATCAAGTGAGATCGCTATCAAGGGCTAACTTGTAGTAGATCAAAATATCTATAGACTATAACGCTACATTATCTATATGGAATCAAATCGCTAATTTTATTTGAGTTTACTCCAATACTCCAATATTCTTCAAATAACTTGTCATCTAATTATTAAATGGGTAACATTTAATAAAAAAAATAGTAAGAATTACTTTGAAAATAAGTCAATGAAATTTTTCATCATAAAATTTTCATCGTAAAATTTCGCAGTTAACAATTTTCGCATTTACTGTTTCGTTTGCTTAGCATGGCTGCAGGCGGTCGTTAAAACTTCTGTTGCGAACTATTAACAAATTCCTATTGAACTTGTTAATGCTGGTTATGATGATTTATTTTAAAAGTAAGAAAAGTTTCATGGTATGTACTGCATAAATTCCTTTATTCTTTGTTTAAGGTTGGCTCTGTTTAGGATATTGAAGTTCAAACACCTATGTAATGGTAATACTCTAAAGACGAAATACCAAAAAAAACGAGTGTAATGTTTTCAGAGTTCATGTAGGTATGTATTGTGAATGAATTCAACCAAATCACGCAACCGTATCGCAAAACGAAACAGTGAGTGACTTAGTTTTCTTCGAAAGAAATCCGAGCTGAAATGACAGTTTGGAAACGCGAGGGAAAATATATCATAATTTCGTCATGTTTGTGAAGATAATTGCAAGCGTAGCTTTCTATTTTTAATTTAAAATAAAAAACTTGGTAATTTTCTTGTTCTTCAATATGCAGGAGAATCGGTATCCAAATGTCGAGGCTCGGTCCTCATATTATACAGTGGTAATCGGAGTCAAAATTCGATGCAAAGCAGAAAAAGATGAAATCACGCAACCGTATCGCAAAACGAAGTAGTGAGTGACTGGCCTTAGTTTTCTTCGTAAAAACTTTTTCAGGCATCAGGCATCAGGCCATAGAGCATTAGACTATGGTACAAGACAACCAACATGCTAATAAAACCCACTGCTAAAACCATAGCGAAAAAATCCTATGTCTATGGCTAAAACCTTACAAATTCTAAATAAGTTTTTTTGAACCCCAACTTCTACTTTGATACGTGTACAAATTTACAAAACCATTTTATAACGAAGAACATAAATCTCTCAATAGATGTCGCTTTTTAGAAAGGTGTTCATTGTTCATTGTTCGGTGATTTAGCTAGCAGTGCACCTTCTATGAAAATACACAAAGGTGGCAAACTACCAAGATCTTCTACTATACCTACAAGATCACGAACCATTTTTAACACAGTACAACCAGCCTGCAATAGATGTCGCTTTTTAGAAAAAATCAGCGGTGAAAATATAAAATATAATTCATTTGATGCTAGATCCTTTTTTAAGGATCTATCTTCTCGTCTCACAGAGTCCACAGGTGACCGGAGGGCTGGCAGTTACCTTGGCCAACATATAAGTTTGGCTATTCAGCGGGGTAACGCAGCCAGCGTTCTGGGCACATTGCCTCATTGCAGCGGCATAGATTATATTTTTAATTTTTAGTTTTTAGTTTTTAATTTTAATTCATGTTGAACGCTTTTTAAGTTTACAGAGACATCTATGTTTATAACCTGAAACTGTTGAAAAAGTTTCAGGTTATAAACCTGAAACTTTTTGATCATTTACGTAGCTTAGCGTAGTTATACCACCCCGCAACAGAGGGCACTAAATACAAAGACGCCAAATATAATATCAAGAACGCCATCTATATTTAAAAGAAAGCTTTTAGAGCTTGGGATAGATGGCGTTATTGAACCAGGTTTAAAATAATAATTCTTCAAAATTATTTCGGGGTTTTCACGCTACTTTCAAGAGTAATAATTATATTCAAATGATTATCTCTATTCTCGAAACTGTTTTACCTTTTAGAAATGACATTCGTGTAAATAATATGCTCATAGTCTGGTTTTCTAGATTAGTATGTGTGAGGTTGACTTGACTTTATCGGATGAACTATCTAATGTTTAGTTCTTTCATACTGATAAAAAGAAGTCACCGGAGAAGTGTACTTCCCCGCACCATACCCGGGCAAGGAGGCTACGCCTCGAGGCCCGTGTATGGCCAAGATCAAACGCCAAACGGAGTAGACCCTACTGCTTCAATTGATTTTGTATAATATCATGTTTTGTATTGTATGGCAAGGCAGGTCTACGATGAAAAGTACCTTAGTATAAACCTTCATTCAGAATCTCCTAGACCTAGATAGAGATGTGATTTTATATATAAGTCCTTTCCGCTAATATCATAGTCAAGTAGGTATGTTTCTTCGTTTAATTTCATAGCTTTTTTTATAAAACTTTGTTACTTTGTTACCTAACCTTGTTTCAACTAACCGCCGAGTTTCTTGGTGGCTATTTTAGGTAGGAAGGGACGACGAAAAATTAACTTGATTCGAAAGCGCTTTAGCTAAATATATAAAAGGTGACTGACTGATCTATCTACGCACAGCTCAAACCACTGAACGAATCGGGCTGTAGGGATACAGAAATCGGGCTGTAGGTACATAGGCATCCGCTAAGTAAAGACTTTTGAAAATTCAACCCCTGAGGGGATAAAATAGGACTTTGGCATTGGTATGAAAATCGAATCTAACGAGAGCGAAGTCGCGGGTAAAAGCTAGTAAACTTTTACTAGCTTTTGCCCGCGACTTCGCTCTCATTTAAAATGTTAGTATGATATACTTATATCATACTAACATTTTAAATGCGAAAGTGTGTTTGTTTGTTGGATGGGTTTGACCTTCAATCACGTCGCAACAGAGCAACAGATCGCATTTTTATCATGGGTATAGTTGACAACCTGGAGAGTGACGTAGAATCCGAAAAAATTAAGGAGTTCCCGTGGGAATTAAAAAAAATTGGCAGTCATAGGGACTGCCGATAGAAGTGAAAACGAATTTTTTTATGATTTCAATAAAAAATATTGAAACATAAACCTTAGGGCATTAAAGTTTAATTTCGAATGTATGTACATATTTATATGTACGCGATCATGTTGCTGTTCACAAGCATGTCGGTCACGCAAGCATGTCGGTCACGGTGACGCGAATCTACATTTTACTCCCTACCAAAAAGTGCTCAACGCGCCTAAAGAAATTTTACACTTCAATATAAATTACCAAAAAGTGCTTAACGCCCCTAAAGAAGTTTTCACTTCAAAAAAATTCGACGCGGACGAAGTCGCGGGCATCAGCTAGTTATTTTATATAGATTTTCATTAATTCATGCATAGTTCTAGCACATGTCTTACCTTGAGCAGATGAGGGTCGCGTTCAGCCGCGTCCAGCAGCGACTCCGCCTCACTCAGCCATGCGACGAACTTCTCCAGGGAACGGTCGAAGTTCTGCAGCGATGACACCGCTGAATGCAGCGCTTTTCCTCGGGCCACAATGCTGAAAATGAATAAGAAAGATTTAGAAATCACATGTACGATATTTTCCCCTCCCTCCCTGGCGCAGTGTTGAGCGCTGCTGTCTTAACGTGGAAGGTCCCGGCTTCGATTCCTGGCAAGGTCAATTGGATATTTATAATTTCGGTATTTTCTCTGGTCTGGTCTGATGGGAGACTTTGGCCGTGGCTAGTTGCCTCTCTACTGGCAAAGATGCGCCGCAAAGGGATTTAGCGTTCCGGTACGATGCCGTGTAGTACAACTAGGGGTATGGGTTTAATATAACTGCCATACCCCTTACAGGTTAGCCCGCTACCATCTTAGACTATATCATCACGACTAACCATCAGGTGAGATCGCAGTCCAGGGCTAACTTGTAACTTGTTTTCTGCGCTAAAGTGTAAACGATTATAGAAAGAGAATAGACACGAAACGTATTTACAGTCCCACAAATTTATCTGACCCGGTAACAGCGTCGCTAGTATATATTAAAAAATAAAAATAAACAAAATTTTAATGGGCATAAAAATTAGTTCCAATTTTGGCCACCGGGTCAGAAAAGTTTGTCGGACTGTAACTTGGACGCTTGTATTGGTAAAGCGATACAGTATGAAGGAGTTACCTGTTGTTCAGCTCATTGTATCGATGGTTGATGGCTTCTGTGGCGCGCTTGATGCGTGTAGTATCGTCGTTGCGATACACGGCGATGAGACGCTGGGTCAGCTGCCCGAACAGCTCAATCTGGTGCTTGTATTGATGCACCTCAGCGTGGAACGACTGAAAAAAGAATTTAAAGGACGTATTAATATAATGAATAAATGCCAACGCTTGGATGACTAAAAGAGTTGTGGAGTTTAGCTTCAAATTATATAAAGATAATTTACAAACTCCATAAACAGGAAAGGGATACTACTGAACACAGCTCCTCTGAGACGTTCCAGTGTTAATTATGCAAGCTACTAGCTGATGCCCGCGTTTTCGTCCGGATGGATTGGGGTTTTTAGTGCCCGCGGGAACTCTTTAATTATCCGGGATAAAAAGTAGCCTATGTATTATTCCAGACTATAATCTGTGTCAAATTTCTTCCAGATCTATTAAGCCGTTCTGGTAGCATCCATCCATCCGTCCATCCAAATTTTAACATTTATAATATTAGTAGTTATTTAGATTCTTGAAAGACAATCAATGTCTTTAAATAGTTTACTCGAGGCACAACTAAAATTTATGTGATTCTGATGTGGCTGAAGGTTGTATTTTTTTTTTTAATCGTTTCACTTTTTCGTGCACTCATGAGTTGGGGCTGCCGGGATGATATGCCACCTCCCATACAAAGCTGAGGTAGTCAGGCCCCTAAAGTCTCCGGAGAACGAAGTGGACTATTATTGTGCCACAATTTATAAAGCTGGGCTAACCTAATGACTAGTCGAAGTAGCGGCCTCTGGTAGAATTGGAAAATTAACCCAGATCCTGAGGAAAAAATAAGGGGATAAGTGGTAGCTTCTCACCTTTTGTTCTCTAAGCTGCATCTCCAGCACATCAGCGGTATGCCCAGGCGCTGTCATGGCGGCCAGGCGCGTCTCCATACGAGTGAGCCACGCGTCCGCATCGCGTCGTCTCGCTTCGTAGCGCTGGGAATCGCCCAGCATCGCATCGAGCTGAGCTTTGCGTTGGAGAACGCGGGCGTTGGCCTCAACCCAGTGTTCTCGTAGAGCCGTAACTGGAAAAGAAGAAAATATATTTTTGATAAAATGTTTTGAGTAGGTTTTTTGTTGAATGAATAAATTTACCACCAAAATTTATTCATTCATGGATTCGAAATCCTCTTAGATGTTCCTCAATAGAAGAGAACATTCTAATTTTCGGATTATACCGCGTTCCGTTAGAGTCATTCTCTAACGGAACGCGGATGAAGGATGAGATTGTGAAACACTAAACTGAATCGATGAAAAGTAAGGCGCAATACACACCAGCAGAGCCTTTCTTGATTCCAAACACAAACAAACCTTAACGACTTTAGTATAGTAGCCGGACATGCCAAAACGAGGCAGACATTATTTCGTGATTTATTTAAAGTAAGTATACAAATTTCAACCATGTGCGAAACGACATAAAACCGATTTTAAGTTGACTGTCAAAATGACTCCACTCCAGTTTATTATCTGATTGCGTCAGTTTTTATTCTGTACTAGATGATGCCCGCTACTTCGTCCGCGTGGATTAAGTTTTTGTATTCCGGCGGGAACTCGTTCATTTTTCGGGATATAAAAAATATAGCCTATGTCTTTCCCCATGTAACGACATATCTCTGTACAAAATTTCATCAAAATCGGTAGACAAGTTTGGTCGTTAAAGCGTAGCAGACAGACATACTTTCGCATTGTAATTTTAGTATGGATTGACTCAACAAGAGGTTAATAGTCAGTTACATTTATAGACAGTTTCAATCTAGGTCTAGACTAAACCAATTATTATCTGACTGACTTCGCTGGCTTACCTCTAGACGTTCTATAACCGATTCATGCCTATCGCAATTATCAATAGTCTATATAACAACCCATAGAGCTACATACTCTTAGACTCGACATCCTAATCCGCTGTGCAACGTCAATTCTATAAGCAGAGCAATAACAGGGCGCAGTAATCTTTGTAAGGGTCCGTACACATAGGATGTTTGCGAAGCGACATGTATTTTTTGATCGTTAGATAATCAAATCAAATCAATCAAATAAATCTTATAAATGCGAAAGTGTGGATGGATGTTTGTTACTCAATCACGCCCGAACGGCTGAACGGATCTGGATAAAATTTGGCACAGAGGTAGATTATAATCTGGAATAACACATAGGTTACTTTTTATCTCGGAAAACTAAGGAGTTCCCGCGGGAACCAAAAAAATCAAACCACGCGGACGTAGTCGCGGGCATCAGCTAGTAATTAATATGCCTACTTCCCGTTGCCAGAATATGATTCAAAATTATAACAGTCATCTGTATGACCAATAGCGCAGCACGCAGTATGTGTTCCGCCGCGTCGTACATGTGTAGGTACATGTGTCTGTGTGTGTAGCGTGTTTGTGCTCATGAATACAAAAACAAAGTGTAAAATCGATTGCATCAAACCAAAAATTCAATTCAGATAATAAATTAATCATTATGATTGTGGCGACTGCGTTTGGCTCAGAACCATAGAATTCACCATTCTTATATCTATGATATCCTTGTTCCGAACGCAGTCGTCACTGTCAAGTGTCAATAAAATCTGACAACTGTTGGCGCGAAAGCGCGTTTCCTCAGTCATTGGAAAGCGCCCGCTTTTTTGTACTCTCTGTCACCTAACAATTAATAATCTGTTGTATTAAAATCGTTAACATTGCTGAATACATACTAATAATTAACGGAGCTACTATTATTAGTAATATTATTAGTATTAGTATTATTGGACCCCCGGGTCCGCCGCTAAATGATATTTGTTTTTCGAGTTGTTTTATTTCAGCGTAAAATAATATCGGTTCAACACCAACACAGTAGATATATTCTTTCATCTGTAGCCCTCTCGTTCACTTGTAAACTAGTAAACGCTCAGCGCTGCATATCGAAAAATACTAGCTTTTTGTTCGATATTGCATTGTGTCGACCAGTGCCCAGTGGACACATTTCCATATAAAACATTGCCAATTTTGTCATATCCAGTCCAGTCCAGTCCAATCGGTAGCGAGGCGTTCGATACACTCTGTCAATTAACTTTATATGTCACATTGATGCGGATAAAAGTTCAGTGTGCATCCAACCTAAGGTTTGATGCACACTCCGACAGAACATTTCGATTTTCGTTTAGCAGTGGTTTATCATAGTATCCACCCAGCAATTATTAATATATTTCTGCAAGTTTTTGTTGCCATTACTCGCATAAATTAACATGACATGACTTCTCTAAGTTTTATTGCTAGTGGTTATACCAGGCTACTCAAATTAAACATTTTTTTATATTTACCTTAAAGATTGCGTTGGTACAATCAGATAAGCCAATAGCTTGAGATCAAAATTAAAGTGTTCAGTTATCGAAATAATTGCAGGATAGGCATACTCGTATATATTGGCTTTCTTATTAGGCATTACTTTGGATTCAGATATTAGGTTACTTAGAAAAGACAGACTGGATGATGCGCGCGAGTTCATCCAAACGGATTTAGGATTTTAAAAAAACACCTGGTTATTCATCGATATTTCGGGATAAACTTTAACTGTAACGAAATTCATGAAAAACAAAATCAGGTTATATGCCGACAAACTTAACTGACCCGGTGACCGCGGCGCTGGTATATATGAAAAAAAAAAATTAAAAAAAAAAACAGGATAAATATTAGTTCCAATTTTGGCCACCTGGTCAGATTAGTTCCAATTTTGTGGGACCATAATTCTTTCTGGTATGATTGAAGGGCAATCCAACAAAGCAAGAAACAAACACTTCGCATTTATAATAATAGGGATGCTAATAAAATAGATGTCTACAGATAAAAGCTCGTACAAAAATCCAATCTATTCCGTTACACGAGCTGTTTGCTACGCAGCGTATGCATAAGAAATGTATTAAGGCTTGTACATCGGCAAACGATCTTGGGCATCTTGAAAAACGAGGTTTTCTCCGTGTAACTCTTCTTTACTGAGTGAATGTAAAATTACAGAAAAAATATATGTTGTTTAATGAACATTAAATTTTAATTTGAACGTTTGAAATAATTATAAGTATATTATTAGTGGATGAAAAAATTGTCCAAAGTGAAACCCTTTTTGTTAGAATTTTTATAACTACTTCTAAACGGCATTGAGTTTTAGAATTTTTCTTTCGCACAAACATTTGTTGAGGTTTTTGTCACAAAGTGTACGTTTGGCGAGTCAAAATAATGAAATATTAGGCTAAAAATATTTTTTTTTTGTTTTCTACATAAATATGAACGGGCGGATCAGTGCGCGGGCGACGGGCGGCAGTGTGACTCGGGCTGTCGGTGTGGAAGGTCACTCTACTTGTTGCTCCGAATCCGAAACCTACAACCGGTTTTGGATTCGATTCAATTATTCTCTAGTAATTTTAAAATGCCGTGATTCGCGCATTTCAGCATATAAACTCGACTTATAGAAGCGGTAAAAAGGAAAAAAATATCTTTATGATTTACCTTAATATGAACGGTCCCATTTTTACCCTCGACGAAACGGAGACGGTATATGTGTTTGCCCTAAGAGGTTGTGTTTGTTTGTTTGTTTGTTTGTATGTTTGTTTGTTTGTGCACTTTTTTGTTACCGTTTTCCTGGAAAACTACTGGACCGATTAATATGCGGTTTTTTGCATTAGCTATGTATAGCTTGTGAGAAGGTTCTTAGATATATTTTAGGACCATAGACAACCAAGCTGATCTGTAGTCTATGATTTTAATTTTTCAATATGTTACCATTTATCTCTAAAAGTACTGGGCCGATTGAGATGCGGTTTTTTGCATTAGATATGGATAACTTGTGAGAAGGTTCTTAGATATATTTTAGGACCATAGACAACCAAGCTGAGCTGTAGTCTATGATTTTAATTTTTCAATATGTTACCATTTTTCTCAAAAAGTACTGGACCGATTGAGATGCGGTTTTTTGCATCAGATATGTATAGCTTGTGAGAAGGTTCTTGGATATATTTTAGGACCATAGACAACCAAGCTGAGCTAGTGATTTGGTAAGTGGTAGGAACTCCTTAAGATCTCATCGTAAACCCGTCGTGTTTAGACTCTTTTGGTTTGTCTTGACTAGCATTTTGTACCTAGATGCCGCTTAGGGTCTCATGATGGAGCCAGGAGGTGGTCATAGGAACTCCTTAAGTTCTTATCGTAAACCCGTCGTGTTTGGACTCTTTTGTTTTGTCTTGACTAGCACTTTGTACCTAGATGCTGCCCAGGGTCTCATGATGGAGCCAGGAGGTGGTCATAGGAACTCCTTAAGTTCTTATCGTAAACCCGTCGTGTTGGACTCTTTTGATTTGTCTTGACTAGCACTTTGTACCTAGATGCTGCCCAGGGTCTCATGATGGAGCCAGGAGGTGGTCATAGGAACTCCTTAAGTTCTTATCGTAAACCCGTCGTGTTGGACTCTTTTGATTTGTCTTGACTAGCACTTTGTACCTAGATGCTACTCAGGGTCCCATGATGGAGCCAGGAGGTGGTCACGGGAACTCCTTAAGTTCTCATGGCGAAATAAGTGAAGATGAAGATTTGCAACCTATTGTAAAAAGAAAAGTATTGTATGAAAGAAATTTGGATATTATAAGTGCCCCACAAATCACAATACATGAACACGGTGAAATAAGCGAAGATGAACGTGAATAAGTGCAACCTATTGTAAAAAGAAAAGTTTTGTATGAAAGAAATTTAGATATATGTGAATTTTGAAAATTCGTTAGCGTTATCCAATAAAAAATTTGAAAAACTTTGTGATTTTTAACGATCGAATGAAACATCAACATAATCATTATTATTATTATTTATTTTCATTAGTACTAACCTACCTATTAGTGTGCTATCATGGGTTTTAATAAAGGTTTGTGTGAAATTTCATACGTAGGTGTACGTATTAGCTTTATAAATTACTAGCTTTTGCGTGGCTCCGCCCGCGTGAATTTCGGCTTTTTAAAAATCCCGCGGGAACCGTTCTAAATTTCAGCCAAATCAGTTCAGTAGTTGCGGCTCGAAGGAGTATCAAACATATATTATGTTTCATCATATATGTTTGATATCATCATCATCATATATTATCAGTCACATCAGGGCACATGAACGAAGCCCTGATTCAAACAACTAACAGAGGTTCAGTGGCTGTTGCCGAACTCGGCAAATAAAAAAAATTTCTAAAATGATTTATCACTCTAATTATAGTAAAAGCCAAACAAAAATATTAATAAAATCACCAGTCAGTATAAGAATATTTAAAATAGGCCTGTTATATTTTACTTTAAAGTTTAAACTTTGACTTTGTCGCGTCTGTAATAAATACGATCTCCTTGGCACGGCCGCGTCGTCGCGTGAACGACCCTTTAGAAGTCCGCGGTACATCGCGCGCTAGCGAAGCGCCCCGCGAGCGGGGGGAGCGGTTCTTGGCTCCGCCCAAATGCCCAAGGTCGTTCGCCGATCTACAAGTTGACGTACGAAACATGGAACGTAATTCTGATTGAAAGGAGTTCAGCTGGAAAACGTAATAAATATAATTTTCTATTTTCCCGGCAAAACTCCCGGATAACCTGAAGAATCGTAATTATATATGAAATGGTTTCCCGTAG
The DNA here is from genome assembly GCA_923060345.2 of Erebia aethiops. Lineage (NCBI taxonomy): Eukaryota > Metazoa > Arthropoda > Insecta > Lepidoptera > Nymphalidae > Erebia > Erebia aethiops. Next base: position 708,316 of record CAKLPR020000014.1, read on the forward strand.
AATTTTTCTTTCCCGATATGGTTGATTTGAACATTTTTCAATATCTATTCTTCTACCTGTTTTTTATGACGTCCCTAGTGCAGTATTGAGCGCTGGGGTCAATTGGGGAGTTTACATTTTCTGAATTTTCTCTGTTCTGGCCCGGTGGGAGGCTTCGGCCGTGACTAATTACCTCCAAAGACGTGCACTCACGTGCCTTCAAGCGACTAAGCGTTCCGGTAACGTTCGACAGGGCTAGTCGAATAATCAAAGTTAGTTTAAAAATACTATTTAGCCTATCTACCTCACTTCCGACAATAATAATTTAAAAAAACTTTTGAGGTTCCTAAGCTTCTCTTATTAATCTAAAAATTTGGTACTTTAAGGAGGATTATTGTCTGAAATTGGACTTCAAAGGTGGAAACATTTGAAGCTACAATTTGAATTTTAAAATTGATTTTTGCCTACTTTTGACAATTATAAAGCTACTTTCAGTAGGAAATTTCTGAATTTAAGTATTTAGCTCAAAAATAATCGATATTTTTTCATTAAGTGATATCAGGGTTACGCGAAAGTTATTCGGCAGATATTAGTCAAAACCAAACAAAACAAAACAGAATTACACTCGGTTAAAATAATAGCTTTATCCTATTATTCTTCTGGCAATAAAGTATAGCTGTCCCGCTCCTACAAGTTGTTTTACTAGCCTTTGTCGGCAGCAATGTAAAGTATTGGAATTTAATTCTTGTACAGTCAGCTAACCAGAGAAGTAAGTGCTAGGAAAATACTAACCAGCTACAACTTTAATGGCATCCAATGTATATCAAGCTCGGAAATACGGACTCAAGCGCAATCTCAAGCGACGTCAGTGAGTAATTAAACGTCTTTGGAACTTTACCAACTGCGGGGCTTTACTGCTGAGTACATTACTCTTGTTACCAGATTTGTACAATCACATCATCATCACTACAGCCCATTAACGTCCCACTGCTGGGCACAGGCCTCCACTCTCATAGGAGAGAGAAAATTATTAGACCCACCACGCTGCTACAATGCGGGTTGGCGGGCTTTAACGACTATTATCATGTTACTGATAATAACCGGGACCGACAGCTTAACGTGCTCTCCGAGGCACGGGGGTGAAACACCGCCAACTTCCTAACTCCGGGCTAGTACCTACTAAGAATTTCCAATTTCAATGAAACCCGGGACCTCGTCGGCCGCAGTCGAACATGCCTACCACTAGACCAACGAGGCAGTCAACTATAATAACTTATAACAACACTAACTAAGTGACGACCTCCGTGGCGCAGTGTGTAGCGCTGTTGTCTTAACGTGCGGAGGTCCCGGGTTCGATCCCGGGAATTAATAATCTCTGAATTTTTCCTGGTCTGGCCTGGTGGGAGGCTTCGGCCGTGGCTAGTGACCACCCTACCGACAAAGACGTGCCGCCAAGCGATTTAGCGTTCCGGTACGATGCCGTGTATAAAAAGAAGGGGTATGGGTTTAATATAACTGCCATGCCCCTAACAGGTTAGCCCGCTACCATCTTAGACTGCATCATCACTTACCATCAGGTGAGATCGCAGTCAAGGGCTAACTTGTAGTTGATAAAAAAAACTATCTTACTGTATGTAGCCAGGCGCTAAGGCTACCTGGGTCCAGACCCTTACAATGGGGCTGACCTCTGCACCCCTTGGGTTTAAACCTCTTTGCCTCAAGCGTTCTTTAAATAAACAAAAAGTTAAAGCTACAAACTTTAATGACACCCAATGAACTTTAACCAGGAAATAAATGAGCTCGAGCAATCTCAAGCACCGGCGGAGAGTAATTATACGTCTTTGCAACTTTGCGAACAGCTGTTAGTGCTGAGAGGTGCTGAGTTTTTCTTGTTTCCAAGCTTTGTGCAAACTAAACTTGAACAATTTAAAGTTTACTGTTTCTTTCGGCTTTAATATTCAATTTTTAATTGTGTAGAAAAGTAAACTCAAACCACTATCATGACCTCAGACCATCGCCAGCCCACTACTTAGCATGGGTTAGGAAATAGACCATCACGTTGGCCGAACTTTATTTCATTTTTCTTGACGAACGGTAGAGTTTGATGCTTTAAAAAAATCCTTTAAAATTGTTCTTTATGTATATTTAAATGATTGTATGAAATTGGTTTATGAGTAATTGATTTTTAAAAAAATCTCGCCTTAACCTTCAAATATAGACGTAATAATTTTCTATAGTTGAGGGTCCAAAAGACCCTTAGAATTTGTGTAAAAAAATATGAATTACTCGTGATTGAACGACAGAAAAACATTGTGTGATTTATTTAATATGTTATTTTTTACTTATGAATTTTGAAATGATGTTAGTAAAAACAAATGGTTAAGTCACCGACTTGTGGCGTCATTTTGTTAAAAACCTTAATTACTTGAATTAAATAAATTAAGTTATACAAATTATCATTTTTTTTTTACATTAATTTGATTATTTCCACACTGTTAATCAATTACATCAAACGAGAATCGAACCTTTTAACAGTGACCTTAAGTGCAACAACTGAGCGTTGGTCTTTGATACCGGGAACCCGGTTATATCGGCTGAAAGAAAAACAAATATTTAAATAGGAAATAAATCAAACAATTAATTGAGAAGTACACATTTTTTTAAAAATTATACTTTAAAAACAAAGTCCATAAATAGTTAGAAGTATATAATTAATTGTATCCTAACTATTTGTTAAATGTATCAGAGGAAGCATTTATAATTTATATGTTTCTATGGAAATCCTAGTGTTTTCTTAGTCAATGTGAAACATCATAATACTCTTGAAAACAATACCTAATCATTTATTCAACACTCGTTTTAAGGTTCAACCTATTTCAACGAGATGCCAAAATGAGCAATAAAAATATTATTTGAGCGCAAAAATGCCTATTACCGGCGTGGCCCCATCGAAGCATGATCTGTAATCTGCTACAAACGGCACCACAGGCGCACAAATCTTTTTTTAACGAGGTCTAATCGACCGAGAGGAGACGCTTGTATGATAATGGCCAGTCCCGCCGGGTGTGGGTTATCGATTGGAACAATGCTCCGACAGCAGTATATTTAATTTTATTTATTTCTATGGGATATTTTGAATTAATAAATAAATTTATAATTAGGTAAATGTTAATAAACACTTCTCTATACATAATTAAAAATGTTAAACTTTGGATATTTGTATATTTGTAAGTTTGTAACTACTTCACGCCGCGACGACTGAACCGGTTTGGAATAATAAAAAAATAACTTTAATCCATTGCTCTGCTGCGGCGTCCATCCAATCCATACTCATCCATACTAATTCCATAGATGCGAAAGTGTGTCTTTCTGTCTGTCAGTCTGCTACGCTTTCCCGGCCCATCTTTTCAACCGATTTTGATGAAATTTGGTACAGGGACAGTTCGTATCCCGGGGAAGGACATAGGTAGCCTATGTCCTTCCCCGGGATACGAACTGTCCCGAAAAATTAAGGAGTTCTCGCGGGAATCAAAAAACCTTAACCATGCGGACGAAGTCGCGGGCATCAACTAGTATTTTATAAATGCGAAAGTGTGTCTGTTTGTCTGCTACGCTTTCACGGCCCATCTATTCAACCGATTTTGATGAAATTTGGTACAGCAGTACGTTACACCGTGTTACCCCGGGGAAGTACATAGGCTACTTTTTATCTCGGAAAATTAAGTAGTTCCCCGGGGGAAAAAAAAATTAATCCACGCGGACGAAGTCGCAGGTAGTCATCTAGTTGAAGGATAAGCCAACAAATGACACACACTTTCGCATTTATAAATAAATAAAATAAATAAATGAATCTTTATTGTCAAATAAATTTAATATATACCAACACCAACGATACGGAGACAACGCGACATCTCTTATGTATTTAATCCAGGATTTATAAACTAACCCGTCTATACCATCACGGACCCAACGAGCTTTACGTACTATTTAAACTTCCTTAAGGGCTCTTCACTTTGAATAAAGGCTTGGACATATAAATCGCGTGGCGGTAAAAACGCCCACGTTTATCTTAAAATAAACAACGTCTTTCTAAAAGCGCTTCTTAGAAGGCGACCATGACTATCTGTAGTTTATACCTAGGTATAACGCCGTCAAAACACATACAATTCCGATACATACAATTTCAATTTCTAAATCAATAATACATTGTCGGATTAGTTTTTATTGATGAGTAAATATTTACTCTTTTTTAATTATTTATTCCATTTGTTCTCAATTTCACCCACGCGCGCCTTTATTTTGACTGTGAAATACTCTTGTCGCCGCCGCTCGCCGCGCCTCGTCTCAATTCACCTCGTTCGGTTTGCGCTGGCTCCAAAGCACTTCACTAGACTAAATTACACTGGTTTTCAACATGGCCACTTCTAAGACGTTCCAAGAAAGTTATAATTGAATTCTGTTAGTTTCAACCCCTTTTATCCAAAGAACAACATTTGAGTAAAATTTTTGTTAGAAAGCTTTAGGGGTTGTAAGATAAATATAACATTTATTAAAGTTTGTTTACTTAAAACTGTAGTCAATATTGAGTGAGGTCTCATTTAACTTGGTGAAACCATTTGGTGAATTTAACTTGGTGGTTTAAAAATAAACAAATATTCGTTCGCAAAAAGATATCGGTCAGTTACGTTATTTATACGTCATTATAATAAGAAAAAATATTGTTTATTTTTAATATTAATTTATAAAATAAATCCTTAAAATGTAGTCTAGCAGTGATAGTGAAGCTTCAAAGTATTATCGCTTATTTTCCTAGCAGGTGTAGTATAAAGCACTATGTATCACTTGGAAGAAAGTACACCCTCGTTAGTAATCTGTCACTTTCTTCCCTCAGAGAACAATGTACTATTAAAAATCAAAATAAAAGGAAATAACTTAAGCAGCGTTAGAGACAAAAGAAAAGTCCCTTGTGATTTTCGGTATGCCAATTTCATAATTTATAGATATGGATTTTATATAAACACACTAGCGCGACAGTACAAAAACGTTGTTACTCTCAGTCGCGAACGTCCCATGCAGATGTTTTGTTCTATCCCTTAGGTTAAACTTAATTATAAAGATTCAGTTGTAATCTCAGCTTTGACCTATTGTTCAATAAAAAACACATCTTTTATGAAACCGTGTAAAATGTTTCATTTCAAAACAAAAACAAAACTTGAACAATGAAATTTCCACGGCTTGATAAACAGTGGTATAGGTTTAGCTTTAATTTTCCAGGCTAAGTATACTAAGCTATCATTATTCTAAATTTTAGCCAAATCGGTTCAGTCACTGCGGCGTGAAAGAGTAACAAACATGCAAACTTTACATTTATATAGTATTAAATTAGGATGCAAAAATGTGTTTTTGTGTTTTGATACCATACCTACATCACTCTGCAACAGAAAAATAGAAAACAGATTTTGAAAATCATAACTGAACAAAAAGGATTCTCCTGATTAAATTCCTCTCGAGCGTGGCGAGGTCATAAATTATTTCGCAAGAAAACACAATACGAAAATGGCAAACATCTCCGTCGTACGATGTAACCTTGTTCGCAAAAAATTACAGCCTGTGCTTCGTCAAAGGCTAATCATGCCGTGGTAAGAAAAAGGGCAAAACGCATTTGAGGGTTTTTGTACGCGAGCGCACTACAACTACTTAGATTGAACTGTTTTTGTTTCGGCACATACATTTACTCCTAGATTAGTTTAAAAAAATACATCTTCTGCTCTTCTTATAAAAGGAATAGGTAACTGACTGATCTATCAACGCAGAGCTCAAACTACTGGACAGAAATTTGGCACAAGGATAGCTATATTATAATGTACCTACTTAGGCATCGGATTTTTGATAGTCAGGTATATGACGGTAGTATAATTCCTACATAGAATTTTGTTTATGACTCTGCTCTATTTCTGAAGCATTCAATTTTTCAAAAATTGCACTCGAGCGAAGCGAGGTCGTAAATAGTTTGACAAGATAAATAGGTACATATAAAATTGTCGAACAACTTCGTCGTAAAATTTCAAATTATAAATTTGTTATGTGTTGTTCGCAAAAAATTATAGCCAAATTGCTTCGTCAAGGGCTATTCATGCCGTGGTAATTAAAAAGGCACAACGCATTTGACGGTTTTTGTTGCGAGCGTACTACTAGTACAACTACTTATATTAAACTTTCTTTGTTTCGGAAGGAAAAGGGACAGATATTTACTCCTAGATTAGTTTAGAAAAAACCGGCCAAGTGCGAGTCGGACTCGCGCACCGAGGGTTCCGTACTGAAAACTGTAACGACCAAAGATGTAAAACGGTAATAATTACCTTTGTTAATGAACCGCAAAACTAACTTTGTTTGTAGAGGTTTACTGTTAATATCAAAAAAACTATGCTAGTTAGAGCATTGGCTATAGTTTTCCTGTAAAATATACATAAATTCCTATTGACCATAATTATTTCAGATTTATCGATTGGTAAACTCCGGAGATAAGGGGGGGGGGGGGGGAACGGTATTTTTTTAGACTTTTTCCCCGATAAATAAAAAACTATCATGTCTAAAAATAATTAAAAATATTTTTTAGAATGTACAAAGTAAACTCTTTCATATGATACCCCACACAGTACAGTTATCTCACTTTTAAATTTCAACCCTCCGATTTTCCTCCCTTTTTAAATAAGAACAAAAATAATTTCCAATTTTTTTTAATTCCAGTGTCTTTGGGCCACTAATATACACAACTATTCCAAATTTCATGTCGATAGCTTCGGTAGTTACTGAAATAATCGAGTGTGACGGACGGACAGACAGACAGACAGACAGACGGAGAAAGTTGCACCATAAGGGTTCCATTTTACCATTTTGGTACGGAACCCTAAAAACTACAACTGTTTCGTTTCACGCAAATGTTTAAACGTAAGCTGAACTAATTTGACGTCTTCTGCTCTTCTTATAAAAGGAATACATAACTGACTGATCTATCAACGCACGGCTCAAACCAGTGGATGGGAATTTTGCACATGATGATGTATGCATCGGATTTTTGATAATTCATTCCCTATGGGGTAAAATAAGGGTTTGAAAATTGTAAAAAAATCAAACCTAACGTGATCGAAGCCGCGGGAAACACTATTTAGTTATTGACATTTCCGGGATAAAAAGGCTACGTCCAGGTCCTCAGCTACGCTATGCTCTGTTGCAGCGTAGGATAAACCAATAAACAAACACACTTTCCAATTTAGGTATAATGATCTATAATTCACTCCTATGGCAGATGAGCCGTGAAAGTGTAACGCACAGATAGCCACACTTTCGCTTTTATATAGTATGGATATAATCCAGTTTCATCGAATCGACCTTCATACTTTATTTAATGGCGTGCAAAAATAATGTACACCCTTAACAAAACAAATAGAAGTATATTTTATTACACTAAAATTTATTAAACAAACATTCCACCTTCAGCTCAAATATCCACTTTGTTCAAAAATACTTTTCCCTGCAAAAAAATAAAAAATAACAAAGACAAACCACAAAAAATCGTCTTTGAAGTCCTCGATACAAAAGAGGAAAATTCTTAGAGCAATCTTTCCGCCCCACAATTATACCTATAGAGCTGGTGGTAAATTTAAAGAAGTACTTTAAAAAGATGTCTACAAGTTCATAAGCCTGCACAGACCTTTAGCTTATCAATTCAATTCAAATGTTTTTATTAAAAAAAAACCTTTACAAGTGCTTTTGAATCGTCGAGTGAATCTACATAGTTGAACTGTATCAATTTTAGTGTCGAAAAAATAACAACCAATCAATCTCTTACTTTTTTTTGGCTTTACTAACCAGCTGATACGTGTTTATAAACACTGAATATTAGATATAATTATAAACAACTGCAATTCGATTTTTACTACACTTTCAATCTAGATTAAGTAGTCTGAAAAATATAAAAAATTCGAAAGTGTGTCTGTCGCTTTACTAAGCATTCACGACTCATCTGTTCACCCGATTTTGACCAAATTTTATACAAAGATAGATTGAATCCCAGGGAAGGACAAAAATCCTTTTTATGACGAAAATTTAAAAAATCTAAGAGTTCCTACGGGGTTTTCCAAAAACTTAAAACCACGCGGATGAAGACGCTATATTACTTCAAAATGACCGTTTTATGTCACGTACCTTGACGATCCTATTGTCATTCTAATCATAATTATAATCATAATTATAATCATTAATATCTAAAATACGAACGTCAACAATGTTAAAGCAATACGGCTCTAGCCGATGCCAATGGCAGTATGGTTGATCAGCTAGGCATTTCCTTTAACCGTTTTCCCCGCAAGCTCTTGGAGCAATCTTTTCTGTCCCATAATCCGTGAGGCTAGTGACCCCCATAACGTCACTCCGCACGACTGGGGGTGAAATAAAGACGCACCACAAGTAATGATATTCATCTTCTAACTTTCTGTTGTCCGATTAAGGATACCGCAGTTATTAAAAATTTTGACTGAAATTAAATACGAGAAGATTATAATGTGATTAAAAATAATATAATGTTAGAGTAGCTGCTGCCCGCAGGTTCGCTCGCGTTAAGTTCGATTATGATTGGTAAATTGAAAACCCGCTCTGGGGTTGTATTCCTTTCTTAGCGGTAATTCAAGCCTATATTCAACCGTTATTTTGAGCTAGCTCTGATAGATCAGAAAGTCAGCCACATTTTCCTTCTATATTTATTATATTACTGCCTCATCTGGTGACACAAGGGCTGGCTCATTGTTTGCGCAAAGGATCAGCCTGGCTGTCCAGCGCGGAAACGCAGCCAGTATTCTTGTCACCATTCCAATATTAAAATATTGTGGAGTTATTTGGTTACAGTTGATTTAGTGGTGTAAAAAGCAATTTTACGAAAAACACATAGATTCTTTTCAGAAAAATATAAATTCATACAAATTATTAGACAGTGTGCGGAAAGGACTTTGATGGTATTGCCGATATAAGCGTTTCGGGCCTATAAAACTATCTGCCACAACCGTCATCGCACTTTTCTATTGCGGTCGCGGTCCCTCGGGCCCGCGGTCGGCCATATTGTTTAAACCATGGGCTGTGGGTGGCTTACGTGTTAAGGGTCTGGTTTTCCTCTTATATTTACGATTCGACAAAAGAGAGATACGAATCTAGTGTGTGACTATGAAGTTTCTGTATAGAATACTTTTGGTGTTGACAGATGATTGATATAATTTAACGACGTTTCTGATACGAACCGCCTACAGTGTGGAACACCCTCCCAGCGCACGTGTTTTCTGCAACTTTATAACTTAAATACCTTTAAGGCAAGAGTGAATAGGCATCTTCTAGGCAAGCGCGTTCCAACCTAGACCTCATAATTACTTTGCACTAAGCATGAATGTCGTCAAAGACAAGTCTATCACGAAATTAAAAAAAAAATTTTTTTTAATCCACTACAAGCTAGCCCTTGACTGCGATCACACCTGATGGTAAGTGATGATGCAGTATAAGATGGTAGCGGGCTAACCTGTTAGGGGCATGGCAGTTATATTAAACCCACACCCCTTCGGTTTCTACACGGCATCGTACCGGAACGCTAAATCGCTGGGCGGCACGTCTTTGCCGGTAGGGTGGTAACTAGCCACGGCCGAAGCCTCCCACGTTAAGGCAACAGCGCTACACACTGCGCCACGGAGGTCGTCAATATATATTGGTTGACACTACATGTTACAATTAATATTGACTAACTTTGTGTAGGCAATGTTTTGTGATAGTAACTAGCCCTGGCCAAGTGCTATAGTTACTAAAACCATTTAGTAACTAGCATAGGTATCAAACCTACTTATTAATATAGCCAAAAGAAAAGTATAATCCTGACTAATCCGATTAGACATTTGAAGTTTATTTTAGCAGTTATTCGAAATAGAACAGGTGTTTTAATACCGCCATCTTTTAAAAGTGTTTTTTAGCTAGATCATAATCTAGACACTCCATAGAGTAACCGCTCTGTCTTTTGTTTACATGATAATATTATGATAAAATACATTAAAATATATGGCAGTTCATTTTGATAGCTAACCAGCTATCAAAATGAACTGCCATATATTTTAATCGCGCGTCAAGGTCAAACGCACAATTTATTTATTGACTGAATATTTGCTGATGTTCAATAAATCTGAGAGGTAAATAAAACACACAAAAACATGGCATTGTCCTATTAATTTGGATTTCATGGTGCCACTGTACAAGGTAGAGTGTATTTCTTAAGGAAACGAGGTAATTAGAAATTAGCCGTCCAAAGATGGAAGACCACCGAGTTCTCTTTGTAACAAGAAAATATTTTTAATAACTGTCTGCCCGCGGAAAATTTGCCATTTCGTTGAAGTAATTTTAAGTTGTGTTTCCTTAATTAGTTTTTATACTTCATCATTAATTGTCTTGTAGTTGATCCACCATTGATGTAGAATTTTAGTACCTATATTTCAATGGAATCCACTGTCATTGTTCCAGAGTTCATTTCAAAAATTATAAGTTTTGCGTACGTAAAAACACATATTATATTAACCATAGACGGAAATAAAATAGACGGACCAATTAAAAACTTGACAGAATATGACACTAATATAGTTGTATCTTGGAGATGGAAATGATACTTTCATCCCGGAAAACTAAAGATTTTCCACGGGAATTTAAAACAAAAACTCGCGGATGAAATTGTTTAACTTTTTTTAAAAATTACTATTAAATATCTACGATTATGAAAAAAGAGACAGACAGACAGACAGAAGAAAATCATAGTCGACTGCATTTTAAAGTAGCATACGTTTCACCGTCAAATAAAGAATGATGTTATTAATATTATCATACGTATCTCATAACTCAGGGTAATGTAGCAACTTGTATCTGGACGGGGGATGAATTACAATAGGGGTGTAATCACTTGGAAATACAACTCCAGGGGATTTTGAGGCTTAAAAGATATAGTTTATGGTTTAAATTGCTGGAGTTTAATATTTGATGGGGGAACGTGTTGTGAGTAGGTATTAAAACTTTTAATATAATGATTGCGTATGTTTACGAAATATTGGAACAACTTACCTCCACCCTGCTATTTTGTTTGTTTTTAGAACTTTTGTTAAGTATAATTTTGTTTTTATAGTTACTAAGTATGCTATTACTACTACTTTACTATTAAGTATTATTATTACTATTACTTTATGCGTAAGGATAAACCCACCGCAAAATTATCCTGATAACCCCTACGATTAATAGAAAGGGTTCACCACCTTAATGAGGAAAACAATGCATGCATAATGGGTGATACTGGCTGTATATATTTTTTAAGTAAGGCAGTCGTGTTTTTTTATTTTTAGGGTACCTCAAAAGGAAAAAACGGAACCCTTATAGGATTACGTCTTGTCTGTCTGTCAAGATCCTTCTTCTCAGGAACGCATGGACGTATCAAGCTAAAATTCATATCAAATACTCAGGTCTACTGTCCCTTGGAGCTGTGAAAAAAACCTTCTAAGCCAACGCAATCAAAAGATACACCCGTTTATGCTGCACATTTTCGACACTCGCAAGGGAATCTTGAAATTTGGTAAGATATCTTATAGCACAGATAAAGGAAAAATTGCGAAAAGCATAAATATTTAGTTACATCACATAATAAAAATAATTTTAATAATTTTAAACTTACTAATGTTATGGATTTCATTTAGCAATAAAAATACCATAACTTTTACTTATATACCTACAGATTTGTACGGAACCCTCGGTGCGCGTGTCCGACTCGCACTTGGCTGTTTTTTTTTACTTAATTAAAGCTTGTTGCCATGTTTAAGCATCAATTTCGTCGCTCATCTAGGACAACGGGTACTTAAGACTGGAAAATAATGTTCATAAAAATATTAGCAGAAAAAACTATATTCAGTATAGATTATAATATATCCGCTACGCAATTTTAACAGAAAAATAATAAATCTTATAAACTAATTGAATGCTTTGCAAAAATAAACCTAACATCATCCACATACAGTTTAAAATCTTTCGTGTATGAACAACTAGTTATTCCTTCATTCTAAAGTGGAGTTTATAAACTAAAAGATAAAGTCTAAAATCAAATAAAACAGCTATCCATATAACATTTCCCGAGTAATACCCGGGTGCTTGTTTATAGTTCAATATCTTTCTGGGACGCTATTAGACACGGCTTAGCAAGCAAACAGATAGACAAGTTGCTATATTTACGATGAAGCTTAAGTCAAGCCTATAAGGTACTTGGTGATACTATTATGTACCCTGTGCCCAAGGCAAATTGATGTGTACGTATATACTTTATTGTATACCACAAAAAAAACAGGTTAAACAAAAAACTTTTAACGTAGACCGTACAATAAGGCGGTCTTATCGCTAAGTAGCGATCCATTCCAGAGGACCAATGTTGATGTGAAGCAAAAAATAATAATATCAAGGCTCATTGGCGTATAGCCGAATGTAACGCATCTTTTTGCAAGGCCGCATTTCAATCATGACGTCATATTATGCATTTTAATGTCAACTGTCACAGAAAAAAAAACAGTTTTGCGCTACTGTAAATTATTTACACCTTAGATTTTATGAAAATAATAAATAGTTTTTAGTTATTATTAAATAGAGGGTCTTCCTTAAGACTTAAAATCCTAGCCCTCTCCTAGTTTTAATAATTGAATTTTTGATGCCAAGACAAGGCCATCGTCTTGCAACTTGGAATCTGACACAATTAGCTCGGCATAAACAAGGCAAGGTTTGATAACCATTATAACTAAATGTATAAACATGTACATTATCGATTTGATGTTAAAAGCCCGTCGAAAATGTTAACATGTATTGCTGATTTCATAACCTCCATTAAGCGCATTTTCAAATGAGTAAGTTTCAGAAAGAGTTGCTGATTTGATTAGTTGGCACATCTCTTTGGCCGCTATCTGACTGTGCGTTTGTTATACTGTGCTAAAAATATTATAGCCCTGGATCCTTTAAGAAAACATTTGGTATTCCGAAACAATCGCCTACCCAACGGAATATCACAGTCGTTTGTCATAGTTAAATAAAAGTGAGTTTGTAATACACTTTCTCCAGGGATATGTCCTACTATACGAGGGATATTCATAATATGAGGTAAACCACTGTTTTGGCACCCAACTTTATGAGTTATGTGAGTTTTAAGCAATTAAATATCACTTGCTTAAACGGTGAAGGAAGACATGGTGAGGAAATCTGCATGCCCGAGAGTTCTTCATAATGTTCTCGTAGGTGCGCACTTGGCCAGTGTGGTGGACTATAGCCATACCCTTCTCATTCCGAGAAGAGATTCGTGATCATTAGGGAGCCGGCGATGGTTGAAGTGATGATCCATAATATAGATAGTTATTTCACTCTAGAATACAGAATACCTAGAGCCACAGCTTCTAGACTATTACCAGATATCACCAACAACACCTACCCACACTAGTGGAAATGAGGTGCCGCTATAAGCGATTCCGCGTTCCGCGTTCATATTATTTATACTTAAGACCTTTTGTCTTCGTAATAAACAACGCGAGGTGTCGGTTACACAGCATTTATTAATATAAACCTTAAATCTAAGGGAATAAAGTTTAATTACGAATGTACTATTTATACTTAAGACTTTTTGTCTTTAAAAGAATGGTGTCGATCACGCGTAATCCACATCCCCCTACCAAAAAGTGCTCAACGCGCCTGTAGAAGTTTTCACTTCAATAATTTAATGATATTAATATTATGTATGCCACTTTGGATTTAATACAGGTTGGTATTCTCATTAAGTTTCAAAGGTCTTAAAGAAAATTAGTTTTACGTAGACATTCTACCGCAATCACGTACAAAGCGTACACCGAGGAGACACGTACGGGGTGACACTCCAATAAGGCGGATTTACTCTATTACACTAGATCTAGATCCAGCTTTTATCGAGTAAAAAATTACTAAAAAACAAATAAAAAAATAATTGACAATATAATTTATACCACTCTCCGTTTAAAATTTGAATATTACACTAAAATAATTCAAAATAAGTACTCTGTCTCTCTTCATCTATACTAGAGGGAGAGAGAGAGAGAGACTTAACGCTTTTCTATCATAAGCAGTTTTTCCAGCTCAAGTCGAAGCATTTTATCCTGCTGTATAGAACTTCGTTGTAATAAATTTCAAACGTCAAGCAGAAAATTACACTTGCCTACACTTTAGTTCAATCTGGCAAATAGGCATGATAATTGATGTTGAAAAACGGTCAGATTATGTTCGGAAGTATCTACTATTTCGAAAAAATATCTTATTTCAGCAGAAAAATAAGGTTTGGTACATAATATTGGCATTTGAAATTTAAATTTTAAAATTCACGCCAAAACGTTCGGCGGTGTCATGGCGTCGTTTGTGACGTCACTATTATTTTTACCAATGTACTCTGTGCAGTGTGCAGTAAACAATAGTGTGATTGTCAACGTTCAAAAATAATTGTGACGTCATTCGCTTCATATTGGTGTTTTAACCAATATGGCGGATTGCTGTATTTTATAGTTTAATTTTATCATAATAAATAGCAATCTTACTCGAAATAGGAAAATAAATATGTTTTTTATAATCCATGAATCCAATTTTATTAGATAAATTTATAATTTCATTGATCCTTTGTTACTGTCATCATGCCTATTGTAAAGGTCTAGCCCCAATTGAGATGCAAGGAGCGGCGCGGCACGTAGCGGCACCATATAAAATTACTTGTATTGTATGAGTTTGTACGGGGCCGCGTCGCGCAGTGCATCTCCGTGCCGTATCGCTTAAGTGGGCCCAGCTCCATACAACCTCATACAAAGAATACTTTTCGTTACGTGCCGCACCTCTGTAGTGGGGCTAGATCTTAAACCCAGTGTTAGGGACACGTACAGGGTGACACTCCAATAAGGCGGATTTACTCTACAGCCCAGACTAAAGCCGATCTAGATGTAGATTATTAAAGCCAGTTGTAGACAGAATCTGTCAGAATATCTGATAGAATATCAGATATTCTATCAGATAGCCCTGATAGAATTATATTCTGTTATATTATTTTGTTTGTAGGTATATTCATACTAATAATGTAAAGGCGAAAACACACAACTGGCAAATGACAATGAGTCAGCGCGCCCGTGTCGTATGAGAAACATGTTTTGTCGTGTCGCGCAGGTCTGTGCAGTTCCATATAAAAAGTCGCGCGTCGACTGTTTTCTTCCTGTCCTCTCAGAAGTGTGTTTTCATCCTGTCTGTCTGGGGCAAACTACAATATTCAAAAATATCAGTTTTATATGACGTGCCTAAAATATGGATAGGAGCGTCAACAATATTAAAATAATACTGCACTAAGCGATGGCAGTGGTATGCCCGTTATTTTTGCTGTCTGTCTGATTTTTACAAAATTTTAATGTATCAAATTGGGTGAGATGGGTTCTATCCCGAGGAAGGACATAAGCTACTATTGTCCCGGAAAATAGTTCCGTCGGGATTTTTCAGAAACCAAAATCCACCCTACGTCTACGAATAGATTACAAACCTTATGAAGTTATAAAGTTAAATTCTTTATAACAAGATAACCCGCCGGTTTCGTTAATACCCCTTAGCGGCAGAAAATCAGCTTAGCAGCTTATTCTGCCAGGGAGGTAAATTAGTTATCTCTACTTAATCTGCCATCTTAGATGTTACGTCACGCTAATCGTGTCTGATAAGTGATATTGTGTGACGTTAACTTAGTTAGTTATGGCCCAGTACACGATGGCCAAACCCATTCGGCGTGTGCGAGTTATCATTTAGTAAACGGTAGCTTATCTCCAAACACCTCTTACTATTTAAATGTAACTATTCAAGTAAAGCTTACCATTGACGATAAGTCATTTGTCTTAAGTCATACGACTTATTTGAAAAATGATTGCACACTCATGGCATCAGTTCAAATGAATTTCACATTCGAATTTAGATCTCTCGATTGACGAAGCCTCATACCCGTAAGGCATCATGATATTATAACTATGAGTGCATTAGGTAGGAAGCCTCGTTGATCGAAAATTCGAAATTTGAAAATCAATAATAAATATATGACGTCTCAACTCTCAAGGCAATTTTTTTGGCGTGAGTCGACTTTAGTAGTTTATTTTTTCAACTACAAGCTAGCCCTTGACTGCGATCTCACCTGATGGTAAGTGATGATGCAGTCTGTAGTTAGACTTAAATCAAATGGCTGATCGTCAATGGCAAGCTTCTTAGGCTCCTTGTAATAGTAGAAACGCTTCTTTTGTGCCTAACTTCGTAGTTAAGTTCTGTCGCGGCAACTGAGCGTATTAAACTAATTCAGTGAAGCGCAAACCATAATCTTCTTAACTGTTGCCTTCACGTCAGCAGGTTTAGAATGGGTAACGCTTAAAAGGCACAGAAGGTAAGCCATTACCTAACTGAAACTCTACCTACGACAATGCAGTTCGACATACTAAATTGAACGAAGTCCTAAATCACTAACTGATTCACTCATCACCACCCATGACACAATATCTGTACCTAAAACACTTTCGTATTTAAAATACCTATTAGTTTGGATGTTACAGGATATGTATGAATCCAGTGAGCCTTGCCTTTCATTTTTTTACCACCTAGAAATACTTGACCACCCAAAAATGTATATGTCACCGTAAAATTGTAAAAACCGTTAGATTATAATCTAACTCTCGATATTGTAAACTGTCGAAAGATTACAATTTAACGCATTATTTTTCGGTTAGTAGATTGTAATCTGTTAGGTACATTAACCCGATAGACCCTAAGTGCCAGGCCTGCGGCCTGCCTGGTTATTTATATCGAAACCTAATCTAACCTACGAGAAAGAGACAAGAAAACGTAAATTATACAATGAATATTTTCAAAAATTGACACTCAGAACATTGAATGGTTCACAATCTATCGACAGTTTACAATCTATCGAGATAAAAAGTGTTAGATTACAATCTAATGGTTTTTACAATTTTACAGTGACATATACAAGTCCTAGAAAATGAGTATAATTTTTTTTTTTACATTTCAAAACATGTTTACATACCTGTCCGGTAACATGGATTCTGAACATCAACAAATCCAATATCTGAAATAACGCCTATTAGGTAGGTACATGATACATCTTAAAACACAAGTCCAATTTAAGTAACCATGTGAGAGGGTGAAAAAAAGTGCTTATTGACGGAAATTCGGGACAATAAGGGATATGATTAAGAAACCGGAGCGTCTTGGGGTAATGACCTTGCCGAATTGAAGGGGGGATACAAGCAGTTTCCTTTGAACTCTTCGTAAGGAAGAACTTCTATCATTAAGTTATACGACCCTTTTTTGTTAAGGTGTCGGAATGTTATAGGAATGTTATAATATGTAGGTATGTTATACGAATTTCCTACATGTCACTCTATGGAGTGTCGACGACTAAAGTCAATTAGAATCCTACTTAATATTGTATTAATGTGAAACTTTGGACATTTTTCAGTTCGTTAGTTTATTTGTTTGGATGTTTGTTCCTCCGTAAAGCCTAATTAAATCAAAAAAGTAAAAAGCATGATTCATGAGGACCAATTCACGAGCATGAGAAGAAAAAATTACTAGATTTCCGGAAAAGCAGGAGCATGCCGCCAAATGATTTAGCGTGCTTGTAGAAATCGTAGCCAGTTACCATTTCAGAATGCATCATCTACTACCAGATGAGATAGCTGTTGAGGACTTACTTAACTTCAAGTGGATATTAAAAAGTTTCAAATAACGGAAATAATATTAAAAAATTGTTTTTCTGCCGCTTAGTGTTTTTTAAATTGTACTAAGTATACCTATTCATATTTATAAACTCAGAATTTTTTCCTCTTTCATTTGACATCCCACTCGATACATTAGCAAAAAAAATTAAGAGACCCCCACTTTTTTGGATCCATCATATCCACTGATTCTATTTTGTTAGTATTTTAAATGTGGACTATGTTACCCGGACCATAAAAACGAATCGATTGACACCGCATTCATCGAAATCGGCATAGTAGTTGAGACGTTACGGTTTATCATATAAATACATACATACATACATAGACTGCTAAAATTATAACCCTTCATTCTGGCTTTGCTTTAGTCGGGTAAAAACACACTTTTCATGAATCCAACAAATTATGAATTCAATCAAACACTCCTATTAGCTAATTGGAACATCTGTCGGAACTCAGCGTCTTTCTCAATTCGGCCATTTGCATTCTGTCCGCGGGTTTTACAGCCTTAATTAAGTTTATGCGAAAAGGGCTCAGAGGGAAGTGCTTGCGTTTGT
Organism: Erebia aethiops; assembly: GCA_923060345.2. NCBI lineage: Eukaryota > Metazoa > Arthropoda > Insecta > Lepidoptera > Nymphalidae > Erebia > Erebia aethiops. The sequence goes on from CAKLPR020000014.1 coordinate 726,695, forward strand.
AAGGAAAGGATCGATTGAGATGCCGAACCGATTGTTTGGATATGTTTTTTTAACAGAAATCACAATGATCCATTTGCTTCTTACTCGGGGAATCTGGGGTTCGAGTCCCGGGCACCTTTTACTTTTCGGAGCTATAAACTTTAATTATTCGAAGGGAAATTTATCACTTTTACACTGTTTTTTTAAAAAAGGCGAGTTTCTTGCCGGCTTTTTTCAGTAGAATCTGCTTTCGAAACGATGATAGAGTCCCGACGTATTAATTGACACAAATTGTTCTACATATAATTACGGTGAAAGAAAACATCATACTGAAGTAATTAGAAGTCTAATTCGCTATAATCTGCCAAAGCTATATAAAATATATTGCCCTCGTTTCGGTGCTCATCGCTTAGACTGTGAGTTCAAGCTGGGCTTCCAGCTGACCAAAGACAGTCTACGCACTGCGATCGAGGACGAAATAATTCAGAATCAGTCAGAATAATTTGTGTCAATTGCGAGAGTTTTTTCCTCAACTTTGAAACGAATCCTCAAGGGTGTGTTTATAAGTTCGATTGCTTTAAGAACCTGAAAATTTTACAAAAGAAATATTTTACCTCAGTTGGAGCCACGATTAGTATTTTTTTTTTAAATATATAGGCTAGCGCTTGGCTACAATCAGACTTGCATGCAAGAGGTGATGCAGCCTAAGGTGGAGCGTGCTTGCCTAGAAGATGCCTAAGTATGGGCTAAGTCCCATCATTTTGTAGTCCGTATTTAGCTAAGGCCTCCCCACCAGAAATCATAAATTTCCAAATTGACCCTACGGGGTATCGAAACCGGGATCTCCCACGTTAAGACAACAGTGCTCAAAACAGCGCAAGAGAGGTCGTCAAATGGTGTAAGTAGTAAAAAAATGGCGCTTCAGTTTAAATTCTTTGGGAGTGTCGTACATTTGGCTTGGTTAGAAGGAACTTTTACGTTCTTGTGATAATGGATGATGGTAGGTGATTTGCGAGTAATGTTTAAATACTCACTTAGAAGTGTGCGTGCGAGGCTATTCACTAGGGTTGCCAGATCGGATGATCAAAATATCCGGACAAATTTGAAAAAGTTGGGATGTTGGGGTTTTTGTCGGGAGAAATAAATATGAAAAATAAAAAGTTATTTATTTAAGTACCCATACTTAATTTTTAGGCAGCCACGTGTGTTTGGCGTCGGACTTTGCTGAGTCCACTAATTTGTATCCTGTAGTATTCAGAAAAGATTAATGACAATGGAGTGAACGTGAAAGCGCGCGGCAATTTAAAATTATTATTTTGCATCGAACTTTCCCAGAAGTTGTTTGTCTGGAGATTTTGAGTTTTGTCGGTAGGCTGGAGATTATTTAAAATGTCGGGAGAATCCAGACGACTCCCGACCATCTGGCAACCCTAGGCTATTGCCTGACCGCCGCCATTATGCGTGATTACCATATCGCGATACTGCGCCGTGTTTAATGTTCCTAGCGCCTATGCCTCCTCTTTGTACTATCAAAATAGGGCTATTTATTACGTCAACTGCCTCGTTGGTCTAGTGGTTAGCATGTTTGACTGCGGCCGACGAGGTTCCAGGTTCGAGTCCAGGGTCGGGCCATAAGTAAAATTATTATCACTAACATGATAATAGTCGTTAAAGCCCGCCAACCCGCATTGGAGCAGCGTGGTGGGTCTAAGCTTTATTTCCCTCTCTACTATAAGATTGGAGGCCTGTGCCAGGGACGTTAATGGGCTGTAGTGGTGGTGGTGGTGGTAGATTACCTCAAATTTTAGGCTCATTTTCATAGATCGAGGGAAATGCATTCGTAGTGCATTCGGATTACCCGTTGTCCTATAGGTGAGCGACAGAAGCGACGCGAGTCAATACGACGCCATGGATAATGACAAACTTGTCTACGCGTCAACGTAGGCCAGGTGAAGTGTCAGCTTTTTAAAAAAATATATAGGTTGACAGAATTCGAATGACAGTTACCAACGTCTGAGTGAAATGGTGCTAATGAAAGATTTGTTTAAAATCGACTACTTAGCACATTTTTTTTTTTAATTTTGTCGAAACTAGTCGACATGGACTTAGCTTAGTTTTTGATTAGCCGTTCGTACTTGGGATGCAACCTACCTATTAATCAAATTTTGTCATAATTGTCTGAAGAAATGCATAACCATGAAAACCAGACACATAAGAAATAAGACCGACAAGTAATAGGTATTAAATATCAGTTACCTTTTCACGGGCTTTTCAATACTGACGAAACTTCGTACTTTTTTTTACACCATTACAAGTTGGCCCATGAGTACAATCTCACCTGATGGCATTGAAATAGAATATAGGTACTAAAAAAATTCTACATCAATGCCTGATGGTACGTGATGATGCAGTCTAAGATGGTAGCGGGCTAACCTGTTAGGGGTATGGCATCATCACTTACCATCAGGTGAGATCGCAGTCAAGGGCTAGCTTGTAGTGGATTTAAAAAAATTTTTTTTTTTTTTTTATTGCGTGATAGGCTTGCGCTTGACGATAATCATGCTTAGTGCAAAGCAATGATGAGGTCTAGGTTGGAACGCGCTTGTCTAGAAGATGCCTATTCACACTTGCCTTGAAGGTACTTAAGTTATAAGTGGCAGGAAACACGTGCGCTGGGAGAGTGTTCCACACCCTAGCGGTTCGTATCAGAAACGTCGAGCAAAAACGCTATTAAACCCATAGGTACCCCTATTTAAAAAAAAAAAAAAAAAAAAAATTGACCCTGCCGGGGATCGAACCCGGGACGCCCGCACGTTAAGACAACAGCGCTACACACTGCGCCACGGAGGTCGTCAAAACCTTGACTTGATAGCTTACATCCTGGACGGACATAGGATGCCATGAATTTATCCCAGAAAATCAAAGATTCGCACGAGAATACATCAAATAGTAAGTAAATTAAACGTGCCACAACTACACTATCATAGTGAAAACAAATGGGGTATGCCTCGTTACACCCTCGCATTAGAGACGACCCAGTACCTTAGGGCTCGTGCAGCCTGCCAGCGATATCGCGCGACTTCCAACGACGAATAAATAAAATAAATAAATTTTTATTGACTAACACAACAAATAAATTACATAACGTATGTACGAGTATGTACCGTGTACATGTTACTAACTGTGGTTAATGGGCTACCTTCTCAGCCTGTGCCACAACATGACAAGTAGATATGTACATAACTAACATACCGCAACTCAGATTTTCAGGAGGGTCCCAAGTTTACTCCCTTACTTTTGACGACCTCCCTGGCGCAGTGTTGAGCGCTGTTGTTTTAACGTGGGAGGTCTCGGATTCGATCGCCGGCAGAGTCAATTTGGGAATTTATAATCTGAATTTTCTCTGGCCTGGTTGGAAGCTAGTGACCACCATTCTGACAAAGATGTGCCGCCAACCGATTTACCGTTCCGGTACGTTGCCGTGTTAATATAGCTGCCATACTCCTAACAGGCTAGCCCGCTACCATCTTAGACTGCATCATTATTTACCCATCAGGTAAGATTGCAGTCAAGGATTAACTTGAAATGGATAAAAAAGTGTGTGTGTGCAATTCACACACGGCAGAAGTGAAACTTCAAAAAAGAAGCCTGCGAGAGAATGAGACAAATATAACTTGTATTCTATCTCATTGAATGAGAAAATATAAATTGAGTTCTATTTCATTCTCTCGCAGGCTAAATTCTATTATGAATATGTTTGTCTAAAGAAGTTTCACTTCAAAAACAATGTGTATCGTGCTTAACTTTACTACTCTCAGTGTAACTAATCAATCTGTCACAGAATCATATGAATCACAATGGACCTACTTGCTCGTATACACTGCGTCATTGGAAGTCGCCGCGATCGAAGTTGCTCGATATTACTATAGTAGGATGCACTAACCCTTACTAACAAACGTCTAACATGAGGGGGTCTCTTCAAATTATCCGCTTTCTCACAATTAAACATTAACGACTCCCTTAGGAAGGTTAAAAGGGATGATAAACAATGCTTAAGTATTTATTAGAACACTAGGCTGTTGTTTGCGAATTATTCCGAATTGAATTGGGGTTCTTTTTATCCGGCTCTTCTACATGGGTAAGTTTATATTTTTTTCACATTAACCACCACCACCACCACTACAGCCCATTAACATTCCACTGCTGGGCACAGGACTCCACTCTCATAGGAGAGAGGGAATTAAAGCTTAGACCCACCACGCTGCTCCAATGCGGGTTGGCGGGCTTTAACGACTATTATCATGTTAGTGATAATAACCGGGACCGACGACTTAAAGTGCTCTCCGAGGCACGTGGGTGAAACACCGCCAACTTCCTAACTCCGGGCTAGTACTGAGAATTCCTAGTCAGAAAAACCCAATACTTATTACGGCCATAATAAGGCCACATTAAAGAAGGCTGTCATTTGATTTGGCGATATCGGATATCAAGACAAATATCGAATAACGCAAACAAATCAGAACAGGCATGAAAACTAAACAAAATGGTTATATATTTTGGTTACTGCATGAAATTGATTTATTTTTTTGAAGTATAATATAATAATATAATATATTACCTAACTATTATGATTAAGGTTTTTAAAAAATCCGGTGGGAGGTTCATGATTTTTAAGGATAAAAAGCCAATGTCCATCCTGAACCTATCTCTGTACCGAATTTCGTTAAAATCAGTAAGATGTGGAATCTCTGAAGGTGTCTTTCAAGGCTTTCGGTCAAAGCCAAGTAATATACCAGCTAAATATTAATATATTTGTCCAAATTATTTCACTTACCTAATACTTGATACAAAATATACCCCACGTTACCTCATCCATTATTCAACATCAATCACTCTGCACTTAAAATCCGCAAGCATATCTCATTTCTAGCATATTTTGTAAATTCTCAAATAATCTTGAATATTCACCCCCTACCCTGTATCTGCCCCTGCTTCCTCTCGCCGCCAACTGCCATCACTCACTAAAAGTACCTACAGGTATCAAATAAATAAAAAATAACTCCGTTTTGTATAGGATACTTTTTTTTTATTCCACTACAAGTTAGCCCTTGACTGCGATCTCACCTGATGGTAAGTGACGATGTAGTCTAAGATTGAAGCGGGCCAACCTGTTATGGCAGTTAATTTATTAAACCCAGTATAACCACCCTAGTCGGTTTCTACACGGCATCGTACCGGAACGCTAAATCGCTTGGCGGTACGTCTTTATCGGTAGGGTGGTAACTAGCCACGGCCGAATTCTCCCACCAGACCAGACCAGAGAAAATTAAGAAATTATTTCAAATTGACCCTGCCGGGAATCGAACCCGGGACCTCCCCAGTTAAGATAACAGCGCTCAACACTGCGCCAGGGATACCTACTTATATCGTTTCTATTTTGATTAGATTTTATATTCGATGGCTTTGCTGGCACTAAGCTGACAAAATATGTAGGCCCCTTTTTGTTTCGTACCTACTTTTGATTTCGTTTTTGTTGGTTAATTTAGCGTCATTCGTGACTTGATATGGTAATGGAGTAATTTCCAATTTTTTTATGAATTATGAAAATGTAGATAATTTTCGCCATCGAAAGTTTTTTTCTAGCTCTAATATTTTTTGAGATAATTACAAAAAACTGCGGTCGGAGAGACGTTTGAGGGGTTAGGGGGGGAAGCCCGTGGCCTAGGAGTTGGGAATTTTGAAGAGGTACTTCTCAGAGCCCAAGGTCCAAAAATCAGCTTTACATTTTTTTAGGGTCAATCTTTATTAGTCCCGTACTTTAATTTTGAAGTAATAAATCTTAAACCCACTCACAAAATTTGTCACTCGAGTAAGATACAGCAATCGGTGTACAATAAATAATTTAACTTCTTAACCGATTTTGAATTACCTAACATCATGTTTGTAAGTATTTTATTTTTATAGTAATTCGTCCGAAACTTGTGGATCCACGGAAGACCAGCGCTGTGCCGTTGCTCGAACCACAGTCATAGTAAAATGCTGAGTGGAGTCCACGTTGGGATCACATAACTCATATTTCTGTCTCATTTCTTTCTACTATAATTATTGTATTGTGGTTCCAAATAAACACTTTTTCTTTCTTTCTTAAATAATTAATTTCTCAGTCATTAATTGATGGATTAAAAAAACCACTGATTTATTAGTTTTAATCTATATTTTACTTCCGTTGCGTTAAATGTGATATTCACAACATCATGAAACTTCTCCCACACTTGATAACAATCAAGCTAAAATTCCTATACCGTCGGAATTCTCAAAAACTTCACCCTTATGCTTTCTTTACCCCCGGCTTCCCCTTTCCGCCATTTTAGATTGTCTGCGCCTAAAATAAACGCGTGCAAAGATATTTAGACGTTGTATTAGCGATAGATAGGACTAAGCGACTGGTTGTAAGTCTAGAAAAAAAATTCAATTGGCTATTTTTGTTTGAATGCTTGCTAAAAATTAATAAAGAGTTTGTTAAGAAAATAAAAATAACATAGGCCTGTACCACAACGTTTACCTGGCTCTAAGATGAATACACAACTTAGTAAGGGCGTGACGGTTTTTATTTACATCTGATATCCGTACACAATTTTGACGTGGTATAATTATAGCTACTATCGAAATGTTATAATGCATGGCTTTAAGGAAATAAGAAACTTAACTTTACTACTTCTGTGCACCATCCCGTTTGTATTGTCTTCGCCTTTCTCTAATGGTTGTCTGAAAGAGATCGCTATAACCAATAAGACCGCATACTGTACTGTACTCCTATTCTTCGTTTTAATGTCTTTTGTAACCCCTTTTACTTGTGACGCGTGTTGATTTAATAGTTATGTATACTATAGTCTATGATCGACCTCTTTGATAGATTACAATAATAAACGCTACTTCGGCGTCCCAAAGCAAGAGATCAATATTCTGATAATGACCATAAAGGAACACAGCGCCACAATGCGGCTTGCTACAAAGGGATTAATTTCGTAAACTTAAGCAGCATACGGAAGTCTATTTATGCCAAGACAACGTTGTGTGTAGTGGAATTGGAATAAAGGTTATAAAACGTAAGGTTGACAAACGCACTACACACGGCACAAAACGTCCGCACGAAACACGTTTCGCACAGTTTGCGCGCGGAAATTTCGTCGTTCGTGGTGTAGTTTCACCTTATTAGAGACTCTATATTCAACTTATATATCTTTGACACGCGCCCGTGACAACGCGCTTTTATCCCCACGTTCCTGGCTTTACAAGGGAACTACCTTCAAAGAACACTTAGCTTCTTAAAAGCTAAAACATAGACAAATTAAAGCCTCAATAGCTCAGTGGTTTAAGGGAAAGCTTTGTATCGGGAGATTGTCGGTTCGAGTCTTACCTCAACAATGTTTAGCTTTGTTAATTCCGTATTTTTTTTTGTTATAAATATTAATTAAAATCTTCAATGTTTAGGAATAAAAGGATTATTTTAATGCCCGTGACTTCGTCCGCGTGGATTTGATAACTTCAAAGCTGACACTTTCACACTTTTTTTAACAAATTATGGTTAGTGTCACCCGGGATCATGTAAGGATTCTAACGATACCCAATATACACATATCCCTTCAAGCATTTGGAAGTTATAGTAGAATAAAGAAACATACATACATGAGCCCTGAAAATATTACATTCCTTATCTTAGGCAGTCGTAGAAAAGAAAGCAAAATTCTTTTTATTTATCTTCAAATCAAATCAAATGTTTTTTTATTCAAATAAACTTTTACAAGTACTTTTGAATCGTCAAGTGAATCTACCACTGGTTCGGAATGCCATTCCTACCGAGAAGAACCAGCAAGAAACTCGGTGGTTGCTCTTTTTAAATAATTCATATACAATTATTATATCAATGTGTACATAAGTAACCGCTGTCCCCAGCATTGCTGGAGCGATCAAATCCATGCTCTTCTATCATTTACATAATCTTCAACAGTGTACATCTATACTTGATGCGAACCATATTTTAATATATTATTTATATGATCAAATCGTCACCCCTATCCAGTCCACCCCTGCCTCCCCTACGGCATATTTGTCTGTCTGTGTCCAAAACGCTCCGACACCCCGTGACTACGCAGTTTCGCTTGGCCAATCCCGCTTTTGGAAATGAACTATTATATTGTGTTGACTGATAACTTAATTTGCTAATTGAGTTTGTATTGTTGGTTTATAATAGAGATACCATATCACTAAGTATAACATACTAGCTAATGACCACGAATTCGTCCGCGCGGAATTAGTTTTTAATTCCCACGGGAAATCCTTAATTTTCTCTCCAGGTCCTCAACTATAGCCATGCAAAAAATCACGTAGATCCGTTGCTTTTTTGCGGCGTGATTGAAGGATTATAGGTTGGTGAAAAACCCCGTGAATTTTCCGGAATGAAAAGAAGCTTAAGTCCTTTCACGGGATTCAACCTGTACCTATATGTGTACCAAATACCGTCAAAAAAGGAAGCCTGTGAAAGAGTAGCAGACAGACATACTTACACTATAAATGCGACAGTGTGTTTGTTTGTTGGTTTTTCCTCGAACAGAGCAACGGATCGACGTGATTTTTTGCATGGGTATAGTTGAAGACCTAGAGAGTGACATAGGCTACTTTTCATCCCGGAAAATTTTAAATTTCCCGGGGCAATAAAAAAACTTATGCCACACGGACGAAGTCGCAATCATCAGCTAGTTGATGCCTGCGACTTCGTCTGCGTGGATTAAGGTTTTTTATTCCCGCGGAAACTCCTTAATTTTCCGGGATAGAAACGGTTGAACAGGTGGGCTGTGAAAGAGTAGCAGACAGACAGAGACACTTTCGCATTTATAATATTAGTATGGATTAAGTCGGGGTTAGTATTGATAGATGTTATTTAATATTCTTGAACAACACTCCCAGAAGGGTTGACATACGTTAATTGGTAACAATATATATTTGCAGATATTTCACAATCATTAAATTAATAATCGTAAACACAATATTTCGGCCAGATTCCCGAAAAAATAAACGTTTGATCCATTTTTATTTTATTGAGTTATTCGATCCGACTCGGTAACGAGTCCAATAACAAAACTTTGGAAATATTCAAACAAGTTAAAATCTGGACCAGTTTGAGGTTTTTGGTTTATTTTTATTTACGGGCAAAATAAATAGATTTCGTGTTGATTTTGAAGTAAAACTTCTTTAGAATCGTGATTTGAAAATTGAACGAAACGAAAATATGAAACGAATAAGAGACACCAAAAGTGCAGAGCAATGATAAGGTCTAGGTTCGAACGCGCTTGCCTAGAAGATGCCTATTCACTCTTGCCTTGAAGGTACCTAAGCTATACGTGGCAGGAAACACGTTCGCTGGGAGGGTGTTCCACACCCTAGCGGTTCAGAATCGTAGAGCAAAAACGTTTCGTGCGATCAGATTGGACGTCGACCACATAAGAATGCCAACGCTGATGGTTTCTCGCTGTTCTGTGGTAGAACGGGGAACGAGGAACAAGGTTGTGAAGTTCCTGAGCACATTCCCATGGTACATCCGATAAAAAACCGATAACACGTGCCATGAAACTACGTCACGTTTGAAAAAAACTGATTTGATGTTTTGTCATGTCCCTTCAGTAGTGTGTTTTAACCCTAAAACGGGTCGTATCGACTAACTGGGTTAACCAAACAGTACGAATAAACAGGCGGCAGAATATTTCCCCGAGCTAGTAAAACGCTACAAAGAACGTAAATAGAGACGTTTCAACATGGTTTAGACGTCCATATTGCTGACATCAAAGATGTACCCACTCGTTTTGATGGTGAATTAGAAAATGAATGGCTTTTATATTATCTTTGAAAGTCTGTGATGATTGTATGATGTAATGTCAGTTTTAGGTTTACTTTACAACTAAAGAATAAAGAAGTGCCGCCAAGCGATTTAGATTTAGGTAAGATTTTATTTTATTTCACTACAAGTTAGCCCTTGACTGCAATCTCACCTGATGGTACTTAAGTGATGATGCAGTCTAAATCTACTAAGTAAGTCTAGATCGCAGTCAAGGGCTAACTTGTAGTTGATTTAAAAAACCCGGCCAAGTGCGTGTCGAGCCACGCGCAATGAAGGTTTCCGTACTTGCCAGTCACAATATGCGGAGATTTTATTAGTTAGTTTTCCTTTTAAAATCTTTATATTATCTATAATATAAAATGAGCACAGATTTTCAACAATTTTACTCGGACGACGACTAGTTCCTAACTGTCGTAAAAAATTGAAGTCAAAATCTAGTGAATCCATACTATTATTATTATAAATGCGAAATTGTGTACGCCTATCCGTCTTTCTGTCTGCCTGTCTACTACGCTTTCACGGCTCATCTATTCAACCGATTTTGATGAAATTTTGCACATACTTTTAATCCCGCAAAATTGAAAATTTCCCACGGGAATCAAAAAACAACAGTGCACGCGGACGAAGTTGCGGGCTTCATATAGTACATAATAAATGGGAAAAGAATTGGGATATCCATCGCAACGGCCTTAAATCAAACTGATAGTAAGTTGTGACAAATAGCGTCCGACCCATAAATCGTGCCCGAATACGAGACCGCCTCAGCAAAAAATATTATGTTTTAACCATCTCCCGGAGATAAAACCAACTGGTCTCTAGTGGGTAATAATCATAAATGATCGGCGAATTGGTTATCTGGCTGGTTAAAATTTAATCATTTTAATATGAAAAATTGGGTATTTGACACTATTCTTCTTTTTTTTCCACTACAAGTTAGCCCTTGACTGCGATCTCACCTGATGATAAGTGATGATGCAGTCTAAGATGGTACCGGGCTAACCTGTTAGGGGCATGGCAGTTATATTAAACCCATACCGCTAGTCGGTTTTTACACGGCATCGTACCGGAACGCTAAATTGCTTGGCAGTACGTCTTTGCCGGTAGGGTGGTAACTAGCTTCGGCCGAAGCCTCCCACCAGGCCTGACCAGGGAAAATTCAGAAATTATAAATTCCCAAACTGACCCTGTCAGGGATCGAACCCGGGACCTCCGCACGTTAAGACAACAAGCGCTACACACTACCACACACTACGCCACAGAGGTCGTCAAATATATTTTTTTAGTGATTCTTTTATAGAGGTTCTCCCAAAAGTAGTTATATCCACGTCGCGTTTTACTTTTATGTTCGAAAATATATTTTTTCTATCGATTGAAGTAAAATAATGCGTCGAATTTTTATGTTCCGTTTTCACGGCCCGTACTGTTAAATGGAATTTATCGAAAGTTACAGAGATAGATCGCATACAGGCGAAGGTCATAGGCTTCTTTTATCCCAGAAAATCAATGAGTTCCCACGGGTTTTCCAAAAACCTAAATCTACTTAGACGTAGTCGCGGGTATCATGTAGTCCGTAATATTCCGGAAATTAAGTCTTATTCTAAGTTTGAAAGCGTATTACTCAATTATTGATTTATGGTCTAAGTTAAAATCAGCTTCAGTGTTACAAAATTTCACTTTTATACCTTTCTGCGGACTATAAAAAAGCCAATTACCCGTACTTACACAAACTTTCGCCTGAATTCAGTTTTAAAGCGCCCAATTTTAGTTCCGGGGTAGACTTTAACAATTTACATGTTTCAAGCCCCATTAATATTTACCTGGTGCCCCAAATCCAGGGCTAATCCGCCTTAAGTACACTCGTGCACGAAAATTTGTCAAATGTCGGATATATTTTGGCATTACTAACTTACGGCACTGTAATAACTTACTGCCATCGTATCTAGGTATATCTATTATCTATACTAATATTATAAATACGAAAGTTTGGATGGATGGATGGAAGAATGTTTTTAACCTCTTTTCTGGTCTGAATGGCTGAACGGATCTAGATGAAATTTGGCGCAGAGATAGATTGTAGTATGGAATAACACATAGGCTACTTTTTATCCCAGAAAATTAAAGGGTTCCCGCGAGAACCAAGAACCTCAATCCACGCGGACGAAGTCGCGGGCATCAGGTAGTATTTTTATGAATATGAATTTATAGCGTTATTATTAGAGTTGATATAATATAAAGATAAAGATAACAGTAGTTCGTCGTTCCGGTAGAAGGTAATATTTCTCTATTCTCTAACACTTTGATATTTCTCTATTCTCATTCAATTTTGCACGAGTAAATTGTTACAAAGTCACAGGCCTCACGAAAGATTTAATCTAAATAGTTAATTGTGCGTACCTACCCTAATGGAAATATTCATTTGTACATACTATAATATAATATATTATATTCAATAGTCACTGAGTTCCCACGAAGAGACTGAATTTTTAATGTCCTAACACTTATTTTATGATCATTATTAACTTATGTATCATCATATCCAAGAGATCTCTTGGATTTGATCTTTCATGTTTCTCTTGAATTTGAAACATGGAGACTAATTCATAGTTAACGAAATAATCGCGCTTAAAGTAAATATTTATTTTATTTGTGTATTTATAAGCCGTTCTAAGCGACTGTATTGTCTGCCGCCATTAAAACACAATTTTTGAAAGCCCCGCCAAGCGTGTCTTTGGTTCTATTGTTATTTTCCACGACAAAAAAAATAAACACGCGCGAAAATACCCAATCCCTGAAATGTTCAGATTATTGTTATTGTGAATGAACAAAGCTTTTATGTGGTTTTACATTTTATCACTGATTGAATAGAGTGACCAATATTTAAATTATGATATTTGAAAGACAATAATATTTTATCACTAATTGTATAGATTGACCAATATTTATATTATGATATTCGTTAGATAATAATTTATTAGAATTTCTTACATCATCATTTCAGTAACTTATACTAAATAATTACTTTTTGGCTAACTTTATGGCGTGGAAGCACCATAAAATAGATCAATAGTTTCCCATTCCAACAGGATTTTCAACAAACCTGAATCACGGGAATTGTGTAGTTATCTGTTATAGCGAACTAGACGATGCCCTGTGATTTCGTCCGCATTATTTTTTTATTGCCGCGGGATCTCTTCCGGGATAATATGTCCTTCACCGGGACGCACCCTATCCCTATACCAAATATCATCAAAATCGGTTGAAAAGATGCACCGTTAAAGCGTAGCAGACTGACAGACAAACAAACAGACAGATAGATAGATAGACAGACAGACAGACACACTTTCGCATTAATCTTAGTAAATAAATAATTTAACCTATCCATACTAACTATACTAAGGCCCACTTGCACAAGGGATCTTAAATTATTGATTTAGTTAAATAGTTTAATGTTGTCCCTTTTTGGCAACTAAAATATGAATTTACCAAAAAGGGACAGCATTACAAAATTTAACTAAATCGATTTAAATGTCCTTGTGCAAACGACCATAAGATTAATAAATTATTTAAATAAATAAATTATTTATTTATTTATCTTAGCATAGGTAGTATGGATATGTTTGGAAGGATAAGAAGAAGAGTAATAAATAAGCCCGGGTCTTCCCAGGAACTTGTTACTCGCAAGAGGGAAAACGTTAAACTCTTTGACAATAAGAAGTGGAAAGCTGTAGCTGTAAAATTCCATTGCAACACTATACGAGTTAAAACTGCTGCAGGCCAAGCACGATTGGCGTGACAATTTTATCCCGCAACTTTTGATGAAAAACCTCCCTGAAGACCTTCCTGGCGCTTATACAAGAGGGAGATTTTAGCGTAATTTGGGATTCTTATGTGATCATTCTTGTCTTTGTAGATTTTATAAGGTACTGATTACTAAATACCATCTACAGAAACGCAACAATCTACAGTTACCTACGCAAAATGTCAACAAAAGCGGAATGTACAAAACACAAAAAATATTGTACAAAATGCAAAAAGCAAATGAGCTGTACTACTTAGCACGGGTCTATAGCCCATGGAATACATTATTATTAAGGTTTAGGCAACTTTAGGCCAATGGTCCAAGCTGGCCAAGTTCGGATTGGCAGACTTCACACATCTTTGAGAATAATATGGAAAGTTAGACATGCAGGCATCTTTGAGAATAATATTACCTATTATAGGCAATTAGGAAATTCATAATATTTTCCTTTTTTTATCCACTACAAGTTAGCCCTTGACTGCGATCTCACCTGATGGTAAGAGATGATGCAGTCTAAGATGGTAGCGGGCTAACCTGTTAGGGGTATGACAGTTACATTAAACCAATACCCCTAATCGGTTTCTACACGGCATCGTACCAGCACGCTTAATCGCTTGGCGGCACGTCTTTGCCGGTAACTTGCCACGGCCGAAGCCTCCCAACCAGGCCAGACCAGGGAAAATTCAGAAATTATAAATTCCCAAATTGACCCTGCCGGGGATCGAACCCGGGGCCTCCCACGTTAAGACAACAGCGCTCACCACTGTGCCAGGGAGGTCATAAAACAACAACAACAACAATTTCAACAAGCAAGCGATATTTAATTGTTTAAAACGCCCATGAATTCGAACAGTATGAGGTATGTATCTGGGGTGCCAGGAGACTTGTGATCAATGAAAAAGTCACCGCGAGAAGCGCTGTCACACTGGTCGTTCTTGGACTGCTCATGCAGTAGAGAGTTTATAGTCAACAATGCATATACACTAGAATTTCAGTGAAACGTTGTGAAATTACTGAAGTACTACAAGCGCAAGTAATGAAACTATTGTCGCAAACAAGTGTGACACGGGCGTAAGAAACTTGCGATTTTGGCGGCTTCTCTCTTGCAATGGTTTAAATGAATTAAGTTTTACACACTACGGACATAATTTTTTGACAGCTCCCCTACAGAGGCATGGCGCAGCGCAGCACCTAGCAACAAATCGATCAAATATCAAATCAATCAAATATCATCAATCATCAAATCAAATAAATATTATAAATGCGAAAGTTTGGATGGATGTATGGATGTTTGTTACTCAATCACGCCCGAACGGCTGAACGGATTTGGATGAAATTTGGCACAGAGATAGATTATAGTCTGGAATAACACATAAGCTACTTTTTATCCCGGAAAACTCCCGGAGTTCCCGCGGAAACCAAAAAACCTCAATCCACGCGGACGTAGTCGCGGGCATCAGCTAGTATTCTTTATATGAGGTTGTATAGAGCTGGACCCACTTAAACGACGCGGAACGGAGATGCACTGCGCGATGCGGCTCCGGACAAACTCATACAAATAATATTTGCCGCTACCGCTACGTGAATCTCAATTTGGACAAGACCAACCTAATCTTATGAAGCTGCACAGACAACTGTGACAGGAAGAAACTTGTTTCTCAAACGGCGCGTGCGTTACGCGCGGGCCTGTCCTGTCTATATTGTGTTTTGCCCTTATATGTTATCGCAAGTAATAATATTATGTCCAGAGTCTCTTCTCTCTTATTTATCTCTGTGTTTTTATTTGGTAGTTTGCGATGAAGCTAATTCCACTTCTATCAATGTTAATATTATTATTGAGTCCTACTATTCAAATAAATTATTATTGAGTAAAACAATCAACAATGAGTTTATTCAGTCTTTCCAAGTAAAATTCCATAAAATAAATAAAAAGGAAAAGTTCTGTATTTGCGCACCGACCCCATCGTTCATAGCCAAAATTTAAATTTAGTCCATAATATAAACACGCCTGCCCGCTTTCTGCATAATTTTACAAGTTCAACAGGAATCGGTAAAACATGACTTCATTTCCCGAATTTTATTTAAAAACACCTGTGTATAAACGTTTCGTTTAACTTCGATTTCAAAAAATATTGCATATAACTTTGGTTTTGTAGCTTGTAGTAGATAATAGTCGTATTTTGTAGTTGTAAAATGAAACGATGTAGTCCACACGAAATCCTAGCTTCGAATACTTACCAATTATTATTATATAATAGAGTTGCGCTTACCTGAAAAAAGAAAATGATCAATTTTAGAAAATGTTACTATTACTCATAAGAAAGTAGTATCAAAGATAATATTTTACATTTCGGAAACGAAAGACCCGAGTGTCTTTCGTTTCCGTACCTTGAGCAATCGGAAATTCCAGTACCTCACAAAATTGCCAACGATAACAAAGCAAACATGCCTGGCTTCTTAGGGCCTGCGCAGACAAGGTACGGTACATTCCTCTGCGTACTTTTATTGTCCGTTAAAATCTGCAAAACGGTGGACTAATAGTTTCGCTAAAACCTGTCAAAAAAGACTGGGGACTTTTGCCCTACACGAACAATAAGTCCTTCGTGTCAACCTACTCAACACTCAAGAATTAAATGGCTGAGTGAAGTCGTTACTATTAAGGGAAGGGATAGACTCAATACTCAGGGATAAAAGTCATTTATTTTTATTTTGAAACGATACCCGATAATACATTATTACAGTTTCCCAATCCGTCGTTTCAGGCTACAATATAAAATATAAATTACTATATTAACACATTACATATAAATTACAAAAAAAAATCACTAATAATACAAACAATAAAAACACACTTGAATTAAACAAACAAAATTGAATTAACAAAAAATAACAAAAATACACAGTATGAGTAAATGAAATAAAAACTACCCGTTCTCTAACAACAATTTTATCATTCTTGTTATCAGTGAATTTTTACTTCATTTGAATATCATCTTACATCTCTATGTATATATAGTCTTAGTCAGAGATCGCGCTATACCACGACCTTCACCGATCTGTTTAATAGATGAAACCTACTTTTTATTTTTATTTAACAATAGATAAATACGCCTAAAATAGGTTGCCTATCAAAATCCAGTCCTGGCTATTTTTAAATTAATTAATTTTAATTAATTTTTTTTTGACAAGAGTTTTGTAGCCAATGCTATACGATCGCGTTTGTTATAAAATTACCTATATTTTGAAATATAACTCGAGTGGTTAACAGATCCGTGAAGATAACTATGGAGATAATCAAAGATAAATCTTACATCATCTGAATTTTTACGTCATACGAGAGTTGGCCTGATTTAATTTTCAAATTGATACACTTCAAAACACATAAAAAAGGCCTGAATCAATCAATTCAGCCCCCGTAAAACACGCGTGGGATGGTCGTACGGTAAATGCAAATGGCGTCACAATATAATTGGCAGGCATCATACACACCGCCGATTGTGAAGGCGTAATTGTATGCGCATTTATTTGCATCAACAACGACACGAAAAATTCTCGTAGAATTGTTACTGTCGATAATTTTTCGGTCCATTGGTGTTTCGTCATCACCCAAAGTAAGCAATAGGTACTTTGGGATGACGAAATGGATCATTACTAACTAGGACTTAAGAGGTTTAAGTAAGTATGTAACCCGACGACTATATACTCATTGTCCCTTATTTTGACGACCAGCCCCCCGATTGTGTAAGGAAATCGTAATCGTAATCGTGTGTCAAACGTATATTTCGACCTGTTTATGGAGTTCACGTCAGCCTGCACGTCAAAAAGCATGTATGAACTCCTTAAACAGCTCGAGTTATACGTTTTAAGCTATTAAATGATTACGATTTGCTTATACATTAGGGCCTCTATTTGTGGTTGTGGTTTAAAAGTCTAGCCCTACTACAGAGGCGCGGCACGGCACGGCAGTTAGCGGCAAGTATTCTTTGTACGTGGTTGTATGGAGCTGTGCCCACGTGGCACGGAGATACACTCCGCGACACGGCCCCGTACAAACTCATACAAATAATATTTGCTGCTACGTGAGGCGCCGCTCTGTGCATCTCAAGTGGGGCTAAACCTCAGTAAGTGGTAGGTCCATTACTAATGGACCTACCACTTACTGAGGTTTAGCAACGAACGAATACGACGATGAAGGATCCTTCATCTTCGTATTCGTTCGTTGCACTTTCTGTCATTTAAGTGCCCTTTCGTCAAATAAAAGTTTTATTTCAGATATTTTCTTAAAGGAAATAAAAATCCACTTTATAAATAAAAAAAATTGTAAAAGATCACCTTGGCATCTTTTATATTATTTATAAAGTGGATTTGGTTTCTGTTTTGTGAAAGCGTATTTCAATCCGAACTTTCCGGAATTGATGGGTCTTCGAGAAGCACTTTGAATTAAATTCTCAAGAACTTTTCCAATGGCTCTTAAGTGAAAACCTCAGAAATCTTAAGCAAACAATACTTTACCTTTGTTATGACTTTTTTTATTAATATACTAGTTACATAATCATCATGCCATCAAAGTAAAACTACCAATCTTTAGACTAGTAATCAAATTTTATGTTAGAGGTAGATACGATTTAATTACAAATAAAAATATATTAAACGAAATGAAACGAAAACTGTCAAGACAAGGAGAATAGAAAAGAATATAACTACGTGATAACACGTATCATTAAAGAAGGCGGCCTCAAAAAGCAGTTCTCTTTGGCGGCACGTGCCTTCCGTCCGAAATTGTAACATAGTAAAATAAATTAATGTTAGTGAGTGAACAGTTTAACACTGATACAATCATAGTTATTTTTACTAAAGGTCATAGAACATACTGAAAACAGAAATAAAACTAAACTGCTATTTAAAATATTATGTTATAAAACGCTATAAAATATTCTACACACTAATGCTACAATTGAGATTAAATATTATATTATTTTAAATACCATGTGCAACCAGCAGTACTTCTATGTTACCACAGAATTCAGAACAGGTGGATATACATTGAAGTGTATAGGGAACGTGAGAGTTCCATTGTGCTATCGCCCCGTACATAACATGCGGTGACCCACCAGTGCTCTTTAATTTTAAAATTTACTATTTTATTACAGAAGTCGTCTAGTTGACTTGGTCCCATCTGCCCCGCTGGCTCTGCCCCGCTAACGGGGCAGTTGGGAAAAAAAGTGCCATCGGCCCCGGTTGCCTCGGCGTCGTCGCTTAACGGGGCAGATGCAACTTTTTCACAAGTTCAAGTGTCATTTGCCCCGCTACGCTTCCGTAAGAAACTTACGAAAAAACTTATTTTTGTTTTTCTATACTAATATTATAAGTGACTAGTTGACGTTGCTTAGGATGCTAGAGATATTTCCGTTCCGTACAGGGGCCATAGTGCCAACGCGAGCCATATTGTTTCAATATTGATGACTATCGTGATTCAGAATTATAATCCTTATTTTAGGAACGTCTCTCTCTCTGCATCGTATTCCTCATTACTGAGGGTCGTGACCCCATCCCATCAATCATATAATGGCAGGGTTTTTTTGGGTTAATAATGCGGTGGGTTCCCAGGTCCATCCGCATACGACTCGACTAAGAGTAATATTTCAACTCAGTTGCTAACGATTATTCAATTTGGACTTCCAAATTCGATCACACATCCAGTTATCGACTTGGGTCAACGTTGCTTATAAATCGCAATCGTCTGATATGCGTTGACTCAACTAAGCCACTCGTACACCACTTCATTCGTCATTTTGCGTTGGCAGTTGGGCCATAGTTGTTTTCGTTCTTTATTTTTATGTATCTATGTTTACGGGAAATAAATATGATTAATTATCATTATCATTTTGTTTAGATTTAGATTTAGATTTGATTTTCACATTTTATTATTATTTCAAGAGTGCTCAACATCGGTGATATGCTGGATATTAAAAACCATTACACAATACCATTTCTATAGCTGTATTTAGAGTTATGTGTTTGTAACATTAAATCCATCGCACTCATAATGTCACGAGGTAAGAGTGCTCTTGTCTGTATACAGTGAAGCTGTTATCTCCGTAACCCATTTACAGACTAAGCATACGAGTTATTACGGGTGTAGTTTGGAAATCAGATTAATGCATTCTATTTCAAATGCGGAGAGTAAACAAAGGAATTTGAGTCACGATGCTTGATATGCGTAATTTTTAATGGTATTATATATAAATATATATTCTTTGCGCTCCTCTTTAGTTTTATAAGATTTTAATAGTTCCTCAGTTTAAAAAACTGGTAAAGATTTGAAAGCATTCATCTATACTAATATTATATTATGCGAAAGGTTGGATGGATGGATGGATGGATGGATGCATGGATGGATGAATGGATGTTTGTTACTCAATTACGCCAGAACAGCTGAACGGATCTAGATGAAATGTGGCACAGAGATAGATTATAATATCGTCTGGAATAACACATAGGCTACTTTTAGAACCAAAAAACATCAATCCACGCGGACGAAGTCGCGGACATTAGCTAGTAAGTATCTGATATATCCATCGCACTCATTTGTCGCAAGCAATGAGTGCTCTTGTCTCAATTGAGTGTCGCAGCCACATACGTAGACCAAGTTAGCGTAAGAAAGTGTATTTTTTCATAATGATTTATTTATTCGGTTGGCACCCAGGTATCAGCTGTGAGTTCGTTGACCCGATGTCTATCGATCCCATCCACGCGTGGTCTATAAGCACTATAAGGTGCTACTTACCGGAAATGGTACTTAGCGAATAGTTGAGGATACTACAGTTTGATTTATTATAAAAAAAAGCTTTCAACCTGAATAAAGTATTTCAAAGCTATTTAAAATTTAAACAGTACCTATTTAGTTTATTCTCTATACTTTCAATTGGATACCTACCAAACAAACTTAATGGAGATAAGTCCCTCTAAACTTCTAAAGGTAGTTTATTTTTGGATTATTTCACTTACATTTTATTTATTTAGATATCTTTATTGCACGCTGACAAAATATACAATATACAATTATAAAGTAGTAAGACTACATAGAAATGTGCAAAGGCGGTCTTATTGATAAAGCAATCTCTTACAGACAACCTTAGAGGATAAATAAACCGGAGCGCGGGATGGTGTTGTATTTAAAAATAAATAAACTTTCTTACTTTTTACTTAATTGTTTGTGCGTATTTTTTATTTAGTAACTAGCTGATGCCGGCGACTTCGTCCGCGCGTCGTAACTAAGTAATTTTTCCGTATTTTCTCTCCGTTTAAATCTTCCCTGGACTACGACAAACATTTTAAAACCAAAATTAGCTAAAACGGCCCAGCCGTTCTCGAATTTTAGCGAGACAAACGAACAGCAATTGATTTTTATATTTATAGATAGAAGATAACTATGCATAATGAAGAACAATGTTGAAAATAGTTTTAGGATTACGGAGAGAAAGAAAAAAGGGGAACTTTTTGAAACTTTGAAAAACTACGGAGCAGCTACAAGAATAAGAGATATTTTTGTACTTTTATTTTCTAGTCAAAGTAACGAATATGTATGTCGGCTGTATCGAGGTTGGGGCAAGTCCCCAAAGTATACGATCTTACCCGCGTCGTATATCATCCGGTTTGCATCCGGCTCCGGTGCGTGACCGGCTTATGAATGAAAACCTCACGTAAAAATTCCTATCTAGTGAGATTAGAGTGATACCCGTACCCGATATAGTTATATAGGTAAACTTTTTTTTTATCCACTACAAGTTAGCCCTTGACTGCCATCTCACCTGATGGTAAGTGATGATGCAGTCTAAGATGGTAGCGGGCTAACCTGTTAGGGGCATGGCAGTTGTATTAAACCCTATTCGGTTTCTACAAGGGATCGTACCGGAACGCTAAATCGCTTGGCGGCACGTCTTTGCCGGTAGCCTCCCACCAGGGAAAATTCAGAAATTATAATTGATGTGAAAGTTTGGATATTTGTAAGTTTGGATGTTTTTTACTCCTTCATGTTACAATGACTGAAATTTGGAGATATGTACCTAGCTTATAACCTGAATTAACACAGGCTTCATTTTCATCCATTAAATTAAAGAGTTCCCCAGAGGGAATAAAAATACCTTAATCCACGAAACCCTACTTTGTTAGTAACTTAGTAAACAGTTCCAAATTGGCACCGATCGCAATATAAATCTAGACACTGAGCAGACGTCTGGCTGAATGATTGCAACGCCACTGTATTTATACTTTAGGGACATACAAAATGACGTGTAGGTATTATGCACTAGCTGAGGCCCGCGACTAATTCTTTTTAATTCCTACTTGATAAAAAGTAGCCTATGCTGTTCCCCGGGATGCACCTATCCTTATATCAAACCAGCGGATGCCCGCGACTTCGTCCGCGTGGTTTAAGTATTTTTTGATTCCCGCGGGAACTCCTTAATTTTCCGGGATAAAAAGTTGCACATGTCACTTTCCAGATCCTCAACTATACCCATGCCAAAATTCACGTCGATCTGTTGCTCCGTTGCGGCGTGATTGAAGGACAACAAACGAACACACTGTCTGTCTGTCTGCTACGCTTTAACGGCCTATCTTTTCAAGCGATTTTGATGAAATTTGCTATAAAGGTAGTTCACATCCCGGGAAAGGGCATAAGATTTTATCCCGGAAATGATCAATCCACGCGGACGAAGTTGCGGGTATAAGCTAATCTTACTACTTAGTACTTATACTTATACTTATTACTTATTACTTATTACTTATTTACTTATTATTTACTTATTTACTTATAATATTATAAATGCGAAAGTTTGGATGTATGGATGTCGGTATGGATGTATGGATGTATGGATGGATGTTTGTTACTCAATCACGCCCCAACGGCTGAACGGATCTGGATGAAATTTGGCACAGAGATAGATTATAGTCTGGAATAACACATAGGCTACTTTATATACCGGAAAATTAAAGATTTCCCGTGGGAACCACAAAACCTCAATCCACGCGTACGAAGTCGCGCGCATCAGCTAGTTATATAATAAGTGATAGCTCTAAATCCTCGAAAGCAAATTATATTACAGCGTACATGTATTTATGTAAAGCACCAATAAAAGACGTTAACCCAACCATTTCACGAAAATCTCCAAAACCGATCCCACAAAGCTGGCAGGTATAATGGCAAAGGAATTAGAGTCACTTCAAAGCTTGCTTTAATCTAAGAAAATTGGTAAAAAGCTATACTCTGTAGCCTTATATTTCCGTCAACTTCAATTTATGGGTGTAATGTAATTTTGTAGCCCCAAAAAGCGAGGGTATTTACCCTATTAAGGGGAGACGCTACACAGCCTAGCGTTCTTTTTAAATATAAGCCTCCATGGTCAGAAAGTTTAAGAATCTGAGGTATTGTTCTTATACGACTCGTGACGATGAATTATTTGCTGTGAAATTCTCGAGTAAGTGTAGTCTTTTTTAATGTAATTTCCGCTCACATAAAATCCCAGGTCTCTCATACGTCATACTAAGAGAACCGAGGCGCGCGGCAGCTTTCTTGATAACAGTTGAAACTATTTTTATTTAGTATGGCATAACAGTGGCGGAGCAGGGATAGTTCAGGCGCAATCAATCGCATCGTACATAATCTCTATTTTTTATTCTACTTACAAATTTAAAGCTCAGTTTAAATAGACATGTTATCAAAATATTCGATATCACTCTGCTCCGCCTGTTTGCACTGGTCCTGAGTGTTAGCAAGTTAAAAACCTGGCATTGCAAGATGCAACAGCTTGATGTGATCAGTAATCTGTCAGATAAAAGACTATTTGCGATATTTAAGGCTGCTATTACTATTTTTTTACTACACCCAACTTAACTATATCCTTACAGGTACCTAATCTAATGCGATAGACTAAGCGTACAAAAAAGATGTACAGTAAAAATATACTTACTTAACTACATACACATACAGTACGAAACTAACTACAAACTAACTATAAACTAACAACAAATGTAAATAAAATAAATAAATGTTTATTTAGCTTAACACGGATAACTAAATGAAAAGAAACACAAAAATGAAAAATTATAATTACTTACTAAACTTACTTTGTAAAATACAAGATGTATTTTACAAAATAACGACAAAAATAAATTCCTCCGTGTATTCGCTAAACAGGCTGCTACCTCAGCATGTTGCTGCAGTATATGATAACTGCAGCGCTGATTTTCAGGTAGAGCCTTGTAACAGTTTTTATGAACACGCTCAGTGGCAATTTTTTGTATCAGATAAGAGAACCTCGTCTACTCTTACACTCGTTACTCATTGAGATAATCACAAGCTCCCCGTCAATCTAATACGTGTCCCGGAACGCTGCCAATTTGATTATGAAATTAATGAATTAAATCACGTCTTCAAGAAAATGTTCATTTGAAATCTCTCCTTGGAAATGTTCTCAGAATTTGGGATTAACAAAGTTTGGAATAAAATACCCATCTTTTGATTAATGAAGTATTTTTTATCCACTACATTTGTTAGTAGTGAGAACGCAGCCCTAAACTTTGGACTTTATTCTTTGTGCAATTACGTCGCAGTGCATCTCCGTGCCGCGTCGCTTAGGTGGACACAGCTCCATATAGACTCAATTACACAGAATCTTTGCCGCTACGTGCCGCGCCGCGCCGTGCATTTGCAGTGGGACTAAACTTTATAACTTCCAACGCCAGCTGTTTTAGAACAGCGGGTAACCGCGCCAAAGTCGCTTATTAGAACAACAAATTAGCGGAGCCGGCGGTTTTCCCTTGTTACAGAACTAACCACTGTAAATTGAAATTATATATTTGACAACTAGTAGAATCGGCAACCTTTTAGAAACTCGCGCTTAAGGGATGTATACTTGTTTGTCACGTCATCGAAATTACCGCAGTTATTTACTTTCACCGATAGTTTTAATGGTAATTACCTACTTATTTATTTTTAACAAAGACAACCTCCCGATTGAAGATTTCTTCATAACGGTTCTTACGGTCTACTGGATGATATTCATCCACTTAGATTTAGTCTCCTTCAATCTCCGGGATAAAAGCTATATCTGTACCGAATTCCGACAAAATTGGTTCCACCGGATGGCCGTGAAAAGGTCAGTGGCGTGCAGAGCATAGAGGCATAAAAGCACTGCTTACCCTAGTAAATTATACCCCGGCCTTACAAAATATTGAAAATAAAGTTCATTCTAATTTCTAAGCCTACTCCTTCAAATAACGACACCTAGTTCCCGCACGGCGTAACTCGCGTCAAATAAGTGACAACCGATGAACGCCATCTATCGTTAGAAGAGATCGCCCGAAGCCGAAAAGCTTACGAACTATCTGCTTCTTTTGCGCGTCATCGTAGGAAAATATCTTTACTCTATTCGCGTCATTCATTCATGATTCTACTCGGAATCATGAATAAATTACGCGCTTAAGAGGCAGAGCTTATTGGCTTGTGATTGGACAATCGCCAGGGTTCACCTTTGACCAATCACAAGCCGCCGTAAGCGTCTGCCGTCTAGGGGTAGGTTCCGATATACACTGGGAGCACTGTTCCAGTGCTCGTACTGGGAAGAAATTCGTTCTATTATGGACTGACAGAATACTGCCGCAGTATCCTAGGGTAATATATGACGTCATAAATCGTCGCCATTTTCGTACTGGAGCACTGGCGTTTTCGAAGTAAGGTACTCTCAGTGCTTTGATCATGTGATCAACAGCGTCTAGACTCTAGAAATTTAACGGCTTGCACCATTGATTAATTATTAATATACAATTATTTGTCGAAATAATTTCATCACGTTTAACGTACATAACCTCATTAGTAATTCGCTTATAAAGTTTTTATGCATTAGATTACTTGAAAAACAATATTTTCTTCTAAAACATCTTTCTTTCTTATTTTCACGTTAAAACAGCGCCAAAAAACATAGATGATGGATAGATAGATACTGGACTGCGTTCCGTTTAATACCAACCAATCATAGTAACCAGTATAGGTAACTATAAAGGAACGGCTTCGCAGTATACTAAATTAAATTAAATTGACGTCACACCTTACTGAGCTCATAGTGCATATCGGAATATACCCTAGATTGTATTTTAAAACCGCGCGCGCTCGAAAGTAATAACAAACGAATGTTTTATTTTCTATAATCGAAATAAGTAATTTGATTTCTTTTAACTATAAACTTATTTAAATTTAGTTTAAATTATTCAGATTGTTTCCTTAAATCTAAGTATTGTTTTATATTTTTAAAATATTAAGATCGTAAAAGGCACGTAATGTTTTCGTAACTGAATTCAATAAAATAAACAAAGACTAGTCCGATTTAAAAAAAAAACATTTTATAGCCCTAGAATATACATAGATAATGATGATAATATTAAATGTTAATTTAATTAGTAAAACTCGTAAAGAAAATTCAAGATTCTTTGTTAACATTTAATTTAAAAGTGATTTTTGACTCAAATAATTATAGACAGTAACTTTTTTACGCCATATTTGTATTCTACTTTCTAAAATTCTAGTACCTAATTGTTTCCTTTCGTACCGGTGTACAGTGTTTTGATTTATTTTGTGAATTATAAAGTTTTTGTGGATTTAAGTAAGTGAAGTAATTAAAAAGCAATCGGATTTGTGAATTGTGACTTTCAAAGTTTGTGTAAAGGTTTATTCATAGAACGAATTCATAAAATTATTTATTATTTTGAAAATGGAAGATTATTCGTGTGAAATCTGTATAGGCGCTGTGTGTTTACAAAAGGTACTTAGACAAAATTTTATTTGCTTTCCCTATAATGTAAAATTAGATATTATTCGCAAAGGGAGGTGCGTACCTTTGTTACAATTATCACAAAAAAAAAAGTAAAAAGGTAACTCGAGTATTTCACGTCAATTATTACGATTCTTTTATCTGGCTATGTGGCTGTGTGCACACTAATAGTTTGTTTTGTTTTCCATGCGTCTTATTTTGTAACAGCCGTTCGGTATGGAATGATAAGGGATATTCCGATCTTAATAACTTTCATAAAGCAGCTAAAAAACATAATATGTCAGAGAAAATCTAGATTCAATTTTAAAATTAAATGCATTTGGTAAAGCGCGTATAGAAACATGTTTAAACAGCCAGTATAAATTAAATATCGAAATGCATAATGCAAAGGTAGATCGTAATAGAAATATTTTTCAGCGCCTAATTGATATTGTTTGCTTTCTGGGGCAGCAGGAGTTAGCTTTTCGCGGTCATGATGACCTTGGTCTGAGGTCTTGACTCACGCTCTGACTCGTCAACGCCCAGCCCAAACCCTGGACCTAGAAATGTGAATACTGTAGACTAGGAATACCGAATAAGGCCACTTTTAAATTCACACGTAGTGTGTGGTCGTGTTCTATATAACCGCCGATTGCAATTTACCTAATGTATGACGTAGGTATACGATAACGAGCACTGCGTGCCCTAGTGCTTACCCGAGGCCAAAACCCTGTGCACGCCACTGGAAAAGGTAACCCCGACATACAGACTGACTCACTATCGTATTAAAACATTCGTATTAGTATGGATTAATGAAACATTTTTTTTATTTATTCCACTACAATTTCCTTGTCTGTGGTCCTGATGGTAAAGCCTAGTTCGCATTATGCTAGTATTTTAGTCTAGTAGCGAGTTATTTAGTAGCTAAAATACTCGCTTCTGCACCAAAATCGTTCGCACTTCGTTCGAGTACAGTTTACAAGTGAGTGGTGTTTTGTAAGATGAACAGCCTATACATAAACTGATTAAGTTAATCATAACGACGATTTTAGAGGAGGTAGATGAGGTTGATTAATAAAAGAAGCTATGTAAACGAAAATGGATCGATAGAAGGGATAAACTAGGAGCTACTAATTGTCTTCTGAAGGAATTAGTATTGGAAGATCCCAAAGAATACTTCGATAGTTCGCGGTAACTAATGAACTCGACTAATTCGACAGGTTCAGACTTGTTTAGTTGGTCGGCCAGTGAGCACGTACGCGTGGTGGGAGGTGCTACTCGCCCGATAAAAATAGAATAAAATGGATCGGCTCGACTAAATTCCTTACTAAACTACTCGACTAAATTTTTGGTGTTCGGACACGTTTAGCCACTAAATTACTCGCTACTAGACTAAAATACTAGCATAGTGCGAACTAGACTTAAGTGATGCAGTCTAAGATAGTAGCATGCTAACCTGTTGGGGGTATGACAGATTAAACGCATAATCTGTTTCTATACGGCATCGTATCGGAACCATTCGGATAGAATATGAGCTATGCATTTCCTAATTACATGATAATTTACATGATATCGAAGAAAATTGATAAGCAAAAGGCCATTACAAGTTTAAGTATCCGTGAAAATCGATATCCATTTGCAATCTAATTTTGGATAAGCATCTTTCGGTGTAAATTGTGTTCCGCAAAGCCCTGAGGGGTTACTGCCATCGTTTAAAGCAGTATTATTTCAAAATTACAGTTTAATGTCACGTGTCTTGCCGTCCCTAAAATAAGGATTACAATTCTTAAACACGAACGGCAACAATATTAAAAGTGCCCTCTGAATTTGATTATGAAATTAATAAACTGAATCATGTCTTCCTTAACATTCAAAAGGAAATAGAAGGGAAGGGAAAATCTGTTTTCATCGCGAAAATCCAAAATGTCTTAGGTTTTTCTTTAAATAGTTCGGCTTATAGGAAAACATATGTACTTCTATTACTTTACGAAAATTAAATATTTTACGAAAACCAAACTAGAAAAATAATTTATTAGGATATTTAAATTGAATAAAGAAAGACTAAGATACGTCAATGGACTACTTATTTATAAGTTTAGGTTAAAATAAAATTACTCATTAGTCTAATTTTAAGGCTAGATTGTAATTTTAGTGAGTATAGGTTGTATATATACTATATACTCATATTAATGGAAAAAAAATTAGGATTGAGGTTTTTGGACGCGGGCGGAGTTGCGGGCATCAGCTAGGTTACAGTAATTCTTGCAAATGTACGTTGATTTACAAACTACCAACCGTAGTTTATGTATTGTGGTTCTACAGAAATATTGTTGTGTGAATTATTATGATGTTATAGTTATTACTCAGGGAAATGAGTTTGTTGTTCGCCGCAGGAATAGTTTATTCCACGTTTGAAGAGTTGCTGAAAATTTCATTTCACCCAAGGGAGCGACATATTGTGTTTTGTAAGCATTTTGTTGGTACTTCACTTAATATATTGCGTGCCCTAACTATTTTAATCAGATGCTAGGTTGTTATATTGCTGTTCTAGCGGACGTTATTATGTTTGGCGCTATATTTATAACGAAACATTAATTAGAACACGAGAACTCTCCGTAAATCAAGTCTACTTGGAGTCGTTCTTGTTAGTTGGTATTAAGTATTTTTAAGAACAATTTACCTGATACTAGATGATGCCCGCGGCTTCGTCCGCGTGGATTAAGGTTTTGGTTTCCCACGAGAATTCTTTAATTTTCCGGGATAAAAACTAGCCTATGTCCTTCCTCGGGTAACAAACTATCCCTATACCAAATGTCATCAAAACTGATGAGCCGTGAAAGCGTATCAGATAGACAGAAAGACAAATAGACACACTTTCGTATTTATAATATTAGATGGATTAAGTGGCTATTTTTATTTCCGCGGGAACTCTTTAATTTACTGGTATAAGCCTATATCAGTCTCCAGGTCATCAACTATACCCAAGCCAAAAATCCGTCGCACCGTTGCGGCGTGATTGAAGGACCAAAAACAAACACACTTTCGAATTAATAATATTATTTTGAAGTATGATTGAACTAACAGTCGGAACTTTCTGAAAATAAATTAATTCCGTGAGAACTATTAAAAGTTTCAAACATACCTGATTCAGGGGTGTGTCCAATAGAATGCAGATCCTGCTGCGACCTTCTACGCTGTCGATACTCAGCCCTATAGTCCGGCCACCTTCCATACTGAGCGGGAGCATTCAAATACTCCTGGGAAGAAAATCTCGAAGCTCTGGGCGGAGAAAATCCAGTTTGCCCATAATATTCCTGACGAAACACCACATCCGGATGATTGATCCCACCCGGGACAATTTGACTCCCATAATGACTCCTATGACCTAAATACTCCGGCTTCATTGGAATCGGTCCATCGGTAAGTTCATGGCCGTGGATGGACGTTGAACGCTGTGGTCCATAATCACGCATACGGTTGGAGTAATCCACTCCCATTCGATGTGGAGAGTAATCTAGGCCTCTAGGACCCATTTCGAAATGTCCATGCGCTCTCCCGCTTCTATAAAATTGGGGAGAGAATGGATTTTTGCTGTCATGATTTTGACGGGGAGTCGCTTCGGTTCTATTGACGGGCTTATCTTCTACTTTGGGGTTTTCGTTTGGTTTGTCTTCTTCATTATTAGGTTCCTTTTTAGGTGTTGATTCTTGAGGATTTCTTTTAACTGATTCACTAGCGGTAACGTCTTGGGACGCCCGTCGGTTGAATTCCTGGATTTTCTCAGGCACGAAACCCTGCTGCGGCATTTGAGACGTCATGGTCTCTAGGTTGCTTTTTTTTAAATATTCACTACGTAAACGACATCAAAATGTTTCTTATAAATGACTACCGTAAAATTGACTACACGTAAAGCATTATCAAAAGTGCCTTATACACAATTACCACATTTATAATGCGCAAAATTGTTCGTTATAGTTTAGGAAAATGATCACAACCGTATACACATGGGCTGCACGTAAACAGTGGGTTGCGTGAGTTTCATTGTGATGTAATCGCGTTTTAATGCACTAGTGTAATTTGTCAGTTAAATTTTTTCCCTGCCTCGGTTATTATTGATAGGCGTTGATGATTATTTTTGTATTGAAATCGAATACAGAGTAACCATTATCAATAATTTTGTGCACACTTCATTAATATTGCGGATCCACCACCACTACCACTGCAGCCCATTAACGTCCCACTGTTGGGGATGGGCACAGGCCTCCAGTCTCATAGGAGAGAGGGAATTAAAGCTTAGACTCACCTCGCTGCTCCAATGCGGATTGGCGGGCTTTAACGACTATCATCATGTTAGTCATAATAACCGGGACTGAGGGCTTAACGTGCTCTCAGAGGCACGGGGGTGAAACACCACCAACTTCCTAACTCCGGGCTAGTACTGAGAATTTCTAGTTAGAAAACCCAATAGTTAATTATGGCCCGACCAGAGACGCGACGCCGGGACCATAACATGATAACCACTAGACCAACGAGACAGTTCCATCATACTCCAATGCGGCAGTTTGTCTGTGTGTGTTACCATGTCTCACTGATTCTCACAACCGATTTTGATGAAATTGTTTTGAATGTGATGATATTATCTCTGTACCCAGCAGAGATAGTATCGTATTCAAAAAATCCATATACACTAAGACGAAGCCTTAGTGTATATAGGTTTTTTGAATAACAGACAGACAGACATTCGCATTTATATTATTCGTACGGAATTGTGAAACAGACAAACACAGTCTACTATAAACAACGTGGTGGAGTAGATAATTTTTAATCCCTAATAGCTTAGCTGTTATTTTTTGATTAACGCAAATGCAAAAAGACACACGTATGTGTGCTAACCCTAACAAAATAGTCTCCTAAAATCATTATTCGACAACATGGTGCCTTCATCCAATAATCATACCAAAAATAACAAACAAACTTAAACTCCCACAATAAGCACTTAAGACTCAAATTACATTGCCACGGCCCACGAGTGACATTTCATAACTAAAAAATCTTTTCCTCTGCAATACACAAATTGCGTGAATCGAATACCAATTCTATTATTATGTATTTTAACGTTTATTTTTCTTACTTCGATTCTTATTATGCTTAGCTTTAATCGTAAACGTACTCTCTATTTCATAATCTATTTTAATCAAGTTAAGGTTGAAATTCTATTGTAATATTAAAGTCGCTATACGAAAAGCAGCGTGCAGATTTTCCAACATGAGGTCATGTCAAGCAAATGTGTGTTTTATGTTTTATACCGTTAAATTGATTTCAGGTTGTGAGTTATAGTGTACACTTCGTTAGACACCCCGAGGCGTCCGCGATAATCCAGTTTATTTATTTGTGGAGCGAAGTCTGGTTGTGAACTATGTATAGAAATTGTATAATGAAGGTATTGTTGTATAATACGGGAATTCTATTTTCTGCTCGTTGGTTATATACTAATGAGTAGTATTTTATGGTTGATAATGTATGTTGGAAATGATTTATTGCAAAAACAATAAGTAAGTGCATAATTCAGATGGTATTAGAATAATAAAATAGGTTTTAAATCTCTTTTACTCTTATGATTACAGTCACTCGAGAGAAAAGGATAACTTGATTATGTTAACTGTCATCCTAATAGAATCTGGATATTATATTTATACCTTCTTTAGTAAGGTTACTATCGATGATTAATTTATTAAATATCTGGGCAGGGCGACCGAGCTTTGCTCGGTAACTTTTTTTGGTAAATCCTGTTTTCGGAAATTATATTTAAATATATATATTTTTATATTAAATTTCATGAGAATCTTTTGAGCCGTTTGGGAGATTCAGATTATATACATATATTTAAATATATACTACTACTTAACTACTAGGACTACTTTTTATCCCGGAAAATTAAAGAGTTCCCGCGGGAACCAAAAAACCTCAATCCACTCGGACGAAGTCACGGGCATCAGCTAGTAAGTACATATGTCACTGTAAGATTGCAAAAACCGTTAGATTGTAATCTAACTATCGAAATTGTAAACTGTCGACAGATTGTGAACCGTTCAATGTTCAGAGTGTCAATTTTTGAAATATTTATTCTATTCAATATTCGTTTTCTTGTCTATTTCTTGTAGGTTAGGTTAGGGTTTGACATAAATAACCTGGTAGGGCACTTAGGTTTTATAGGGTTAATATACCTAACAGATTACAATCTACCGAAAAATAATGCGTTAAATTGTAATCTGTCGACAGTTTACCATTTCACAAGTTAGATTACAATCTAACGGTTTTTGCAATCTTACGGTGACATATATAAAGTGTGTGGCACAAGCAGTGGCGTGCAGGGCATAGAGGCATAAAAGCACTGCCTACCTTAGTAAATTATACCCCTTACAAAATATTGAAAATAAAATTCATTCTAAGCCCACTCCTTCAAATAACTACATCTAGTTCCCGCACGGCGTAACTCGCGTCAGATAAGTGACAACCAATGAACGCCATCTATCGTTAGAAGAGATCGCGCGAAGCCGAAAAGCTTACGAACTATCTGCTTCTTTTGCGCGTCATCGTAGGCAGATATCTTTACTCTACTCGCATCATTACATCGCGATTCCGAGTAGAATCATGAATGAATGACGCGTATAACAGGCAGAGCTTCTTGGCTTGTGATTGGTCAATCGCCAGGGTTCACCCTTGACCAATCACAAGCCGCCGCCGTAAGCGTCTGCCGTCTATTGAATTTTCAAAACCGCGCGCGTCGAAAGTTAAAACAAATGAAGGTTTTATTTTCGTGTTATTTTCTATAATCCAAATAAGTACTCTTGATTTCTTATAATTATAAACTTATTTTAATTAAATTAATTTATCCACATTTTTTCCGTTAATTTAAGTACGGTTTTAGATCTTAAAAAATTATTAAAAGTGATTTTTGACTCTAATAATTATAGACCTTACAAACTTTTTTACGCCATATTTGTATTCTCGTATTACTTGTCAGTTGTCTTTGTCTATGCAAATATTCATATTGTTTACGCGTTGTTTACTTTCGTGTCAGTTCACAGTGTTTTGATTTAATTTGTGAATTATAATATTTTTGCGGGAATAAGTGAAGTAAATAAAAAACCAATCGGATTTATGATTGCAAAGTTTGTGTAAAGGTTTATTCATAGAACGCACTTCATTATTATTTGGAAAATGGAAGAGTATTCGTGCGAAATCTGTATAGGCGCTGTTTGTAAAAGGTACTTAGACAAAACTTTATTTCCTTTCCCTGTAATGCAAAATTAGATATTATTCGCAAAGGAAGGTGTGTACCTTTGTATATGTTAAGTAATTGATATTCTCACAAAAAAAAAGGTGGACAAGTACCTTTGTATATGTTAAGTAATTGATATTCTCACAAAAAAAAAGGTGGACAAGTAACTCGAGTAGGAATGATTCTTTTAACTGGCTGTGTTCACACTAACAGTTTGTTTTGTTTTTCTTGCGTCTTATTTTGTACCTAATGTATGACATACTAGCTGACCCGGCGAACTTCGTACCGCCTTAGTATGCAAAATTAAATGTATATTTTTCAATATTTCTGAGAGATTTTCTTAATATTTTTTCCCGTAAGAACCTTCTCCTAATAATAACAAATACAACAAAAAAAGAATTAGTGAAATCGGTCCAGCCATTCACGCGTGATGCCGTGACCAAGGAAAACGGGTTTCATTTTTATATATATAGATTATATGAGTACCCTAATGCTTACCCTAAGCCCAAACCCTGTGCACGCCACTGGGCACAAGTCAAGAGTTAAATGCTTGGCGTGCGTCCAGTCCCGTACCCGTTATACAGTAACCAGGTATCGACCGCCTGCCTCACGGCCTGACTGCGCCAACTAATACAATCGAGCGCATCCCAGGAAAGATCTTAGGTGCAATCATAATTATAAGTATTGCCGATGAAATCGTTAAAGCTCGGCTTCAAAGTAAAATAAACTGGCCCCCCGATTGTGTAAAGAAATCGTAATCGTTCATCGTCAAATGGTTAATAGGGATGATACCTATGTCAATAATAAATTATTTCTTACTGGTCATTAAAGAGGGTCTCTCACAAGACCTAAAATTCACATCCACGGTAAATTTTAAGTTTGATAACCATTTTAAACTAGTAAAAAGTGTGTTGAAATTTGATGACGTCACAACTATGTATTTCATACAAACTCCATACTAGAAGCGCGTTTTTAAGTTTTATAAAGAGTTGCTGATTTGATTGAGTTTTCGTCATCCCTATTCAACCCTGTTTTAAGGAGTTCATACATTGATGTAGAATTTTTTTAGTACATAGATATCTGCACGTCAAATAGTATGTTCGAGTAATACGTTTTAAGCTGTCAAATGATTACGATTCGCTTAGACATTTGGGCCTCTGGAATGCAAAGCCCTTGAAAATATAAGCCTATAAAAAAAAAAAAAAAACCTTTTTCTTTTTTAAGAAAAGAGCAACTGCTGTTTTTCTTGCCGGCTCTTCTCAGTAGAATCAGTTTTCCGAACCGGTAGTAGAGTCTTGACGTATCATAAGTGACACAAATTGTCCTACATGAAATAAATAAATCATTTCATTTCATTTAGTTAATGCCCGCGACTTCGTCCGCGTAGATTGAGGATTTTCGGTTCCCGCGAGAACTCTTTAATTTTCCGGGATAAAACGTAACCTATGTGTTATTCCAGACTATAACCTATCTCTGTGCCAAATTTCATCCAGATCCGTTCAGCCATTCCGGAGTGATTGAGTAACAAACATCCATCCATACATACATCCAAACTTTCGCATTTATAATATTGGTATTAGTATACATGGGCCGTGAAAGCGTAACAGGCAGACAGACATACATTAGCTTTTTTAATACGAGTATGTTTTGCGTACACCTATGTTTTATTCCAGACTATAACCTATCTCTGTGCCAAATTTCATCCAGATCCGTACAACCGTTCCGGCGTGATTGAGTAACAAACATCCATACATACATACATCCAAACTTTCGCATTTATAATATTAGTATAAATGGGCCGTGAAAACGTAACAGACAGACAGACAGACCGTCACTAATTTACTAACATTTACTACCCACCTTTTCGAAAGTCTTGACAGGGGGATACAAGTTGACGCAATTTACACCGATTTCTGCAAAGCATTTGACAAAGTAGACCACGAATTATTGCTCAAAAAAATTGCTTACAACGGTATTCGTGGTAACCTCCTGCGTTGGTTCGCATCATACATTGCATGCAGAACTCAACGCGTTGTGGTGAACGGCTTTAGGTCCGACCTTGTATCTGTAACATCTGGCGTGCCTCAGGGTTCAATTTTAGGGCCCTTACTATTTGTCATATTTATTAACGATATTAAACACTGTTTCAAACATTCAAAATTCTTACTATACGCCGACGACTTAAAAATCTTTCTAGAAGTCAAAAAAGAACCAGACTGTCATTTACTACAAGAAGACCTACACCGCTTAACGGAATACTGCAAAACTAATAAATTAACCTTAAGTTTACCTAAGTGTAATGCAATTACCTTCACCAAAAACAAACTCACCACAGATTTCTCTTATGCCCTAAGTAATGCAAAATTATTAAAAGTCTCTTCTCTTCGTGATCTCGGTATTCATCTTGACTCTAAACTGCACCTAGATGAACACATAAACAAAATCGTTAATAATGCTTACCGTCTTTATGGATTCGTGATGCGTTCTACGAGGGACTTCTCAAAACCGTCCACTTACTTGCACCTATATAGATCACTAATAAGGCCCCAGCTGGAATATGCCAGCTGTATATGGAACCCTCTGTATGACAAGTATAAAAACCAGCTGGAAACCGTTCAGAAGAAGTTCCTCCGCTCAATGCATTATAGATGTCATCATTCTAGACTTCCCTATGCTAAGCTACTTAAAAAATACAATCTTTTAAAACTCGACTCTAGACGCAAGCAGCTCGAAGCAATGGTATTGCATGGTTTGCTCCACAACAAATATGACTGCATTGACTTGGTTAGCAAGGTTTCTCTTAATGTTGTCAGGAACGCAAGTCGACGACAGGTGCGTGCTTATAATCTGTTCGCTGTCAAATTCTGCCGAAACAATGCGGGCAAGCGTTCACCTATGCGTCGACTTGTTGACGAATACAACAGAAGCTTCGACAGTGTTGATATCTTTGCTCTGTCTGAGGGTAGATATAAAGAGGCTGTCATCAAGGTCTTGAAGGAAAAACAATTTTTATAAGGATTGAATTTTTACCTACATTGGACAAGAGATTGTAACCATATTATATGTACCTCAATTATATTTTCTTTATTCCATTTTCTTATTGTTTCTGTTTATTTGTTATTATTTTTTACTGTTAGTAGTAAATTTAAATTTTAGTGTTATATTTTAGCATACCTATATATTATTTTAGCATATATATATTATTTTAGCATTTTATTTTATATTTTATGTATAACATATATTTAATTTAGATAAGTTTGATACATTGTGTCGCCTTCATATTCAAAATTTTAAACTGTTAACCCGTGGATGGTGTGGTGTATTGCACATTTGTTTTATTTTGTTTATTAATTTTGTTTGTGTTTAGATAATAAGATTTTAATGTGTAATTGTTTATCGTCCCTAATAAATAAAAATAAAAATAAAAAGACATACATTAGCATTTTTAATACGAGTATGTTTTGCGTACACATTGTTTGTCATATAAACAAACATCCGGAACAACTGGGACCTTTGATATAGCATTTTTATGCCCTAGAAAATAAACCGACGCAAGTACCAGCCGCGTTCTTATGTAGACGTTAATTTTAGCGCGGTTTATGAGCTATCAAACCAGCAATAGACATACAGCATACTACAGTAAAATACCACGTGCCTTGTTATTAGCTGGGCAAATAAACATTTTAGATCATAATAAAAGATCGTAATACAGATGTCCTTACTTTGTTTTGCGGGCTATTCTCAGCAGAACTCTTTCCGACCCGGTGGTAGAGTCAAAACATGACGTAACATAAGAGACACCTGCATGTCCTACATGTTTTAAATAAATTGAGTTTTGGGTTTTAAAACGAAGGGAAATTTTCGGAATAGGGCTCTCTATAATTTTCGTAATTTAAAAAGTATGCAACTGCTGAGTTTCTTGCCGGCTCTTCTCAGTAGAACTGCTTTCCAAACCAGTGATATCAAAACAAGACGACGTATGATAAGAAACACGTCATTTATGTCTTACGTGAAATAAACTAAGTTTGAGGGTAGGTATAGGAAATCGAAAGTGCAAAAACATTATAACCCACGCGGTCGAAGTCGCAGGCTAATCTAGTAGGTATTTAAAATAATGTCCTCTCGACCAATTTCGCCCACAGCAGGCTATCTCCAGAGAGATTAGCCATCTGCTTTGGGAGATATTATAGTGCACAAGTGTGCATACACAGGTGTACTCTCTGTTCCTTTACTAAAAATCCGACACGACCGGGGAGAGATCAGGCGCAAGACCGACGGCTTTACGTGCTCTAAGGCTCAGGGGTAAAACACCGCCAACTTCCTAACTCCGGCCTAGTACTGAGAATTTCACAGAAAAACCCAATACTTGTTATGCCTGACCCGGGACTCGAACCCGGGACCTCGTCGGCCGCAGTCGAACTTGCTAACCACTAGACCAACGAGACAGTCAAGTAGGTAATATACTTTTAATTTACACCTACGCGGCATGAATATAGACGTAGTGTAGGAGATCCTGTAAATAATGGATCAAAAGAAAATTAGTTTTTCTCCTTATGGTATTGGAAAAATATTGTAAAACACGTTCAGTAATCAGTATATTATAATATGAGTTACAAGTAAATCTGGATCAAATAACGTTCTTTCCACACTAAACTGGTGGCCAAGAGCTTTGATAATAAATTCTTCCACTGGTTCTAAAACGTTTGCACGTAAATAAAACTAAGCAGTTTTTTTTTTAAATATATATAGCGAGCATACGAGCAGGCGGGTCACCGGATGTTAAGTGATTACCGCCGTCCATGAACATTTGCAGCACCAGAGGAACGCCAATGCGTTGCTGGTTTTTGAGATATTTGTTTAGTAGTGCTTTACAATTTTGATGAGGAAGTAAGTCAGTTTTATGCAATTTTTGAACCCCTATGACTCAAATAAGATTTACCTCAAATACCTAAAACTCACAGATTATTATTAAAATATTTAAGTCGTTGACGACTGTTCCATATTCCGTAAGATTACCATATTGCGTACCAAAGTTGTGAGAGGGGTAAAAACAGCCTGAAATGTTCCGTGTAGGTAAAGATATTATACATTACATTTATGGTAGGCCGGAATTTGCCCTGGAGCACTGCCGTGCACTTCGATAAAATGTGAACATTTTTGAAGTGAAACTTCTTTAGAATCGTTTTGATTTGAAAATTGAACGACACGAAAAAGCGACATCAAGAAGAGACAAATATGTATAGGATTTAGCCTGCGAGAGTATGAGATAGAATACAAGTTATATTTATCACTTTCTCTCGAAAGCTACTTTTCTAAAGTTACACCTCTGCCGTGTGTGAATTGCACATACTGCACACACACTTTTTTTAAACATGAATATTAAACTAATTGTATAATGAGAAGTACAGTATTATTTTGTCTGATTTAATATAATAAACTGGTAAACTTATGAGCCGGAAACCACGAAGGAAATGGGCATGAAATACTAAATACACAGGTTAAAATTTAAGTAGGATTCAGACCCACCCACCCACGCAAATTTAGTTTTAGTTTATTTTTTATTTTTGTGCAGAAGTGCTCCGTTTAAAAAGATTTTTTTTTCTTTCTTTCTTTCTTTCAAATGGTCAAATTATTTTTAGTATAATATTGTAGATAATATTTTTGTTTTTGTAAACATTTTGATACGAATAAATAAATTGAAATTGAAATACACGAATATAAACGTATTACAGAATATGCACTTCAAAATATGGCTACGAATACCACTTTCACACAAATAGCTTAATGGCTTAAGCATGTTGGAAAATACGTTTCGAATTTAGACTCATGGCAACATCGGAAGCGTTTGAACGAATTCACAATGTAACGTTCATTTATCATCAGAGCTAAACGCACTCGATAAGTTCTGACAGCGATTCCATTTCACACCTCTCCGATACTCGTAGCCGTAGACCAGAGAGATCGTTTTATAGTACGTGACCTGGTTTACTGCTGCGTTTCTGCTTCATGAATTGATCAAGTGATCAAGTTGAAGTGAAAATAGTAACTAGTGGTTTGAAATCGTCAAGATCTACCACTGAAGATAGTTCGGAAGGCACTTTATACCGAGAAAACGATCATGAACGGATGTGGACCGAGGATGTGGTAATGTCAACCTTTGTAAATCAGTTCAAGAACAGACTGGATAAACACAGACAAATCACAAGATTTGATATAGGCGCATCAGCCAAAGCTGCCATGAAACTCAGTTGTTTTCAAAAATAAATATTATGTGAAATTACATTGTTGCATATACGACAATTATTGTGGACGATATTGTAAAAAAATCACAACGATCCTCCGCAACTTTGCGGCGTGATTGACTAACAAACAAACAGTTTCATACTTACTACCAGTGTGTTTATGTTATATTTTTCAATACTGCGTAGAATTATTTTTAAACCGATGTATGTGGGCGGCTGCCTCAATATTTTTGTACCTATATCATAAACATGTAATGACAATTCTTACGTTGGGTTAATGCTCGAAACTCAGACGGGTTAAACCGCCACATTGGTTCTTAAAGCTGGTGGCTTTTGATTTGTTTGCTTCCGTTACTATCAGGAATACATAAAGCAGTGTTGTTCAAGACAAAAACCTATTAAGTATAATCTTTCCAAATTTCATCAAAATAGATCGAACAGATGGACCGTGAAAGTGTAACAGATATACACAATCGATCACATAGATCCTACCACATATTTTGTAGACTTATTTTATTAATTGATACCGATCTGACTTTCGTAAGCGCTTTTATAAGTCAATCGAAGAATAAATAGAAATATACATACACACCTTCGCATTTTTTATAATGTTAGTATGGATGCTTAGAAAAAGCTGTCGTCACGCATTATGTGTGAACAGGTTTTAAAAGCGAATACTTTAGCTGTGCATTTTGATATATGATATTCCCATACGAAATATGTCGCGGTTAGCGTAGATCCTTTTCAAAGACGATTAGTAGTACTAGACCTCAGATATTGTTCCTCCCTCATCTTTTATAATCGTGCCACAAGGCAACGTCAGGGTCTGAAGCCTTAGATAATCGTAATTCTATGAACGGCATTCCATAACCTAGCGCTTAGAAAGACGGATTCTTCGATGCGCTAGATTATGGAATGCCGTTCCGGCTTCCGTTTTCCCCTTTTTAATATTGGTATTTTTATATCTAGAGTGAATAGGTATCTTCTAGATAAGCGTGAACCACCTCTGGTTGCATCAGCACTTGCCAGCAGATTATTGCAGCCAAGCGCTAGTCTATAATTAAAATAAACTTATGTTTTCACATTTGCTGAAGTAGGCGTCTCGTCTCTAATTTTCGCTTTTTAATGATTTTTTTTTGCTGTTATTATTTTATTTTTTTTATCCACTACAAGCTAGCCCTTGACTGTTAAATTAAATTAATAAAATAAATTCTCATCCTCAAATATCTACTTATTTATCTTACCTTTAATTAAAACTGGTTAGCATCCAATCAATTTATAACAAGTTGCTTTAATAAATTAGGTATAGTGGTTGATTTTTCAAGTGGGTGGTACCAACCTCAGGTGGGTGTTGAAGCCTTACTAGGTATGGGAAGGTTACGGATTACAGATAATAGACAAAATTCGGCCATCCACTTCAGGTAATTAGGAAATAGTTAGAAAATAATGAAAGGAAAATTTTGGCCAATCTGGCCCAATATAATAATGTTTTCGACTTGGAATTTCGAAAT
This sequence comes from Erebia aethiops, assembly GCA_923060345.2. Lineage (NCBI taxonomy): Eukaryota > Metazoa > Arthropoda > Insecta > Lepidoptera > Nymphalidae > Erebia > Erebia aethiops. The sequence continues at coordinate 768,206 of CAKLPR020000014.1, forward strand.
TTCGAATTTTTAAGTGATACTTAATCCATCTTCCATCTATATATATAAAAATGAAACCCGTTTTCCTTGGTCACGGCATCACGCGTGAATGGCTGGACCGATTTCACTAATTCTTTTTTTGTTGTATTTGTTATTATTAGGAGAAGGTTCTTACGGAAAAAAATATTAAGAAAATCTCTCAGAAATATTGAAAAATATACATTTAATTTTGCATACTAAGGCGGTACGAAGTTCGCCGGGTCAGCTAGTTCCTAATAAAATCACTAAGCTATTACCACATATTCAACATCATTCTTATGTATTAAACACCATGACGCTTTATCGCAGTTTTTCACTTTGTCGCAGTCAACTTGTAACCAATTTAAAAAAAAACATTTTTTCACTAATCTATCCCAACGTTTTTAAATAAGCAATAAGTAATAGGTACTTATATAACTTGGCTTTTGTAAAAAGTTGAATATATCCATATATTCACCTTTTTACAAAAATCTTCTTTTTTCATTGAATTTTGATAGCTTTCATTTCGGATTGCAGTTTAATTTCGCTTTTGGAGGTCTCCGCAAGGCTATATCGAAGTTGACAGGCTAGTGAATACAAAAAAAATGTATCGTTTCAATACACGAAACTCCGAAATCGTTTGTTTGTTTATGTTTGCAATTTAACACTAGTAGTTTCTATTGATCCTACCACAAAACTATAGGCGTCAAACAGGCGGCTTGAACCGGCATTAATCACGTTAATCTCCTTCTTGTATACATATTATGTTGTTGATGCGTATAGTTTTTGATGTAAAACTTCTAACACTCAGAATGAAAATGGTTTCATCCAAAGTCCATCACGCTCGGCCAGTGCGGATTGGTAGCCTTCTCCAAAGATGTTCATTATGGAGAACTCTAAGGCCCGATTGCAGTAACGCCGGGTTATCCTTTTAACCCAGAGTTAGCAGCTACTTTGACAAAATTCGTATAAAACTTCTTTGAAAAATTTATTCCTGGGTTAAACGTAACCCGTCGTTTCTGCAAGCACATACAGGTCACTTCACGATGTTATCCTTCATCGATAGATATTAATTCAAACTCTAGTGAAATTATTGCATGAAATGAAAAACAATAACGAAAAGCGGGCATTCAAGGGCAAGTTCTCTTCGTAATATTGAAAAATTATTGTTCTACATGTTTTCATCGTAAATTCACTGAAAGTAATTTTAAACTTTTCAAAGTTCACTCTAGATGCTCTTCGACACGGAATAGATAAAGGGAGAATTACAACTTGTAATCAACTACTGGCTACTGAACCTTACTTTAGGAGGCCGAATTTTAAAAGACATATATATCAAATCATGGTATGAGAATGCATCAGCCGGCAGCTGCCCATGAGCATCCACAAGGCTAGAGGAAGAAACTATCATCAGATCTAATTGGGAAGGAAGACAATTAGGGAAAAAATGGGACTAAACGAGAACTGATGCAAGAAATCAATTTTAGTCTGGCTAGTAACTGTCATACTTATATTATAAATGCGAAAGTGTGTTTGTTTGTTGGTTTGTCCTTCAGTCACGCCGAAACGCAGCAACGGATCAGCGTGTTTTTGCATAAGAATAAATTAATGTATAAAATTCCAATTCGATTTTACAAATGGTCGTAGGTAATATAGGCTGACTTGTATGACAGATTGTTACTGCTGGACAGGTTTAAAAACTCATAAAAATAAAAAAACCGGATACAAAATTCAAGACCTACATGTACTGAAATTTTACGTTCATACAACGATTTCATAGCCGATATTCCTTAGTCGAGCTGGAATTGTGCCTCCCAGAGGAATATCTGTATTTCTTGCCACATGAAAATTACGGACTGGACCATCACACAAGGCTTTATACGTTGCTTAGCAAATTTGATCCCTGATTTTATAAATTTCCAGCTGATGCGTCTTCGTAAGCGCGACTTCAATCAGAACCAATGTGCAAAAGTCGCAAAATTTTCTCACAGAGTGAGCAAAAACTACTTTGGATCACTGGTTTTAAGCAGCAAAGGCGCCCTTTTTGAGCTGTTTAACTTAATTTCGCAGATAACGTTAAATTTGTTAAACTTACCAGAAATGATTACCATCAGAATAATTATTTCAAAAGAGGTACTTAAATGGACAGAAATATTACAGAGAGCCGGCTTTCATGTAGTTTTGAAATAAAAAGATAAAATGAAACTTCCGCTGCTACAGTTAAAACCTTGATTAAATTACATTTTATAACGTACATTTAACAATGGTAAGGGTTTGAAAACTGAATGCGCATTACGCAATAACCGAGGCTCATACCAATAGGTGGCTGATTAGTAAATCTGATTTCCCTCGTGTGTTTCACACTACGCCCCGGGCCACCTGATCGGCCGGTTAATGGTACGGTAGTCAACAGTACCATGGGGCCTTTGACCAATGATACTGAATTGGTGTCTGAAGTTGGTAAGTCTTGCTGATGTTTTCATGCTGTCGTAAGGCGAGAAAAGAGCGGGCTTTTTCTGTTCAAATGTAGTTTTTCTTATGAATAAAACATACTTACCCATGACTTGAACGCGGCAAATTGCACAAGTATCGCATTCAACATCCCAGCTCCACATAGCCACAGCGTATAAATTATATGTTCCTAAAACACTTTACATTGCAAAATTAACAACATATAAATGTATTCTAAATTTAGGTTTGAATCTTTGCATCTTTGCAAAAATTGCAATCTTTTGAATTTCTAAGGGAACATCTCTTGATAAGGCATTGGAGGCTGTCTAATCAGAGATTTTTTTAAACGTCAAAACGCTTGCTTAGTTTGGGATTTTGTATGAAATATTTTTGTACTGAATTTTGACGTCATCAAAGTTCGACGTACCGTTTTACTTTAATCGATAGTTTAAAATGGTTATTCAATATAAAAATAACATGAGACGTGGATATTACAACAGACGGCCGTCCTGTTGACGGAATGTCCCTATTCCGTTCCGGCCATTCGAGTTTTGTATGTCTCTATACAATTCAAATTTAGATCATGTCAACATGGTAATTATGCAAATGTAAAAAAAATTACGCTTAGTGCAATCGTTACAAAATTCCGTGACACAAGTTTCAGATGCACAAGGTGGGCGATAATACGCACCGAATTGATAACCTCCTCCGTTTTGGAAGTCGGTTAAAAAGGGACTCTTATGGTGCGACTATGACCGTCTGCGACCTCGTAGTCGAAGGGGAATCCACTACAAGTTAGCCCTTGACTGCGATCTCACTTAATGGTAAGTGATGAGTCAAGAGTTCCAGGTCGAACAAGACACATGTGGTTAGACGACATTAGGTAAGTCATAACTGGGGAGGAAGACAGGGCTTAGTTAACCAGTGTTTAGAGAAGATAAGCTTTTCGTGTGATTACCGCCAAACTTCGATTCGGGGAAGGCACACGATGATGATGAATACAAATTGGAAGAGTTCCTTTAGTGTGTTGAGGGTGGAATTGTTAACACGAGGCCTCCGCCACACCTATTTACCACTCTATACTGAGATTTAACTGGCATCTCCTACTTGGTTTGTTTTGTAAATCTTTTTTTTAAATTTTTATAATTACTATTTTATGCAAAAAAATATATGATGTGACCAGAACAATGTGTATTGTGTAAAGATACATGATATATAAATAAAATAAAAAAAAAAAAAAAAATTGGGCACACATTTCACACTGTTTATACAACATATCTTAACAGACAAAGCTGTTTGGCTGCCAAGTGAAATATTGGTAGTCTGCGGCAAAGCGAAATGCTTTCGAATGTCTGCGGAAAGCGGGCATGAAGTTTTCTCCATATAATTAGCTCATTTGTAAGAGCTTGCCAAGAGGACCTTCCCGAAATTCGTCGCGAGCTCTTGGACCAGTCAAATACCCAATTCGGGATAGTCGTGGGTTGATTTGGGCAGAATTTGGTACTTTTTAGTTTAAGGTGGTACTTATTTTGAAGTCGGTTTTTGTTTTATGAAAGCGAATAATTTTGTTGTTTTATAAAAGCGAATAATTATTGGGGGGTTAAATTTACAATAACCATCTGTGGTAATAGTAAAGGTGAATTTGATACGTTTATTAATTAACAGTTCAGTCCTTATTATTGTGTTTAATAATTTCTAATTGCTCCCATACGCACAGTCGAAATCCTTCATTACATGGATGTAGGATTTTAGAAAATGTTAAATGGGTTGCATAGATTGGGGAGACATATTTTTCCTAATATTATAATTAATGTGAAAGTTTGGATGGATGATTGGATGTTTGTTACTCAATCACGCGCCAACGGCTGAACGGATCTGGCTGAAATTTGGCACAGAGATAGATTATAGTCTGGAATAGCACTACTATGCTCTTGCATATTCTATACCACACAATGGTGTGCAAATTGTTAGAAATTTTTTATTGGCAGTTTATGATGACACTAGATGATGCCCGCGACTTCGTCGGCGTGGACTAAGGCTTTTGATTCCCACGAGAACTCTTGAATTTTCCGGATTGTACCAAATTTCATCAAAATGCTTTTTAATTATTTGTTTTATGGATCCACACTTAATATTTTACCATTGAAAATGGTTATCAGATGCAAATCGCCTGAAACGTATTATTCGCCATGGCCATTTTGCGAGGATCGAGATGGAAGTACCAAGAGTTGAGGAATTTAAATACCTTACTCCTAGATATGAGAAGTACTTCAAGTAAGTAACTAACTACCTTACATATTAATTTCAGGAAACACTGCCAACTTCCCTAAACTTCCTAACTCGAGCTACTAGCTAATACTAAGAATTTCTAGATAGAAAAATCCAATCTATACTATAATATTATACATGCGTAAGTTTGGATGGATGGATGGATGGACGAATGGATCTGGATGAAACTTGGCACAGAGATAGATACGCAAGTCTTGGAGTTGAGTAAATGTCAATGATTACTCGACTGGTCGACAAACCAGTTTGGGCTTGTTTCATTACTGCGACCACAGACCATACAACCAAACTACGACCGCTTACTTTGGGCTTTTACACAAATTTTTGTGACTTGATTCAGGCTTGTATGGGTAACTTATAAGTTTTCAGTCAATTATCTATTCTGCGATGTAGATACAATTAGCGCCATCTAGTTTGCACTGTGGTAACTGCTACAAGATTATGGTCTGGAATAACATAATCTACTTTTTATCCCGGAATATTAAAGAGTTCGACGAAGTCGCGGGCATGCTTTAATCAATTATTAATTTAATTCAATATTTTATATATTACATTTGCAACTAATTAACAAAGACATCATTTAAAGGTTTACACAGAAATATAAATAAAACATAAGAGAAAATCATAAATGTAGGTATAAGCTTAATCTAATACGGAATACGACTGTTCTTACTTAAAAAGTTTCCATATCCTGAGTTTATTAAATTTTCAAACTTAAGACCTTTATGTCGTCCTATCTATACTTTATACTAATATTATAAATGCGAAAGTTTGGATGGATGGATGTTTGTAGTGTAAGCGAACGTTAAAGTAAAATGAACCTTAGTCGCATTGCTTTAAGCTCATTTCATCATTTCGTGTATTTATTCACAGCCAGTGCTCCTAACGCTGAATTTGTGACTTTAAAACAATAACTTTTGGGTCCATTTTACTTTGACCGTTCGCTTACACTTGGTACACTGTAGGTACACTTATTTTCGTCTAAAAAATACTTACTTAAAAAGCATGATGGTGATAATGGGTAACGGTATCTTAAAACTAAAGCTACAAGGGTTCCAAACGCGCCCTGGTCTGAGAAGAGCCCACAACAAACTCAGCCGGGTTTTTTACATTCAACAAGGTAGCAAACGAAATAAATTTGGGTTGACCATAAAATTAAATTGCCGCTTCAGAATTCGGTCTTTAAAAAAACACAGAAAACAGAGAAAAGTATGTTTTTAAGAATGATTTTCAATTGTACATATTATTATATTTTGTTACCAACAACATCTTCAAGTGAACTAGGCAATGCCCAAGGTAAGTAGGTAAATGCGTTGTCTTTTGCCCTGTTTTACCTTTAGTTAATATTATTTATTTTATTTATATGACAGATTTCGCTTTTAAATAAATTAAATTAACTCTTTCGCATTTATAATATTAGTATGGAAAATGTGTTTAAAGACTGAGATTCAGATTGTGCTCTAACGAGCAGATCAAGTGGTTATCAGGATGTCAGGTTTATTAAACACAATTGAAAATTGGCCAACTACGCAGGGATTGAACTTTATTGGCCCGACCTGAAAAGCGAGACTGTAACCAGAGGCCCACTAGTCTAAGCAAATCGTATACATTTGACAGCTTAAAACTTATTACTCGAACTGTTTGTATGAACTCCATAAACAGGCTGAATTATCCGTTTGACCAACTATTACAATTTTCTTACACAATCGGGGGGCAGTAAGTATCACGAAAAGTCATAATAAGCTATGATAGCATCCCTATTAAACAAATATGTGTATGTGTGTGTGTGAATCTGAAATGTGAATAATACTAGGTAAATTATAATTTTAAGGCTCTACTTGTGCAAACGATCATGTCAACATTCACCGGTCGATCAATAAGGAAAATAGCGTGGGCCTTCCTCGTAAAGTACTACATTTGAAGCCCAGTCGGTATGTTGTAACGCATAATGTATCTTGCACAGAACGACCGAACGAGCGTGACAGAGTGTGCTTACTGCTTTTATCTAATGTAGACACATTTGTACCTGAGATACGTATTGCCCGCTCTACACCCTAGCGGTTCGTATCAGAAACGTCGAGCAAAAACGCTTCGTGCGAGCAAATTGGACCTACCTACCTACCTAGTACCTACTTTTGATGTGGCCTCGTAACAGATCTAGGTAGCATGACAGTACGAAATCAGCGATATAGTCGTTCAGACGAAATGCATTGTGGTATAAAAACTAGATGATTATAATTTTGAATTTATTCAATTAACAAATTAGACCAGCTTTACATGATAAGACTTTTGGAATTTAAAATCGATTTCCCCGGGGTATGAAAATTTATATCTATTTATTATACCTATTGCCTAGCAGCTGCGTAAATGGCTGGGAATTTAGTTGACCGAGCGAAGCCAGGTTTCTGAATCTACTTGGGCGAATTTGCACTTGTCCGTCTGTCTGTCAGAAACCAGAGCCTAAAAACATAATATGCAAACTCGAGAAATAGTTTTCCAACAATCAACAAACAAACAGTAGGTGCCTGAAAGAGATCCCTAGGCTTTTAGGCAACTTTCTGTATTTCTTATGAATCTAGATTCAACATGAACATATACAATAGTAATTAAAGTATTTAAAATAAATAACCTACTAAGACTTTTTTTTTTTATCCACTACAAGCTAGCCCTTGACTGCGATCTCACCTGATGGTAAGTGATGATACTTCATACAATTTTTGCGATCTTAAGTAGGGTATCTACTTTCGTTAAAAAATTTTAACGAGAAAAGAGTATCACCCACTGTACCTGTTTTCATGCAAATAATAGTAGATTATACACCAAGGGGATAAAGCACTGTTTTATGTCACGGGCGCTACATTGAATCCTGAACGTAACGAAGGACTCCAAATTTAACTCCCGAGAGCAGCGAGGGTGTTATAAGTTAATTCCCGAGCAAAGCGAGGGAATTAATATTGAGTCCTGAGTGCAGTGAGGGATTCAAGCGCCCAAGAAAAAAACAGTTTTATCCCCGTGGTGTATACTCTACTTTTCTCACTTTATGCGAGACAATAAAAAACCAGGCTTAGTAGGTAGATAGTGTTTATTACAGCAAATTAAAAGTGCAAATTGATATTGGAGACATTAGTCCAATTATGGAAAGATACGTTATATTTTTATTTGGTACGTTTATCGAGTTTGGTACGTTTGAGCTAGAGTTTATATTTTGAGTTGTTATAGAATCTTCTAAAGGTACTACTAGCTACGGCTATAGCACATTATTCCAGCTGGCGTGGCCTACTCGATTTGGCAAACAAACGAAGTTCTTCTCAGTGCGAATCTAGTGGGCCACGGCCTATATAGCCACTTCTTTCAACTGGCGTGGCCTACTCGATTTGACAAACAAATGAAGTTCGTCTCAGTGCGAATCTAGCGGGCCACGGCTTCGGTTTTAGAAAATCGAGTTGGCCGCGCCCGCTGAGAACACATTCTGTTTAGCGAAATTAGACTTTATCGACATTGCAATAAGAATTATGAATCACATTATTGACCAGCGGGTTATAATGAAATTCAATAGAACATTATAACCCGGCTAAAGCCACGAGATATAATGTCTTGCTTTCGGTAAGGTTTACATGACATATAATTCGGCATTGTCGAGCATGTGGTGTGAAAAGAATATTGTATTGTATTAAAAATAATCTCGGCAACAAAGAGATGATGGAATGAAGAGCGATTGGAATCGAAACCTGGACCTACCGTACTGAATATTGGCAGTGGTCGATATAATTATTGATGGTTGAATTTGTCAACTTGTCGTCAGCTAGAAGCCGATTCCAAATAGAGTATTATATTATATATGGATAGCTAATCTTATCTAAAATCCCCAATGTAGGTATTAAGCTTTTTTACGTACCTATAGGTAAAGTCAATATCATTAGGAACCTCTTGCAAAAGAAAACTTATAATTTGGAAGTTAAGTTTACATTTTTAAATAAATAAACTGCAAAAAATAAAACTAAAAAACTTACTACTGTTTACCTACTGACTTTGTAAGAGAATTTTTCAATCAACTGTACCTACCTATTGAAAGGTACCGGTGAAAAGAGAACATTCGCTCAGGTTCCCATAATACAGCCTACAAGTAAGAGCGGCGTCTCCCAGGGATAAAAGGTGTTCATCCTGGATAATTATTTTTTCAAAATACTTTTCCAAAATTAAATGTAAGCACATTGCGTTTTGCATGTTTTTACGACATAAATGACATGTTTTCTCCTTATTTGTTTCATATTAAAACCAACGATATCTCACGTACTAATTGATCAGGAATATTGATATTTCTGTCGTAGGATATTTTTATTATGAAGGGATTGAATCTTACCTGGTTTTTATAACTTGCCATATTAATCTCCTCCCATTCTTCGTCGTAGCTTCGCGAAAAATTCCACAGGTTCACGAAGTGCGACACGGAATGTATGACCTCTAATGAGCCACTTGCGTTCACCTCTTAGTGTGGTAGTGCTTCGCCAGTGCAAGTGTTAGACTCTAATGAAGAGCGAGCGAAGCGAGCTCGGGACTGGGGGCACTCCGACTCGGATAGTTTAGGTTAGAAGAGGATTCAGACCCCGCCATCCTCTTCGTTATTTATTAAAAATTTCAACAACTTACGTTGTTTAAAATAATTATGAATATTTTCTTTCCTTGTTTATTTCTAAAACCTACTCTAATAATATTTGGCGCTTCCTTTTAAATTTACCCTGATGATAGGAAAACCTAGCTAATAAAACTTACCATTGCGGGCAAAGTCACAGTAAAGCTAGATTTTATATACTTAATCTGAATTGAACAAAATTGGCGGTTAGCGTGAACTGCAGTGAAAGAGTCGGAGCCTTTAAAGATAAAGGAATGTGCTCCTAAACAAATCGACAAGGTAAAAACAACGAGCACAAATGAACATAACTTAGTTTAGAAGGATAGTTATGAAATAGAAGACAGTACAAAACATATAGCTACTTAATGAATTGCTGTCTGATGGTGGAAAAAAAAAATGTTAATAATGGTAGCCTTGCCATTTGCCATCATGTAGAACTTCAAACCCTGAGGGTTCTGCCGCTCTCGTAGACTTCTTGGCGGGAACATAGCTAAAAATCTTCGTAACGCCATTCAAAAGAACTTCAGAATTACCTGACAAGTAGATTTCTAGTACTAGGTCCCATCGTTGATGGTTTTTTGTATGGCGTTTACGAATTTTATAATTATAAAAACAAAAGTAAAACAAGAAGAAAATATTTAAAAAAATGTGGTGTCAATTTGGGAATTTATAATTTCTGAATTTTTCCTGGTCTGGTCTGGTGGGAGGCTTCGGCCGTGGCTAGTTACCACCCTACCGGCAAAGACGTGCCGCCAAGCGATTTAGCGTTCCGATACGATGCCGTGAAGAAAGGAAAAAGCTTACCGTACGTAGGCGATAGTCACGTATAGGTTCTTCAGGGCGGAATCGCCACAGAATCCGTTGAAAGTCGCGATCTGATTCACGGACTAAGATATAGCGATACATTTGTTTGATATCCGCTGTAAAAGCGATTTTTTAGGTAAGTACAAGTTTGTGCTATGGGGACCGCTTCAATATATAACTTAATTTTATTTTCATTATTTGTTGATAAAGTAGCCAAAATATTAATCACATTTTGAAAATCTTAAAAATGTTACGAGGCTACACGTGACGAAAATAGTGTGGCACTGTCTCAAAACTTAATTCAAACAGTGCACTTGCCTAGTCAACCAGTATCACAAGCATTTTCATAATTGCTGCAATATTACTATAATTAATTATAATAAGTAACCATTTTTTTCTATTTTTTCTCTAAATTTGCTAATTATTCTAATTAAAATTTCATTTTGCATTACCAATGTTTTATTTACCTCGCAAGAATGATATAAAGTAAAATGCTTACCTCGGAAAAGTTTATGTTTAAAGGTGTTTTTTTATAAGGCCTAAATTGCATGATGTTTGTTTTTCGGAAATTTAAGAAATGTAGGTATGTTACTTACATTTTATGGAGTTCAGATAAAATAATACATGAAACGACATGAATAGGTACTTATTTATTTAAACATGTCAATTTTTGAAATATTCGTTGTATTTACGTTTTGTTGTCTTTCTTGTAGGTTAGGTTTAATCGGGTTAAAATAACAGATTACAATCTACCGAAAAATAATGCGTCAAATTGTAATCTTTCGACATTTTACTTAAATTTTCTGTTTCGTCGAATGTCGATATAGAATAAGATTCAGGATACATATTTTGACAAAGCTACTTAGCCTATATTCAGGGGTATAGTGCTTTGATTATAATAATGGTGAGGTAACCGTTAGTTCCACATGAATTTCTTTATAAATCCCGCAGGTATACTAAAGTGGACTTTATTTAATACAAACTTTGTAAAGTAGTACACATATTGTTCCTTAAATACAGGAATTGTAGGCCTATGTTATTCTGTGGTCATCAGTGTCGTCTCTCTTATCTGTTTTCCCAAGTCTTGTTTCATTAATCGCCCATAAAAGCAATTAGCAAACTAAAACGCTGCTCTATAATCACAGCTTTGCGATTGTATTTTAATCTAAATTGTGGCTTATAACCGCCAAATTGTACTTGTATGCGATTTTAAAGAGATCCCGCGGGAACCAAAAAACCTCAAACCACGCGGACGAAGTCGCGGACATTCGCTAGTAAAGAATATTTCATTCATTCATTCATTGAATTTGCACTGTAGGAGCAAATAATATTATAATAATATTAATATTATACCCCGGGCGCTGGGACCTAGGGGGCGCATTGCGCAAGGGGCAACATTTTATCAAACTTTGCAAAAATCAGAGGTGGTCAAAATGATCGATCTGGTCAAAAAAGATAGTAGGTAGTTGCACCCCAGCAGCTTCAGGATTAAAAAAATAAATAAAAAGAGCCCGTTTATAGATAGGTACTTACAAATTATCACCCCTAATGTACAGCAAACGGTAACCATTCTCATTTCCTACATGAATTTTCATTTATTATATACCATACCATGCCACGTTGTATGTATGACGATTACAATGATGGTTTAATCCACCTTTCACTACTTGAAACTATATGCCTTCAGGTTCTCTCTTGCGTCGTGTTCCTCTTTACTGAGGGTTGTGACTCGTGACCCCTTTCCATTAATCACACAGGGGCTCATTCACACAGGAGAATATTGTCGCAAGTTTATTTTGTCGCCCATCACGAAGTTATTGCGCCGAACCGAACTTAGCTAGGCAAGTAAATGCTGAATTTATGATGAGATTAAGAACGTGCGAATTGTCCATAAAGTTAAGATGCAAACCAAGTTGTTATTAAGGATATTTGTGCAGTGAAATTGTTATTAGAAGATGCATCAAGTTATAATTAAATATAATTTTCAGACAAAATTTCATTTTACAATAAAATGATTGGTTAGGTTAGGGTAGGTTTCGGCCACATATAAAAAAAATCCTTCCTCATGATTCTGAAGGCCAAATTAGGAGTGAGTTTAAAATAGGATGAGGCGAGTTTTTAATGGACGCTCCACTCATTCACTCATTCACACACGCTATACACTTTTAATACAATATATACTTACCTAATATTTAATATATACGTAATAATATTTATAAAACACATACATACATACAGATTTTTATGAGATGAGATAAGATGAGATGTAGCGATGTTTTTTGAATATTTTTATATTAGAGCTTGCTGTTACGGCGTAAATGTGGGTTTTTTTTTCATAATAAAAGTGTGCATGGGTGTTATACCTAATATACAGGCTTAGCTTACGTTAGCTTTTTATTGAAATTACAAGTGTGCGCTTGATCATTGATGTCAACGGATTCGATGAATTGAACTTACATTCCCTTCTATATAAGTTTCACCACATTCTACTTAGCATTAATTATGCGTCGACATTAATTCATAATTTATGCGTCCGGCTAAAATTGTATACTAATCTCTTGTAAATAAGTATGTACTTTACAAGTTTAAGTAGCATTAAGTCAATACTTACCTACTTGTGTCAACTGTCAACTGTTTCAGTTACTAATGCCGTTTGATGCCGTTACCGTTAGATAAGTGTAAAAGTTTTTACTTTTTACATACTTAAAAATATGTACACCGTTATTCAGTTTTCGGCCAGTGAGAGGTCTAGGGTCTAGGTCTAGGTCTAAACTTTTTAGGGTTCCGTACCAAAATGGTAAAATGGAACCCTTATGGTGCGACTTTCTCCGTCTGTCGGTCCGTCCGTCACACTCGATTATTTCGAGAACCGTTATTCTAGTGAAAGTTGACAGTGAGAGAAAGAGAGAGAGAAAATGATGAGAAATGTAAATAGTATATTGTGTGCTTAGGGGTGAAACAAGACGATTTCAGACGAGGGTGAAGATTTTTTGCTGTCTAGAAGCGCGCGAATAACCTCAGTCTTAGAGTTAAGAGGATTCATAACTTCTATCATAACTGTGGACAACATGACGTGAGAAATTGTCTGCCTTGATAAGTTAACGCTAAGCTCTTCAACGGAATTTTGAACTGTAGTCTCTGCTGGCTCGTTTGTTGCGGATTTTACATAAAGGCATAGGGCTACCTAATAGACGTGCTGACACCAGCTATGACATCTTTTTAGGGTGCTCCGGCCCTCTCGTTCACAATAATAGGAACCTACTAAGTTGCTGAAGATGGCAAAGGCGTAAAATTACCCGTAAAGATGTTAAAAACATTAAAATTGATTAAAACTTTGTTCATACCTACCTACATGTAGGTAATAGACCTATACCTACCTAGCTATTATACTTACTGAAAATGCGGCTCTCTTATTAGGTTTTTGTAGTCTTATATTAATTTTTTGTAGTCTTGTATTAGTAATCTTAATTATTTGTTAATAATTCCCCAATGTAAACTTGTGTCAATTCTATTCAACACTGCACCAGGTAGGGTATGCGCCGTCATAGCTGATGGTACGATATATAATTTTTTTAATATGTAAGTTGTTTCCACACTCGATATAATAAGGCTATTATGTTTTTTTTATTGCCAGATTTAACTGTACTTAGCCTACCTACTTACTGCCATTTAAAAATCAAATAAATACGAACGTAAAATAAATAAAATGCTAAAATTATTAATATAATAATTTGTTCATTCATTTAATTTTGTAAGCAAGTATCAAATTATAGAAACGCTAAACTATTGGCCGACACGATTTTGCCGGTATTTTTGGTGGTAACTAGCCGCCGCGGTAGTCTCCCACCAGAGGGACCATACAAGCAAAAATTATTTTATCTACTCCAGCATCGAAAAGTTCCAATTTCGAATTTGACAACTATAGGTTGCCCACACATATTTTGCTCTATCATATTATAAATAACCTGCGCAGATGGCGTCATCCTAGGCCTTTTTGGCCTATAAGACGTGTCGTCATCAAATTGCGGACTTTTTCTACGAAAGTATTCGACGGAATTCCGTTTATAATAAGAAAGTATATAGGTACTAGGGCTTCCAATACCGGGATCCCGGTATTGGCTAATACCGGGATCCCGGACTTTATTCGTCCGTTTTCAATACCGGTATTGAAATGTCTAATACCGGGATACCGGTATTGGTGACACTATAAACGAAACAGTGACTATTGCATATATTTCTTGGGGAAATGTTATCAATGTGTTTTATATTCGCTATTGTGTTGCTTTTTTTGTTTTGTTATAATAATTATCACTATTGAGTTGCACTTTGTTTATAGGTAGGTATATTATTGTTCCTTTTTGAACAGCACAACTTTTATCAAACAATGAGGTAGTCCTTAAGGTGATCTGAATTTAGGAAAAAATAAATCAAAGGCTTACGACACAACATTTGCATTTTCATTTATTTTTCTTACAAAATAAAAATGGCGTAGCCTCAAGATTTTAACTTATCTTATTTATTTTGATAAATAAAGTGTTTTCTTCGAAGGTACGTTACGTTTTAGTTGTTGAACGGATGGGCCGTTAAAGCGTTATAGACAGATTGATATACAGACAGACTTTCGCATTTGTCATATTAGTATGGATTTTTATGCTTTATATCTTGATCCGGTTACAAATCTCTTTTAGTGGCACTGTTGATTACGTCTACTCTCAGCTGCACGAATAAATCAAAGTCCATCAAAGGACTCAAATTTCGTCAAATTCTGTACTTATTGTAAACACAAATTTCACACAATTAATGAATGCCGTAAGCGCGAATATAATAACAATCAGCGTCGAATAAATTCCGAGTTGAATGTTCGTCCTTCAAAAAAAGTATTTATTTTGTCTTTATAAGATCACATTTTGTTTTATCTTAATAGAATCTAGTATTTTTCAAGGTACCAAATTAACATTGAAGTAATGACAATTATCTTCAGAAACAACTTATTTTTTGAGTTAGAAGACTATTTTACTAATCAGGCGCTGAGCTACCCTAAACCCTTGCTAGCTCAATGCAAATGATTGGTATACACATCATTTATAGGTCTACATGTATGATAACTCATACGTCCCGACTCCCGGCCCTAATTATTAAGATGACTTAGTCTGATTTTCATAGTTTATAAATAATGTTCTCCCGACCGAATTTCGGCCACGGTGCGGCGGTCTATCTCCACTCTCCAGAGAGATTAGCCATCTGCGCGGGAGATATTATATATCACAAGTGTGTGCGCATGTACACAGGTGCACTCTCTGAAATTCGTGGTTTTGTCTATGGTTAGTCATTTCAGAGTATTAATACACGATACAAAGATTCTTTTCCATATTTATTTAAAAAAAAAAAAGAAAAGAAATAACACAGAACAGCGAGAAACCGTCTGCGTTGGCATCCTTATGTGGTTGATGTCCAATCTGCCCGCACAAAACGTTTTTGCTCGACGTTTCTGAGCTTTTTTTTATATTATAGTTGTTTTTCTTGGAAACATAAATATTAATCACAAAGAGCTAAGGTCATCTTTGTGAAGGCAAATGAAAAAAAAATTAATCGGTTCATTCATCGTTTTTTTAATAAAAGAAAAAATATATCATTATGTTGTAAGAATTTAATAATCTTATAGCCGAAAAGATAGAAATATTTTGTTGATCTCTGAGTGAATTCACAATGATAGCAATCTGGACGATCAGTTATACATGAGTAGATAGTATTTTTGGTTTTGAATTTTGTTTTTTATATTATTTAATAGGATTTAAGGCTTTTAGGTATTTGCTGTGGATCGATTACGTCGAAATCCGTACTGTTGGTCCGACAGGAGGTCGTTTTCTTCGAGGTATGCCAGTAGCCTGTTGTTCAGCACACGCTCCAAACTTACTATTTAGTGATGAATAACAAATCTGTGATTTTTGACAACAAATTACCAGGTGAAAGGCCTTCGGGTCAGTGAGAGGCTTATCGTTGCCCTTGGGGAGAACGATAAGCCTACCATTCTTCCATACATCGGGGAACACCCCCTCCTGCACACACGCGGCGAACACCCGATGGAACTCCACGGATGCCGCGCCCCAGACATGCCGAAGCATACTAACAGAGTAACAGATCAACATGATTCTTTGATGGGTCACAGAATAGGTAACAGTACTAAGTGGAGAGTACCTACTTTTTATACTGGAAAAATAAGGAGTTCCCCGTAAGGTGGGAATTAAAAAATCCTATTCCACGCGGATGAAGTCGCAGGCTTCATCTAGTCTGCTATAACGGTCTGTGTGAAAGCGAACTCTCGATAGTTATCTAGATCTATTAGGCGCGCTCAAAACCTAGACCTCAACATTGCTTTTTATAGGCATGATTGTCTTCAAGCGCAAGACTATCCTGCAATAAAAAAAATGTGGATGTCGACGACGCACGACTGGATCAATGAGGCGCTACATATTTTCTCAATTGATATAAATTCCAAATTATAAAAGATTTTGAGTATTTTCAAAAGTATTCCTGGAAACATTAATCCGGGTGGATTAAAGTTTTTATGTTTTTAAGAAATCTTTTGAAATCGAACATACGGACGTACCTACGGCATGGGTCAGTTATGAGTAAATGTACCTACTTACTTGCATTTTCATTGTCATTATTGAACTCATTTTACAACATACAAAAGAAATAATATCACAATATCGTTTAAATACTAATGAAATCCATTTTGAGCAGATTACTATCGACTCAATATCGATAAAACGCAACTCTCCCAAGGTGTACTTGGGGTGTGAAGAAGTAACAAACATCCAAATTTCAAACTTATAACATTAGTAAGATAAGATTAAAAAGTAAGTAATGGAAATAAAAGGCTTTGATCGTTGCTAACATGATATCTGTCTTCCAGTTGGTTTTATTAATCTATCCCTTCGAATTGAAGATTTTATACATTGAATAGGTATATATACCTACCTAAGTAGAGCTACGTTAAACCACGTTAGACCTTATAAATATGTTTTAATACTCATTTTACACGTATTCTAGTTTCTATGAATACTACTATTCAACAAACAAAATTATTGTTTTTTAAATTACTGCGTTTCCGTTACATCAGGTTAAACTTCCGCAGGGAATTAAAATTCAGCAGGTGATAACAGTTATATCCGCATGCCAATAAAATGAGCTTAAAGGTTTTCGCCCAATTTGTAGGAACGTGCCTTGACCGTGTCAATAATTATTCCGCGCCGCGCCTCTACGACCTGACCTGTTAGGAGTGTTGCAGTTGTATTAAAGTCATACCCCTAATCGGTTTATACACGGTAATATGCCGGAGCCCGGAGCCTTTTAAATAGCTTGGCAGCATGTCTTTGCTGTTAGGGTGGCAACTAGCCACGGCTGAAGCCTCCTACCAGACAAGAAAAAGTAACGTATTCGATAGCGACAACGCTAACTACCATTTATACGGAATGGAGAAGTTTCCACTTTTTTAAAATTTATTATGAAAATTAAGAAAAAATAAAACAAAAATGTGAAAGAATCATTAAAATATCTCAATAAATGAAAAAGTTATGGAACTTTAAAGTTGCGCTTGCATTTGGAAGTAGGTACAAAATGCCTACGGCTTCGTCCACATGGTTTTGTTTTTTCGAAAATCTCGTCGAAACTCTTCTATTTCTGGGTAGCCTATGTACCTCGGGATGTTACCTATCTACGTACCAAATTTCGACAAAATCGAAAATGATCCCAGGATACAAAGAAGAAGGCATCTTCTAGACAAGCGCGCTCCACCTTAGGCTGCATCACTACTTTCAGCAAGTCTGATTGCAGCCAAGCGCTAGTCTAAAAATTAAAATATATGTAATATTAGTACCTATGGATTTTAATTTCCAGAATGTATAAAACGTTTCGTCATCCTTATAGATTTTCAATAGATTTTATCATGGTATTTTATCATTTACAAAAACTTTTAAGTAAGTAGCATTGTTAAACGAACTGGTTCACAGCTGTGTAAGCAAATAATTTGTATTTAGATTTAGAAAAAACTTAATCGTCAAAATTAAAACTATATATTTTGAAAATTTTAGTATTAGAAGGAAACATATCTAAATGCTAACATCCGAATTTATTCACTACACGTACTACAATTTATGGCATGGGAAAATACTCTTTGGGCAGGTGTGTATTTATTTCTTAGTTAACACTGCGAAGAAACAATGATAAAGGTTTAATATTAACTACTAATTTGTATGTTTGGATATTTGTTTTAATTTTGCATACTAAGGCGGTACGAAGTTCGCCGGGTCAGCTAGTATTCACTAATTTCCTGTCTTTTCAGTTTCCTCGAAGAACACTGGCCTTGGGAAACTGTTGCGAAGACGTTCAAGTAAGTATCTGATAGCTTGTGCCTTGTAAAACCAGAGGTAACGGTTTTCACAATCTTACGGTGACATATACAACAATGGCTCGAAATCTTTTAAGTTCTAGACAATGTTAATGCTATACATAAAAAAGACGGTTTCGGAGGATTCATATCAAACGACAAGAAAAGAGGGTTTATGTAGAAAAAAGCTCAAAGCTAACTTAATCATAACTTTCAATGTAACTAAATCTCAATCTTTTTCTTTACATCGAAACGCATTTACCTACCTAAATATTTTATATGACAAACGGAGTGTTTGAATGACGTAGCAGTCCTCCTTTCAATCCTGTCAAGGTATCTTTTGTTTATTTCAAACTTTTTTAATTGTCATTTTACCCATCAACAACCTAGCAACTAAAATAAATAGGAAATGCAATTTTAATAAAACTCGCACTTTTAATGCAGATTTAAATATGAAAAATTTGTCGTATTTTTTTAAATATTATAGTTACGATCGGGATACAGACCGTCATTTTTTTTTTATCCACTACAAGCTAGCCCTTGACTGCGATCTCACCTGATGGTAAGTGATGATGGAGTCTAAGATGGTAGCGGGCTGACCTGTTAGGGGCATGGTAGTTCATAATTTAATGAACACATTTTGCTGCCATACAGTAATTACCTATTCGACCATATGTTAGAAAAAGCTGTCCATGGCTTTAGTCACGCAAAACTGTGAGCAGATTCAGTAGGTATCATCCGGTAAATTTTCTCTTGTTGAACTTTATTTTATTTTTTGTTTTTAATTTGATTTCTTTTTTTTATATTCAGCCGGGCGGCTCAACTATGGGCATAGCCGTCTCTATCTCCGGGCCGTCGTACCAGCTAGTCTTTATTCAAACAATATTTGCGTTCGATTTCTTTGGCGCTGAACACTATGATGTTCCAAAGTTTATTTATTTATTTATTTATTTAGATATCTTGATTGCACACACAAAATATACAGTATACAGTTTAATAACTAGTAAGACTACATAGAAATGTGCAAAATTTCAAATATTTTTTATATAATTCTATGAAAACAAATATAAAATCCATACTAATAAATAAGAAAGTCACGCACATGCACACACCATAAAACTCTCACGTAATATTTTAATTACATTGCTTGAGCTAGCACAGTTAACCCATCTATTCACACATTTAAACTTCGTCTGAAACAGCATTATCTGTCTTCTCTATCATAATTATAAATTAATAATATGTATCTGTTAAATAATTTATTATATAATATGTCATATGTATGTTAGTATGTATATATATATTTATGTCATTAGTATATGTATATTTGTGTGTTTTTATGTAAGTTTATGATATAATAGATATCTTATCTCATATCTTGTTGTACCTATTCTTCCTCCACAACCTTTCTCACTGCCAAGGGTCACTGGTAGAGATCTCTTATAGAGATAAGTGCTTCCTTGTCCACTATGTATCGGTTTTTCTTCGTTTTTTTATAACTTTTTGGTACTAAATAAATTAAAAAAAAAAAAAAAAATTAATACCACTCATTTTTGTCTTGTATAGCAACTATTAAGTAAATTTAAATAATTGATAAGCAAAGCTCGAAATTTATGTTTCTAAATTTTTATTGCGTATATATTTAAGCGTCGGCAGTATGGCCCTTGATGTGAGTGCAATACGCTTAATTCACTCGCTCATTTATTGGTCATACGATAACGAGGTTATGACAGGCGGCTGGTTCTGAATAGATAACAGCCTCGGAGTCTGCGTTTATGCTACAAATTGGTGTCAAATACCGCCATACGCCTAACATGTGAGCCTGTTACCATCACTTACCGCAAGGTGAGATCGCAGTCAAGGGCTAACTTGTAGCAGATAAAGTTATACACCAAATCGGTTTCTAGACAGCCGGAATGCTAAATTGCTTGACAGCTTTGCCGGTGGGCCAACACAACTACTCACAACATACTTACTAGATGAAAAGTCAGTTTGGGGTCAAAGGTCACTCCTAGGTCTTTTATGAAAGTCACTCTAGGCAAGAAAGCCGTACCCATACTATAACCGAAGTGGATAGGATGCTTCTTCCGTTGGAAAGTCATTACTGAGCATCATATCATACTAATATTATAAATGCGAAAGTCAGTTTGTTTGTTGGTTTGTTGGTTTATTGGTTTGTTGGTTTGTTGGTTTGTCCTTCAATCACGCCACAACGGAGTAACGGATCGACGTGATTTTTGGCATGGGTATAGTTAAGGACCTGGAGAGTGACATAGGCTACTTTTTATCCCGGAAAATTAAGGAGTTCCCGTGGGAATCAAAAAAACTTAAACCACGCGGACGAAGTCGCGGGCATCAGCTAGTTTGGATATATTTATGTAACTGTTAATTCAGTACATCACTACTCACATAATAATTTCTAATTGAATATTGTTAAAATTTAAATATTCAAACAGTTTTGACCAACTAAGTAATGGCAAATATCTACTTCTTAATGTCTTTAATATGCCAAGTGCCTATAGGGTGGTTGTCAGCTACTCGAACTAGTTCATAGACCAAAGGTGACAAAACCTTGACAACCCTGCACTTTTCATATTTAGGAGCCAGCTTAGCTGCGAAAAAATTTGTAGCGTCGCTTTGTTTATAGGTCTTTTTCCACACTATATCTCCAACAGAGTAGCTAGCAGACCTACGCCTTAAATTGTAATGCGTTATTGGTTTGTTTTGTGCCTGACTGATCTTTCCCTTATATCAAAATACAAGGTTTCTTCTGAAATTTTTTTTTTTACTGGTTAGAGAAATCTCGCGAGGTGGTCCCATAAAAAAGTCTGACTCCAAATCCTCAATCCTGATGCTGTAGGTGTATGGTACTACATGATATCCTCAAAACTAGGGAGTTAGGAAATTTTGACGATGTTATTTGTTTACAGGAACGACAATTAGAATTAGGCGATAGATTAGATCTCTCTAGCTATTTGTTAGAACCAGTGCAGAGGATACCAAGGTACAAACTGTTTTTGGATGATCTAGTAAAAACTTACACCAATTATGAAAATGAAAGGTGTGAGACAATATAATAGCAAAGAAAAAAAACATATTTATATAAGAAAGTGTAAAAGATATTTATTAGGTAAATAATGATAATACTTACTAACTAATTCAATAACCTAATATAGAACATAATTAGTTTAATTTCCGGTAGATCGTGGCGCCACCGCACGAACGTGTATAAAAGCGCTCGCTGTATTATCGCGGGGGCATTCTATCGTCACCTTTTGAGTTGTCAAGTTGTTAGTTGAGAGACTCGCAATGAGTCATAATTGTTTTTGGATTGAAGTGTGTTCCTTTATTGGTTATTTTGTGTGTGATATGTTGAAATCGTTCACTAGAATAAATTGAGCTTTGTTTTTGCTTTTATTTTTACTTTGATCCACCTCTGGTTCCTAAAAATATATTATTTGTCTGTGTAAGCCGTCAGTTCCATGAATAGAATAGATTAAGCATTGTACGCGAGCCACTTGGAACGATTGTATTAAGAATGAATTTAGTATTCAGGAAAAATTTCTATCGGTGTGGCGGAATATTTTTTCATGATGTGTTAGCGAATAAACGCATTATAATGCGGGTCAGATAGAAAAAATAAACAGCGGAAATGCCGAACTTTTAACTTTGTAAATTCGATCGTTGATTTCAAAAACTATAAATAACTAGCTGATGCCCGCGACTTCGTTCGCGTGGGATAATTTTTTTTGGATTCCTGTGGGAATTCCTCAATTTTCCGGCATAAAAATTAGCCTATGTCTGAGATGAGGCTCGTGCACGGTAGTGAGCCGGCTGTGTTGATAAACACTGAAATTCGTCATCCGTATGCAAACGTATCTGCCACAGAAAACTGCGATGTTAAATTTGCTTTTTCCTCCTTTTTTTCGCAAACAACGCATCATTATGACTTATACAAATCGCTTGGCGGTACGTCTTTGCCGGTAAGGTGGTAACTAGCCACGGCCGAAGCCTCCCATCAGACCAGACCAGAGAAAATTCAGAAATTATATATGGGTCTCCATAGACGTCCAGCGGGGTTTTCACGTGAAGCGTATAAACTGATTGGGCAGAAATCTACTTCGGAAGCTATCACATCAGACAACTATTCTACCACTGGAGTTAACCACGGTCTGCTACGGGCGAGAAACAAACTGGGCACAGGCCTCCCCTCTCATAGGAGAGGGTTTGGTTGGGAATTAGGGCTTAGACCCACGCTGCTCCAATGCGGAAATATTTTTTTGGGAATTCCTCCAAGACGTTTGATTGAATGATTTATTGATCAGTTATTACATTTTTTTTTAAGATACAGACTTATAAATAATTACAAAGCCGATCCTTTTCCATGTCCTCAGACTTGCATGACAAATATCTATGCATTAGATCTTTAGGTTAAACTGTTCGCGTTTTTTATACGCTTATCACGGGAGCTCTCCTGACTCACATTGTTTACTTTGGGCATTTAATCTTTACACTGACCATAGTGTCAAGGAAGTCATCCATTTTTTTTTCTCCTTTGTAGCGATATCTGAAAGTGGTGACAGTTCGGGCGCGTCTACGCCAGGGTCAGAAAAGGAAGTAGTCATAATCATGAATAAATGATTTGAATTTTGAATTTGAACGATATTTGACTGGTAAAATGATGACTGGTATTAGCATGTTCAACAGGTTGTGATCGTCCAGCGTTGGGTAAATAGAATTTTAGATTTTAACATATTTGTTTTACTAATTATTGAAATTGAGGTGAGACTATTAGGTCTATATTAGACTTTTAATAGAAAACAATAATTGTTATTAAAGCTATAGTAGACCTTATCATGTTGTTCATTGAGTACAAATAATTTGTCTAGCCCTAGCTGAAAATGCTCTCTTATTGGAGGACTATCTACGTTATTGATAAATATAACTTACCTACATGCAAAACCTCAAGTTTATAGACCCAGTGATTTGAGCTTTATGTTAATATATCACCTGTTTTCTCCTTTTATTTAATATCGAAATAAAATTGTCTTAAGTTTTAATTTAGAAAACAAACATAATATTACTAGTATTAATTTTTGATATGTTCATGTAAAATGAGAAATACGAGTAAGTTTTTAATTTAAAAAATTGACGAATTGTTACTTATCATACCTCGACGTTTGAGTGTGTAAAATGGTAATGATAAACACAATTATCATGTGACATCAACTACACTTTGAAGGGCGGCACTTAGAAAGATAGGAACTGAAGTTTAGCCTAGAAATCAGAATTGACTTCATTCACTTTAAAGTAGGTATTCAAATAGTGTCCGTATCCTTAACGTCCGCAGGAACTACTTTCTACCTCCCTGCACGTGTCCCCTGGGTCACAGTATTGGTATATAGATACCAATACTGTGCCTGGGTGGTGCTAAACGAGCGACGAACTTGTAGGCGAAATAAGCGTTCTTTTTATGCCTGGATACGATTAAACTTGAACTCAGGGTTATCAATTATTATCATTATTCTTTCCATAGTATTGTTTATATGAAAACTATCATTTGCTCACGACTTCTTTCGCGTGGGGTATAAAAAAATAAAAAAGTCTAGATCTAGCAAAAACTCAAAATAGAAAATAGCAGCTTAAATCAAATCAAATCAAATCAAATTATTCTTTATTCAAATAAACTTTTACAAGTACTTATGAATCGTCAAGTGAATCTACCACTGGTTCGGAATGCCATTCCTACCGAGAAGAACCAGCAAGAAACTCGGTGGTTGCTTTTTTTAAATAATTCATTTACAATTATTATATCAATGTGTACATAAGTAACCGCTGTCCCCAGCATTGCTGGAGCGATCAAATCCATGCTCCTCTATCATTTACATAATCTTCAACAGTATAATAAGCTTTTTTCAGGAGCATACTTTTAAACCAACAAATACTGCAACAAATAACAATACTAACTAGAATAAGACAAACACTAACACAACTAACACTTATTTCATCTAAAAAGTAGTTATATACAATTGTAAATATCATGAGATTAGAAATAAAAAGGCTTATTATTATTATTATTATTATTACTTTTAATGGATTTCTTCAATTTGTTTATTCAATTCATGTCAAAGACGTGCAGACAGAAAGTAGCCCCATTCCCGCCGGTGGCACCCGTTCACGAGCATGACGCATGATCCAGCCATTGCTTCGCTCGACCATATTTGAGGGAACGTAACAAAAAAACGCTTACAAAAATTTGACTGGGCCGTGTGTAGACGCTTTAACGAAAGTTATCCATATTTATCACATATTTATACTTCATTCAAAGATCATCTTTAGAATAGCCTCAAGGGATGTCATGTCGGTTTGAAATCTAAAGCTAGCTCTAGGAGAAGCTCGATAGTTAAAAACCTTGGTTTCCTTTTGATGAACTCCCTGGTGCAGTCTTGAGCGCTGTTGTCTTGACATGGAACTTGGGAGTTTGGGAATTAATAAGTTCAGAATTTTCTCTTGTCTGGCCTGGTGGGAGGCTGCGGCCGTAGCTAGTTGCCTTTAATATTTAGATTTTAGTAGGTATATATTTTTATTACATAATTTTAGATTTTAATTATGCAACTGTTATTTTATACACCAATAAAGTTATTTTTTTATAATCATTGAATTTAATTAATTCAGTTTCACTCATATACTTATATAGTTTTTATGATCATTATTTATTACGAGAATTGTTACGAAATGGCTCATCTCTTAGGATAGAAAAAGTAAATTACGGGTCTAGCCCCATTGTCTACCTATAGATAATTAATAGTTCACGAGAAAAAGAACTATTACTATTAACTATTATAGTATTATATTGCATAACTGTAATAGGTTATTTCTTAAGTAACGTTCTGTAATGACATATTCATCTGAAATTGACTAGTTTCATGTGGTGCTACGAACTACGAAGCACCGCGCGATATTATTAATATATAATATATATAATATTCGTAGCACCGTAGCGTCATAGAAGCTCCTCGGACAGAATGCTGTCCGTGCTTCGGAAAAAAAGCGTGCTATGCTTTTGCGCTACGTGCTATATTAACAAATTTGGTAACTTTAAAGCATCAAAATAACATTTTTAATACAGTTGCTCACAAAGTGGCGTATTGCAGGGACGTATAGCGTTCGCGATGTGGGCTATTACATACTCGTGCTTTTTTTTTACCTTTCCCGAACTCGTGCGTTCTCTTTCCCAACTTTCAAAATAATGTCTATTAAAAAGAAAACCAACCATGAAGTTTTTACTAAAAAAATTCATAGAAGTTTTTATGATTCATGCAAATACGTATATTTCTAAAGAGAAGCTACTAATTTGTTCCAAATATGCCAAAAGAAATAGCTACGTTTCTTGGTCTGCCGGATGCTGAGTATTATACTGGGCACAGCTTCAGGAGGACTTATGAAACACTAGTTGATGCCCGCGACTTTGTCCGCGTGGATTGAGGGTTTTTGGTTCCCGCGGGAACTCTTGAATCGCGTATGAAACTTCACCCAATTTAAATTTTCAATGTAATGTAAAGGAATCGTCCAATTAAAGTTTTATTATAAGTAAAGAAATAGAATACAATAATAGAAGAACGAAAAACTAACATTTCTCTGAAAACCGCGTTCTGTTCTTAAAATAATTCTACTTAGGTAGCTTAATATAATTAAGTAGGAACATAGTTTTAGAGCTCTAACCTTTTAAATTTAATAATTAGTTAGGTACCTAACTGGTAAAGAAGGTTTATTGGTCAATATTCATGGGTGTTTAGAAAGAGTGAAAATAAATACAAATAACAGTAATATTTGACTGCCACGAAGAAAACAATAAAAAAATACTGGCACTGAATCACACGGGCGCGACAGACTTTTGAATATTTCATGAAAAATTCACGACAGTCTTAAAAAATGAAACCACTCTGCGTCGTACATACCTCATTGCTGAGGGTTATGGCACCTTTCCATTAATTACATAATGGTAGGGGTTTTCTTGGGATAATAATGCGGTGGGCTCCCAGATATGATTAAACTCATAGCAGCTCTGATGAAAACATTAAAGAGAAAAACATTTAATTGTCTAGATATTCCAATTAAACTAACTCAAAATTCAAATATTTAATATTCAAATAAACTTTTACAAGTGCTTTTGAATCGTCGAGTGAATCTACCACTGGTTCGGAACGTCAATCTTATAGATGTTATAAATAAATGTTAGTTCATAAGGCACATTTTTTCTGATAAGAATAATATTTTTTTTGTACATTATTGATGCATTTGCCAAACTTGTTACAAAACTACGAGGGTTCCAAACGCGCCCTGGTCTGAGAAGAGCACACAACAAACTCGGCCGGTTTTTTTTTCATTTCAAATTTGACGTTTTCAATATAGCGACGGTCTTCACATTGGACAAGTATATGTCAGTACAGTCCCACCGACTTATTTGGCTTGGTGGCCAAAATTGGAATTAATTTTTATGCCTGTTTATTTTCATTTTATTTTTAATTCGCTTTAGTGCCAATTTCACCAACTCCGTTTTACGTTTACGTTTAACCTATAGGATTAAAATTGATGTTTTGACAGATGTTATGTAGTAATTCTGTCAACTTTTCAAATTTAATCCTATATAGGTTAGTTAGACGCTATTCGGAATTGATGAAATCGACACTTATTAGTTATTGTATAGAAGCTTAAAAGCGCGTCAACGCGCGTAAGAATGGAGAAGTTTCCATTTTTTTAATTAATTTATTATGAAAATTAAGGCAAAATAAAACAAAAATATGAAAGAATCATTAAAATATCTCAACAAATGAAAAAGTTATGGACGTTGCAACAAAACTTTACCGAATTGATTCCTGCGGGAACTATTTAATTTTCTGGGACGAGAAGTAGCCTATGTCTTTAGGCTGAACGGACTTTTAAAGCGTAACAGGTAGACAGACACACATTCGCATTTATAATATTAGTAAGTATGGATGAGAGACTGTGATGCGAGGTCACACATATACAGTTAAGGCTATATATATATAGGTAATCTTGGTTGATTGGTGACAGATAAATTATTGTGTCTTAAAATACTACTACTTACTGAAAATATAATCCAAGTAAATATCTAAGAATAGTTATACTGTAAGATCGATATCAAGGCTAAGCTTGTAGGAATAAAAACCTATCCTTGGACCAAATTTCACCAAAATCGGTTGAACAGGTGGGCGGTGAAAGCGTAGCAGACACACAGACAGACACACTTTCGCATTTATAATAATAGTATAGATTTACCATAGATTTAGGTTTGGACCAATCCCAATCTGACAGTTTTAGCAAAGTTGACGCATCAGGCTCGCCCGACTTCAACATAGTGGGTAGAAATCAAAATTATTTTTTACTTTACAGTGGCGTTGGAAGTCGGAATTTTTGGAAATATTTTTTATTGAAGTAAAGCTTCTTTACGCACGCTTGACTTGGGGAGTGAGAGAACACATGTTCCTTAGCCAATTTTGATTACTTTTCGTTAAGGCGAGTCACCTCAGCTCAGCGGTGAAAACTGGTTTGCTAGATCAAATTTTTTCGGTATTTACTATTAAATAACGGTCTTACAAAAAATATCCGATACACTTAAAGATATTGTCTAAAGAATGTGCTCCAGATGTTAGGTACATCTGGGTGAAATTGCTTATACCTACCTCCTCCTGTATGTAGTGAGTTTCCGTCAAGGGCTGTTGGAAACACAACATAAGATGTTTATAGTCTATGACGTTCACTGCTCATTCACCGGTCATATGTACTAAATAGACCGACGATCTGTCTCTTACCTCAAGAACTGCCACAGGGCTAAGACGCATATTATACGCTTCCTTTGTACCTAGTATAAACCTATTAAAATCACTGTGCCACGAGTCGTGTGTTTCTATTATCAAGAATACCTACATACTACAGTCCACAATAGTCTTCCACATGAATTGGTCCTTCTACGCCGTGAGAATTAATACCTCAACGCCATTTTTCAAGCGGATTTTCAAGATCGACACGCGGCCAGGCCACACTGTACCAGTACCTACGTGAGTCAAAATTTGCAGCGATACAAAGGAGCGCAATTATTCAGATCGCATGTTATCCTGCCGATCTGCGAGAAACCGTCGACTGTGCGATTGCAGTAAAATATAATTGAGGTGGAGCATCCATATTTCAAGATTTGTCTGAAACTTCCATCGCCATTTCTTCATCATATTTCATACAGCGCTATAAAGCGCTGCGAGCATTGTGCGAGCATTGTGCGAACCCCGTACGCATTCGTCCAATAGCGGAGCGACGGCAAGAATCAAGCGCGGGCGCGATCCAATCAGAGCAGCGTTCCTGATCGTCCGCCGACAGCCGAGCGTCGTGATTGGTCGACGAGGTGCCACATTGGCGCAACCACGTTTTCATTCATTCACTACGCCATACTTCCTGTTTTGTTGTGTCTATTTTAGAACTGAACTGCGTAATAAGTGTAAAGTGACGCATAATTCCGCCATTTTTACTGTGTGTTCATAGCTATTAGTTACTTGTTGGGACTTTAGTATTTAAATCGTTTATAAAGTAGTGTTATTATAGTGAAAATTGTTAGTTTTTGAATAATCTTAAGGTTAATTAAGTGCAATTTTAATAATAGTGAAAGATGTCAGAAAATAATGAGCCTAAAGTAAAACAGCTTAAAGCCGCACGTGGCTATACGAAAGCGTCTATTTCACGCCTATATTTATTTGTTTCTAACGAACAAGACGTCAATATGTCAAATATATTTAATTTAGAAACAAAGCGTGCTAGAATAGTTGAATTATTCAAAGAATATGAGGCCTATAGCAAACAAATATTAGCCTTGGACGAGGATGACCAACGTCGTGAAGATGTATCAGAGGTTGAAGGAAAATACTTTCATATCTTGACTGTGTTAAATGAGGCCATCAAAACCAAATCTATACCCTCCCAGGAGGCCGGAACTTTCAAGGCTAAATTGCCAAAAATTGACATTAAAACTTTCACAGGTAAGTATGCGGATTATACACCTTTCATCAATTTATTTAAAGCCGTCATACATAATGATAGGTCAATTGATAACGTTCAAAAATTGTATTACCTTAGGACTTTTGTAGAAAACGAACCCTTTGACATAATAAAAAACTTGCCCCTTGTAGCAGATAGTTATGATGAGGCTATCAGGCTTCTCGATGAGAGGTATAACCATAGGTTTAAAATTATTAATGAGCATATTAATTCCTTGCTTGATATGAATGCATTGGTAAAATCTACTCCAATTATCCTTAGAGATTTTGTGTCCAAAGTTAAACAATGCTTATCAGCCTTAAAAAATCTCAGTGTAAAAACAGACACTTGGGATCCTATCATTTTATCCATTTTATATCGAAAATTAGATACCTACACATCCCGGGCTTACCAATTTGAGAGAAGCGATGAAGACGAGCCAACGGTGAATGATTTCCTGATGTTCCTGGAAAAGAGGGCCTTGGCATTAGAGAATGCGGAACCTTCAACTTCAGGCAAGGCTCGCAAGGCAGCGGTGAACATTACCACCAAACCAGGCGCTGGCTCGTGCTCACACTGTAAGTCTGAACAACATAAATTATTTAATTGTAGTAAATTTAAAATCTTGCCTTTCACTGAGAAGATTAAGTTTTGTAAGGATAATAGCTTATGTAATAGTTGTTTAAATAAGCATACAGGAAAGTGTAGATTTCATTTCCGCTGTAAAATATGCAAGGACCCAGCTCACAGTACCGTCCTTCATGACAATACTGCCTCAGAGCAGCCAGTATCATTGATGTCCAACGTTAGCTCGGACAGAGTCTTATTGCCTACAGTCAAGGTAAAGTTGTATGCGCAGAATGGCAGGGAAATTCATCTGAAGGCGATCTTGGATTCTGCATCGCAGATATCCATTGTTACAAGTAAGGTTATTGAAATCTTAGGTATTACCCCTAAGCGAGACAACACCAATATAGTGGGAATCGGCAATTCCAAGAATGCTGCAAATTATTCAGTTCCCCTTGAAGTGTTTTCATTAGTCACACCTTATAGGGTGACAATTAATTGTCATGTGCTAAATAAAATCACATGCAATATCCCCCAATATAAAATAGATGCTTCGTCTATTGTTATCCCTCCCGATGTGGAGCTAGCTGATGTGGACTTTAACATTCCATCAGAAATAAATATGCTAATTGGAGCTGACATATTTTTCCAGATGCTGACCCCGGAGCCGCTGGCGTCTTTGCAGCAACAAGCTCTGCAATCTGCTGAGAACCAGCATCTGCAACCCCGCTTCATCAGTACAAGGTTTGGCCATGTAATAGCGGGCGCTTTACCACCACAATCTATATCAAATAAAAGTAAGGTTTCTCTCTGTACAATTAATAGTAAATCAGATATTGATGAGACTTTACAAAAATTTTGGGCTTCTGAAACAATACCAGAAACTTTCAGCGAAAATATCCCAGAACATGAATTATGTGAAAATATTTTTAAGCAAACAACCATTCATGAAAACAATAAATTTCAAGTTGATTTGCCATTAAAGTTGCCTTTGAGTCAAGTTAAAGATACTCTAGGTAATTCATTTGATTTCGCATTATATAGGTTTTTAAACCTAGAAAAGAAATTGCATAAAAATATCAATTTACTGTCAGAGTATGATAAATTTATAAATGAATACATTTCATTAGGGCATGGTCACTATATTGATTTCAATTCATTAGATTTCAGTAAAGACCCTTTATATTTTATGCCACATCATGCAGTATATAATGAGCACAGTAAGAGTACTCGGTTAAGGGTGGTATACGATTGTTCAATGCTCACAGATAGGAAAGCTTCTCTAAATAATCTTTTACTTAATGGGCTTCCTGTACAAAAGGATTTGTTTGATATTATGCTTTTATTTCGTTTTGGTGAATATACATTCTCAACTGATATCCGTCGCATGTTCAGATGTGTCAATGTTAATCCAAAACATGCTAGCTTGCAAAATATTTTATGGCGGAACAATGTTAATGAACAAATAAAGTGTATACAGTTAGATACTGTCACATATGGGCAAAAGAGCTCAGGTTTCTTAGCTACTAGATGTTTGCATGAGCTCGCTACCAAATATAAGGAAGAGTTTCCTTTAGCATCATATATTTTAAACAATTGCACCTATGTGGATGATGCTTGCTATTCACATGCTGATCTAAGCACTATGTTAGAGGCTAAGGAGCAATTATGTAAATTGCTAAATAAAGGTGGCTTTACCACACATAAATGGGCATCAAATTGTCAGCAAATTTTAGATGGCATCCCTCCAAACGAGCAGCACTTTGATGATTTTGACCTACAAAAGAATAACCTATATTTAAAAACTCTAGGGCTGACTCTTAACATTAGAAAGGATAGTTTTGTATTATCTTGTCCAGAAGCCTTTGATATTAAAAACCCTACCAAAAGACAAATATTAAGCTATATTTCGAAATTTTTTGATCCGTTAGGTTTCATATCACCTGTGATAGTCAGAGCTAAGGCATTTATGCAAAAATTATGGTCAGAAAAAATTGGGTGGGATGAGGTACCATCAAAAGGTTTATTGGCAGAATGGCAATGCTTTGCTGAAAGCTTATCTAATATGCAACCCATATATATTGATAGAAATATAAATATTACTAAAGATGCTAAAGCTGTGCAGCTCATCGGATTCTCTGATGCTTCAAGTTCCGTCGGCTATGGATGCTGTGTTTATCTACGGGTGGTCGATCAATCAGGTAAGGCTTCACTGTCTTTACTTTGCTCTAAATCGCGAATTAACCCCCGCAGCGATCAGGCACTAAGCATTCCACGCTTGGAGTTAAATGCCATGCTCCTACTTACAAGGCTTATCAATAGAGTTTATCAAACCTTAAGTCTTAAAATAAATATAGAGGATATTTATCTATATTCAGATTCGCAAATTTCGCTTGCATGGATAGCAACTGAGCCCATGAAACTCCAAGCATATGTCGCTAATCGGGTTAAGTTAATTCGGGAACAAACTGCTAGGTGGCGCTGGTTGCATGTAGCTAGCGAGGAGAATCCTGCAGATTGTGTTAGCAGAGGAGCTGATCCTGAACAACTCAGACACTGCAAGCTGTGGTGGTATGGGCCAGAATTTTTAGCGAACAGTAAGTATAAATTTGAGCAAAATACACCTACCTTGACAGCCCAGGATGATTTGCCTGAAATAAAGAAAGGTATTTCGCTCTCTGATGCCAAGGTAACCTTAATTACTAAATCGGAAAATGAGTTTTTTCAATTTCTTGATAGATTTTCTGACATAAATAAAATGACACGGGTTATGGCTTATATAATTAGGTTCTGTAGTAATTTAAAAAATAAAGCTGCGCGAAAGTCGGGCACGCTGTCTCCCCTCGAGTTAGAAAATGCGTTACATAAAATAATAAAGCACGAACAGAGCATTCATTTCAAGCAGGAGATTAATGATTTAATGTCCAATAAACAAAACATAAAAGGTAATTTAAAACCTTTACATCCTTTTATCGATAAGGAAGGTATAATAAGAGTAGGTGGTAGGATAGAAAATGCAAATGTTTCATTTTCACAAAAGCATCCTATTATTTTGCCCAAACAGTCTAGAATCACAGATTTAATTATTCGTAGTGAGCATATGAGGCTGCTTCATGCAGGAGCTAAATTATTATTAGCTAATTTAAATCAAAAATACTGGCTAGTAAATGGCCATAGACATGTTAAAAAGATAATTTATAAATGTTTAACTTGTTTCAGAATGAAGGCTCAATGTGCAAAACAGCTAATGGGTTCATTGCCCTCTCAAAGAGTAACAGCTTGCAGACCCTTTCAGAAAATAGGTATAGACTTTGCAGGGCCTATTCAAGTAAAAAATGCACGTATACGACGCGCTTTATATACAAAGGGATATATATGTATCTTTGTCTGTTTTGTAACAAAGGCTATACACCTTGAGCTTTCTTCTGATTTAAGCACTGATAGTTTTCTTTCTTGCTTTAAGCGTTTCATGGCCAGAAGAATGGCACCAATAGAGGTTTTTTGCGACAACGCTGGTTGTTTTAAAAGGGCAAGCAAGGAATTAGAATCTTTGTATAAATTACACAGCTCACAAGAACATCAAACACTGGTGCAAGAGTATGCAGCTCAAAAAGGTATTACTTTTCATTTTGTACCAAGTTACTCGCCAGTTTTTGCTGGTCTTGCCGAAGCAGGTGTTAAGAGCATGAAATTTCACTTAAAGAGAATCATACAGAACTATGTATTAACATACGAACAGCTTAATACAGTTTTATGTCAGATAGAAGCTGTTCTAAATTCAAGACCATTGTTACCGGT
>CAKLPR020000015.1:600000-781206 GCA_923060345.2 Erebia aethiops
GAATAGCTGAAATAAAGTAATTACTCACATTCTTCTGTCCATACTCGGCTAAGTGGTCCTTGATCCACGTCTCGAGATGGGAGATGTTGTGTCGGATCTGTAGGCCTTTGGCCCAGCAGCAGAGATCCTTACGCAAGAGTAACTGGTTCAGACTGTAAGCGCAGATGTAGTAGAATAGCTGAAATAAAGTAATTACTCACATTCTTCTGTCCATACTCGGCTAAGTGGTCCTTGATCCACGTCTCGAGATGGGAGATGTTGTGTCGGATCTGTAGGCCTTTGGCCCAGCAGCAGAGATCCTTACGCAAGAGTAACTGGTTCAGACTGTAAGCGCAGATGTAGTAGAATAGCTGAAATAAAGTAATTACTCACATTCTTCTGTCCATACTCGGCTAAGTGCTCCTTGATCCACGTCTCGAGATGGGAGATGTTGTATCGGATCTGTAGACCTTTGGCCCAGCAGCAGAGATCCTTACGCAAGAGTAACTGGTTCAGACTGTAAGCGCAGATGTAGTAGAATAGCTGAAATAAAGTAATTACTCACATTCTTCTGTCCATACTCGGCTAAGTGGTCCTTGATCCACGTCTCGAGATGGGAGATGTTGTGTCGGATCTGTAGGCCTTTGGCCCAGCAGCAGAGATCCTTACGCAAGAGTAACTGGTTCAGACTGTAAGCGCAGATGTAGTAGAATAGCTGAAATAAAGTAATTACTCACATTCTTCTGTCCATACTCGGCTAAGTGGTCCTTGATCCACGTCTCGAGATGGGAGATGTTGTGTCGGATCTGTAGGCCTTTGGCCCAGCAGCAGAGATCCTTACGCAAGAGTAACTGGTTCAGACTGTAAGCGCAGATGTAGTAGAATAGCTGAAATAAAGTAATTACTCACATTCTTCTGTCCATACTCGGCTAAGTGGTCCTTGATCCACGTCTCGAGATGGGAGATGTTGTGTCGGATCTGTAGGCCTTTGGCCCAGCAGCAGAGATCCTTACGCAAGAGTAACTGGTTCAGACTGTAAGCGCAGATGTAGTAGAATAGCTGAAATAAAGTAATTACTCACATTCTTCTGTCCATACTCGGCTAAGTGCTCCTTGATCCACGTCTCGAGATGGGAGATGTTGTATCGGATCTGTAGACCTTTGGCCCAGCAGCAGAGATCCTTACGCAAGAGTAACTGGTTCAGACTGTAAGCGCAGATGTAGTAGAATAGCTGAAATAAAGTAATTACTCACATTCTTCTGTCCATACTCGGCTAAGTGGTCCTTGATCCACGTCTCGAGATGGGAGATGTTGTGTCGGATCTGTAGGCCTTTGGCCCAGCAGCAGAGATCCTTACGCAAGAGTAACTGGTTCAGACTGTAAGCGCAGATGTAGTAGAATAGCTGAAATAAAGTAATTACTCACATTCTTCTGTCCATACTCCGCTAAGTGGTCCTTGATCCACGTCTCGAGATGGGAGATGTTGTGTCGGATCTGTAGGCCTTTGGCCCAGCAGCAGAGATCCTTACGCAAGAGTAACTGGTTCAGACTGTAAGCGCAGATGTAGTAGAATAGCTGAAATAAAGTAATTACTCACATTCTTCTGTCCATACTCGGCTAAGTGCTCCTTGATCCACGTCTCGAGATGGGAGATGTTGTATCGGATCTGTAGACCTTTGGCCCAGCAGCAGAGATCCTTACGCAAGAGTAACTGGTTCAGACTGTAAGCGCAGATGTAGTAGAATAGCTGAAATAAAGTAATTACTCACATTCTTCTGTCCATACTCGGCTAAGTGGTCCTTGATCCACGTCTCGAGATGGGAGATGTTGTGTCGGATCTGTAGGCCTTTGGCCCAGCAGCAGAGATCCTTACGCAAGAGTAACTGGTTCAGACTGTAAGCGCAGATGTAGTAGAATAGCTGAAATAAAGTAATTACTCACATTCTTCTGTCCATACTCGGCTAAGTGGTCCTTGATCCACGTCTCGAGATGGGAGATGTTGTGTCGGATCTGTAGGCCTTTGGCCCAGCAGCAGAGATCCTTACGCAAGAGTAACTGGTTCAGACTGTAAGCGCAGATGTAGTAGAATAGCTGAAATAAAGTAATTACTCACATTCTTCTGTCCATACTCGGCTAAGTGCTCCTTGATCCACGTCTCGAGATGGGAGATGTTGTATCGGATCTGTAGACCTTTGGCCCAGCAGCAGAGATCCTTACGCAAGAGTAACTGGTTCAGACTGTAAGCGCAGATGTAGTAGAATAGCTGAAATAAAGTAATTACTCACATTCTTCTGTCCATACTCGGCTAAGTGGTCCTTGATCCACGTCTCGAGATGGGAGATGTTGTGTCGGATCTGTAGGCCTTTGGCCCAGCAGCAGAGATCCTTACGCAAGAGTAACTGGTTCAGACTGTAAGCGCAGATGTAGTAGAATAGCTGAAATAAAGTAATTACTCACATACTTCTGTCCATACTCGGCTAAGTGGTCCTTGATCCACGTCTCGAGATGGGAGATGTTGTGTCGGATCTGTAGGCCTTTGGCCCAGCAGCAGAGATCCTTACGCAAGAGTAACTGGTTCAGACTGTAAGCGCAGATGTAGTAGAATAGCTGAAATAAAGTAATTACTCACATTCTTCTGTCCATACTCGGCTAAGTGCTCCTTGATCCACGTCTCGAGATGGGAGATGTTGTATCGGATCTGTAGACCTTTGGCCCAGCAGCAGAGATCCTTACGCAAGAGTAACTGGTTCAGACTGTAAGCGCAGATGTAGTAGAATAGCTGAAATAAAGTAATTACTCACATTCTTCTGTCCATACTCGGCTAAGTGGTCCTTGATCCACGTCTCGAGATGGGAGATGTTGTATCGGATCTGTAGACCTTTGGCCCAGCAGCAGAGATCCTTACGCAAGAGTAACTGGTTCAGACTGTAAGCGCAGATGTAATAGAATAGCTGAAATAAAGAACAATTAGTAATCAATAGAGATGATAACAACTCAATCAAATCAGCAACTCTTTCAAAAACTCAAACTTAAAAACGCGCTTCTAGTATGGAAGTTTGTATGAAATAATTAATTTAATAATAAAAATACATAGGTGTGACGTCATAAAATTTCAACACACTCTTTTTCTTTAATCAATAGCGTTTGAAATGATTATCAAACTTAAACGTACCTAAAATTAAAAGATGTTAATTTTAGGTCTTTTAGAAGAATAATTTACTTGATTAGTTGTCAAATACCCAGTTCTCTCTCTGCTTTGTGTTCCTTGTTGCTGAGGGTCATTCCATTAATCTCTTCGTACTCCAGTATGGCTTAGTCGATTAAGTTATCCAAGTTGCGCTCGAGAAGGGTTATTAAATATTCTAACGGTTGTTTAAACAATGTTAAAAGATTTACCGGCCGAAGTAACAATCGGTTAAGTAAAAGTAAAGTACAGTATTAAGTAAAGTACATTTAAACTTGAATAATTTGGCAAACTCCTTCCCCAAAAACACAAAAATTCCGGGCCAATTACCTGTTTAAATATGATGACCTTGAGCGAAGTATCAATAGCATGCACTTTGAGGTATTCATGCGTGGTGGCTAATTTGTTTTTCAGCAGGGCCGGGCCGGTGGAGGGGAGGGAGGGGGCGGCGGCTTTAGACGGCCCCAATAGCCCGCTGATCTCCTCGTGTTCCAGTATGGCTTTGACGATTAGGTTCTCCAAGTTGCTCTCGAGAAGGGTTATTAGATCTGGGAAACGAAGGTTTACTCTCTGGTGAAATTGAAATGAAACGATTTATTTATTTCACGTAGAACAACTTGTACCA
The DNA here is from genome assembly GCA_923060345.2 of Erebia aethiops. Lineage (NCBI taxonomy): Eukaryota > Metazoa > Arthropoda > Insecta > Lepidoptera > Nymphalidae > Erebia > Erebia aethiops. Next base: position 603,789 of record CAKLPR020000015.1, read on the forward strand.
TTTATGAAATGGCAAGACTCTACCACCGGTTCGGAAAGGTTCTTGAGGTATGGAACCCTAAAAATATTTCAATATGTAAGTAGACCCATATTTTTTGAAGTGAAAACTTCTTTAGGCACGTTTAGCACTGTTTGGTAGGGGGTAAACTTGTGGATTCGCGTCACCGTCACCGACATGCTCGTGTTGTTACGAAGACAAAAGGTCTTAAATATAAATGTGTATACTACATTCGAAATTAAACTTTAATAACTTAGTTTTAAGGTTTATATTAATAAGTGATGTGTAACCGTGGCCGATACCTCACGTTGTTACGAAGACAAAAGGTCTTAAATATAAATATAGTACATTCGTAATTAAACTTTAATGCCTTAGTTTTAAGGTTTATATTTTTTTTCAATATTCGTTTTCACTTCTATCGGCAGTCCCTATGACTGCCAATTTTTTTTTCTAAAAAAAATAATCAATGCGGACGAAGTCGCGGGCATCATCTAGTTCAACGTAATCGTACCTTGGTATATCCTCACGGCGATGTCAGACAGCAATTGGCGGTACTGTAACAGGTCAAATATCCGTAAGCTCTGCTGATTCTGTCGCGGCGTGTTGCTCTCTTGATACATTGCGTCACCGCTGTACTGCCGGAGATTGTTCAATAGTCTGTGGAACAAATGGCTGAGCTATAATCTTACTAGCGGATACCCGGCGTGTGTTACTACACTAAAAAAACCATATTCGCATTATTGCCTTTCTAATGAAACCGGTTTGGGGCACATTGGATGGATGGTTTCAAATTCTATAACGGGCATAGGTAGAAACATTCTTTGTGTTTTGGAACGAAGTTCCTTATGGGATGATGCGGAAGGGTACTCTAGCTGGCAAAAAATGTCCGTAAAGTAAATGCGGGTTTTATACATAGTTTATTCGAAATTAAATATTAACACTAAAGCATTAAAGTTTAATTTCGAATGTGGTATATTTATATTTAAAACCATTTGTCTTCGTAACAATGCGAGCATGTCGGTGACGCTGCGAATCTACATTTTACCCCCTACCAAAAAGTGATCAACGTGGCTAAAGAAGTGTTCACTTCAAAAATCATAATAAAAAATTTATGCCTGAATAATTATTTTCTTTTTATCTCGACTAGAACTTGAAAATAATGTTTATGTAATAAGAAACTTCGTTCCTATCTGGTGTCCCAAAACACAACACGTCTTTTTTATATACAGATTGGGTATTTGACAACTAGCTAAGACGGGCCAACTCACCACAGTATATTGGAGAGCCACAGACCCTTATATTCCACATTTTCGGCCCGTCGCTTTAGAGTCTTCCGCACCGCCGTTTGTTTAACGCGAATATTACAGACAAGCTATGATAAGACGGGCCAACTCACCGGAGCAAATTTGAGAGCCACAAAGCGTTGTACTCCACACTTTCCGCTCGTCTCTTGAGCGTCTTCCGCACCGCCGTTTGTTTAACGCGAATATTACAGACAACCTATAATAAGACGGGCCAACTCACCGGAGTAAATTGGAGAGCCACAGAGCGTTGTACTCCACACTTTCCGCTCGTCTCTTGAGCGTGTTCCGCACCGCCAAGCGTATGGCGCGTATCAAGCTGTGCATCTTGGGCTCGTCGTCCACGTGGTCCGTGTGAAGAATCATCATGAATAGGATGTACGCTGGCAACCCTGGCAGCAGGGTAATTGCTACGCGCGGCCTGAGGTCTGGAGAAAAAAGACAAATTGAAGAAACAAAAGAAGAAGAAGAAAATAATGTTTAGGGTTGCCGGAACAGCGCTGTTCTGGTGCATATATACATATGTCACCGTAAAATTGTAAAAATCGTTAGATTATAATCTAACGGTTTCTATCTCGCGAGATTGTAAACTGTCGAAAGATTGTGAACATACTGCTTACAATACAACGCATTAATTTTCGATAAATTGTAATCTATTAGGTATATTAACCCGATAGAACCTAAGTTTTAGTTTTTGTAATTTTATTTTGTTTCTGTGTCCAAGCAATCTCAAATACAGATTACAAATGCGAAAGTTTGGATGCATGTATGGATGGATGAATGTTTGTTACTCAATCACGCCAGAACGGCTGAACGGATGTGGATGAAATTTGGCACAAAGATAGATTATAGACTGGAATTACACATAGGCTACTTTTCATCCCGGAAAATTAAGGAGTTCCCGCGGGAAACTTTGTCCGTGCGGACGTAGTCGCGGGCATGATCTAGTCAAGAATATTTAACTCATTTCCGTTGGGAGTCCGCCATATTCCATTTAGAATGACGTCACCATGCACAGCACTTACCCAAAATAAGTTTCTTAATGATAATGCCCTCGTCCTGCCGCTTGTACTCAAACATGCAGAGGTATTCGCGTTCCTTCTTACGCATCACGGGCTTCACTTCTAGCGTCGTCGATGTGTTCTGTGGTGCCGTTGACTCTGAAAAGTTTATTGCATAGTTCGATGAAATAGTTACAACGACCTCAATTTACGTAGACGGGCCCTGTTAAACAAAGAATGTGAACTTATTTCACTAACGCCATCTAGTCTGAAAAGCGGGACAGCGCAATGGCGGGGACAAAGACAGGCTTATTCGCGGTGTGGAGCGCGATCTACAGGTCGGACGCCCAATTTTACATATATATCGATGAACAGTTTAAGTAAGGCCTAGTGGCTTAGAAGTCCAGCTGCCTTTTTTTAGGGTTCCTTACCTCAAGAGGAAAGAGGAACCCTTATAGGATCAATTCGTTGTACATCTGTCTATCAAACACCTTTTTCTCGGAAACGCATAGAGGTCAAAGTTGAAATTACTGGTATTAGAGCCGGATATACAATGACCTTCACCGATCTGTTAACCAGATGAAACCACCTTTTTATTTATATTTAATAATAGATAAATGCGCCTAAAATAGGTTGCCTATCAAAATCCGGTCCAGGTTATTTATAAAGTTAATTTATTTTTGGCAAGTTTTATATAGCCAATGCTATACCATCGAGTTTGTTATAAAATTACCTATATTTTGATAAGTAACTCAAGCGGTTAACTTACCATAGTCCATAGGTAGCTTCACGGATCGGAACCGTTTGAGAAAACTTGTCAAGAAAAAGCTTAAAATTAATTAATTTAAAAATAGCCTGGACCGGATTTTGATAGGCAACCAACCCATTTTAGGCGTATTTATCTTTTATTAAATAAAAATAAAAAGTAGGTTTCATCTGTCGGTCGTGGTATATCCGGATCACAGGCTATAATATCAAATAATTCAATAAAATTCAATTTTTTATTAAGATAGAAATTTTTATTTTTATATGATTTCTTGGCACCCTTTAAGCCTTGTCAACTTGACTTAGGTCTACGGTCCCTTGGAGCTGTAGAAAAATCAAGCTTCTAAGTCAACGCAATCAAAAGATACGGCCGTTTATGTCGCATATTGTCCATACGTTCGCGCGCGATTTGAATGCAGAGTAAATGTATGGTGACACATACATTTACTCTGCATTCAACTCGCTCGCGAACTTTACCTTGGTAATGTATAAATATAACTATAAAGGTATAAGGCGTCAATCCTACCTTCCAATATGTCCTCCACTTGCTCGACGCCGGCTTCCTTCAGTTTTTGAAGCAACAGTCGGATCTGGTTCTTGTACCTTCGACAGCTCTCAGGCAGTTTGTCTACGCGCTCCTGTTAAAAAACGGTTCTTTGACGGAATTATGGAGTACTTAACAAAAAAGTGTGTGTGTGCAATTCACTCACGACAGAAGTGAAACATCAGAAAAGTAGCCTAAGAGAGAATGAGATAAATATAACTTGTATTCTATCTCATTCTCTCGCAGGCTAAATCCTATTTATGAATATTTTTGTCTCTTTTTGGTGTCGCTTTTTCGCTTTAATTTTCTGGGATTATTATCTGTTATTCCAGGCTATGATCTACCAAATTTCTTGCAGATCCGTTCAGCAGTTCTGGCGCGATTGAGTAACAAACATCCATCCAAACTTTCGCATTTATAATATTAGTATAGATATTCATGTTGAATCTACTTTTAATAAATGTAATTAGACCATCGATATATATGTAGGTACGAGATGGGCCCTTTCATAGAAAAAAATAGGGCATCCGACCTGTAGAGCGCGCTCCACACCTGTATAAGCCTGTCTTTGTCCCCGCCATAGCGCTGTCCCGCTTTTCAGACTAGATGGCGTTAGTAAAATAAGTTCACATTCTTTGTTTGACAGGACCCGTCTATGTAAATTGAGGTCGTTGAATTGGACTGATAAAAAATAAACGTTACCTGTAACGCCAATATTTCTGAAGTCAGCGGAACAATTTCATTCTGCGCAAACTCTTGTCCCTTGTTCCGTGGCTCTTGATTCAGATCATTGCAGATCATCCTAGAACACACAATTTATATTTTAACATCTATAAAAAATATAAAATATAAAAAAGGAAAAGGTGACTTTTTGATCTATTAACGCACAGCTCAAACCACTGGATTAATCAGGCTGAAATTTGGCATGCAGTGCAGATAGCTGTTATGACGTAGACATCTGCTAAGACAGGATTTTTGAAAATTCAACCTTTAAGGGTATAAAATGGAGGTTTGAATTGTGTAGTCCACGCGGACGAAATAAATAGTTTCATTTTAAATGCAAGGAAAGTGTTAAAACTCTTTGCTAAAAACCTATTGAAAAAACATTAAAACCAAACTGTACAGATTGAAATATTTTGAATTTATTAGTAAAATTAGTAATGCGCTTATGCATAGCCTTTTCAAAGATTTTTGACAATATTGGCACTAGGGTAATAGGACGATAGTTGCTCAGCTGGCTCTTATCACCCTTTTTATGTAATGGCTTAACTGTTGAAAGTTTCAAAGCGTCAGGAAAACATCCTTGAGAGAATGATTCATTTATTAAGTGAGTTAGTATAGGTGCTAATTCATTTTTGCAGTATTTTATTACTTTTGTTGTTATTTCATCATTTCCAACAGCATTAGTGTTATTTAACGACATGATAATTTTAATTACCTCTTTGACAGTATAAGGTCTTAAAAATATCGTGCTCAGTATACGTGTTTTATTGGTATTGCAACATTTTCCATTATCCTTATTTGTGAGATCTATAAAATATTTATTAAAGCTATGAGCAATTTCACTGGGATCTGTTAATATTTTTCCATTAACATTTACCTCTGTGATAAAATTTTTGTTCAGTCTATTATTATTATTCGAATTTTCTTTTATAATATTGCTGGTTATATTGTCAAAGTAGGTGATTAAAACGGCATAGTTAAAGATTGATGTTGACATTAGCATAGTTGATGATTACGATGACTTAGTCCATGAATGGTCAAGAAGTTTTAATGATGGCATAGTTGATGTTTTCAATGGCACAGTTGATGAATGATTACGCAAGCATGGTGATTGGCATAGTTGATGGTTGAGTGGACATGGTTGATGTTCACACTTGCACGATGGTTTGACTCTGTAGATTTTCACTACACTAGCAAAGTTGACGATTATGATAACACAGTAGATGGTAAGAGCTGCATGGTTGATAGTTACACTACGACAGTTGTGATTACGATAGCATTATGGTGGAGACGGCGGCATGGTTGATGGTCCTGGTAACTTGGTTGATGGTTACACCAACATAGACGACGACACTACTAGCCAGTTGATGGTTATACTTGCATATTTGATAATAACGACAGCATCGTTGATGCTAGCTAGCACAGTTGATGTTCGTGACAGCATAGTTAATGGTTTCGGTGACATGGTTGATGATTATTGTATACACAAATACAGTTGCCAATAATTAAGGTGTAGTTGATGGTTCTTGCAGCACAGTTGATGATAATTATAGCATGATATATTATAGCGATATAGCATGGTTGATAGTTACACAAACACAGTTGATGATTATGACAGCACAAGTGACGGTAGCATAGTCGATGGTAATACCAACAAAGTATATTGTTGGAGTAGCTTCATGGTTATGGAGCCTGGTTGATGATCACTTCGACGTGAATGATGTTTATACTAGCACAGTTGATGATTACTTAAGCTTAGTTGATGGTTATGGAGCATGGTCGATGATTACTAAAGCATAGTTTATGGTTACCATAGCATGGTTGATGGTTAAACTAGCACAGTTGATGATTATTATGACATAGTTGATGGTAAAGGTGCATGGTTGATGAATGATGGTTACTATGTCATAGTTAATGGTAACTATACTATAGTTGATGTTTACAACACCACAGTTGATGAAAACTATAGCATTGTTGATAGCTAAAGCAGCATGGTTGATGATTACAGCCGCATGATTGATGCTTAAACTAGCACAGTTGATGATTAATTAAGATGACTGGTGGTTATAATGGCTTGGTTGATGGTGGCCCTTCATAGTTGATAGTTACGCTGCATGGTTGATGGTTGGTTAACGTTGCCTCAACATAAATGATGGTCAAGACTTGCTGGTGGTTGCACTTTTCATGAATACTGTCCAAAATATTTTCTACTACTAATTTCTTTTTATTTATTACAATCAAATTTAATACAAATACAATAAAAACAACTTAAAACTAATTAAAGCCACCTTTATAAAGTCTTTCCCTATAAATAATACCTATCACTATCCAGATTTTACATTAGCACCAATTATTAACTATGTTATACGACGTAAAACTTAAACTAAAATATAATTTTGCTCTTCGCTGCTCACGCTTTATTCTTACACAATTACTTTTAAAAAAATATTATACAAATTTAACAGTGTCACCTAATTAAAAATCGCGAGCGAAGCAAGTGCATTTTTTGATGAGTTCGTTTGGAAGCTCACCCATATACAAACCCATCGCGGCACACATATGGCTGGGTATAGTCCCTAATAGGTTTTTAGGCGACATCGTGCCGGAACGCTAAACCGCTAGGCGATTGAGCACGATAGAAGTATTCAGGCACGACCGAAGCCCCCCATCTTTAGTTTAAGTTCTACGTACAAAAGAATTACGCCGTTTCGTGGCAAATATATTGAATATTGTAAAAAAGTTCATAATTGTGTTGCCGTTAAAGAAAAAAGTGTTAATTCTGTCGCCGGATGAATCAAACTTCCAGAATCTTCTGACAATGGAAAATATTTCTTGGTGTCCGCTGAAAGAGAAATGTATAATATGCCCTATGTGTTAAGAATACAAATACATATCCATACTAAAATGATAAATGCGAAAGAGTCTGTCTGTCTGCTACGTTTTCACGGCCCATCTATTAAATCGATTCTGACTAAATTTGATACAGGGTAAATAACATCCCGGGACACAGGCTTCTTTTTATCCCGGGAAATCAAAGACTCCACAGGGGATTTTTTCGGAAACCTAAATCCACGCGGATTCGCGGACATCATCTAGTTTCTGAAATAGGAGTGCTAGACAATCCTAGTTCACTAATATCGCATTTTGAAGTTGCTATGACCCATAAATATTTATAAAAGATAAAATTGCTACTAATACTGTTAAACTATATACCTAATAGTTTTTTTTTACTTTCGAGTACGAAACAATACAAAGTATTATTTCACTTGATCTTTCCTCTTTGTCTCTACTTTCACTCTGTATTACTTTGCTTCTGATATAGACTCTATAATAGATTAGTTTTTACTTTTAGTAAAATAATTAATTTTGATTTTTTTTAGATAAAGTCGCAGTTACCAACCAGTAGTTAGTTTTCAACTAGTAGTTTGTTATCAACTCGTAGTAATTCATCAACTACTAGTAGTTAATGATCAACTCGTAGTAAGTCATCAACTAGAAGTTAGTCATCAACTAGTGGTTAATGTTCAACTCGTAGTAAGCCATCAACTAGAAGTTGGTCATCAACTAGTAGTAAGCTACTTACTTCTGATACTTCTCGTTATCTTCTCTCAGCCTCTCTATCTCCTCAGCCGCTAAGTGCTCGGTGTAGAACTTCTTCTCGTCAGCAAGCTCCTCTTGTAGTTGTCTGTGGAAAGAGTACATTTTAACAAGCTTTTATTTAACTTCACGTGTATGTCTGAATTTTCCCTGGTCTGGCCTGGGGCTTTATTTTATTTTTAATATTTACTAGCAACGCTGTCACCAGGTCAGGGGAATACTGCGAGCGCTTAAAACAATAGTTATGCAATACTACTCAAAATGACAGTTTGATGACACATACCTTGACGTTCCTAAAATAAGGGTCATAATTCTAAAACACGAAAGTCAACAATATAGCTTGAAAAGCGTTAGCAGTATGGCCCCTGATAAGTTTGTGGGACTTTAGATGTATCAAACATTGGACGAAGTAAATACCTGTTGATTCCCTTCTGAGTTTGGTACGCGGACGCCAATTCCCCGTCTTCATTGATGATGTCCACGTCCGAACCGTAGTTGGACGTAGCCAGCGACTTCAGGTTCGATGTCTGTGCAAGGCAATTTTATATTTGTTATACAACAACTCTTTGTCTTTAGTTAATTCTATTGAACCTAATATAAAATTTAAATGGTAGGTCTAAAATAGGTAGGTGCTGTCCCTTTCAAAATCGCCCTGCGGAAATGGGCAGCATATTAGGCTTAATGTCAATTTCAGCAAAATAAGTACCAATATTATCTAAAGTATCATTTGATTTATCATTTTTGAGAGAGGTATTTTGGTTATATTTTGCGTATCGCTTTAATGCCTGCAAAATCAGAAATTTTTAAATTATCGTGCCGGGAATCGAACCCGGGACTCTCAACGCCACAGACCACAGTGCTTACTACTGGACTAGTAAGGTTGTTTCCAGTTAGTAACCAAGGTAAACTGTCCTAATAACGACTATTTAGGATAAAATTTCTCACACAAGGCAGCTTATTACTATTTTAAACATTACTAAATTCATATGGCCTCGCCAAAAAGCACCTTATAGTTATATCAGTTTGGATTCATTAGTAATCTATTTTCTAAATTCTTAACTTAAGCAAAAACAAAACTACAAATAAAAATATAGGTACCATGCAATGACGTTGATGGAAAGCATTGGGAAAAAGCAAAATAAATTAGTTTCACATAATACACTGATATTGTTCCATGGTATACCTAAGTATATTTTAAAAAATGTCTGGAAAGGGAACGTCCACTAACTTAGGACTAATGACTATGCCAAATAACTAAAATTTATTTCTAATTTATGTAAAATAAATAAAGCTGATAATACTGACTCAGGAATACTTTTGCTAATAATATTGCAAAATAAGTAGGTATTTCAGCTCGAGCTAAAACATATTTTATATATGTTACATTTACTCACAACGCTCTTCAACGCTTGGAACCATGGTTTCTGTATAAAAGTTATAATTGACGTATTATTTTCTTATAATTTATATACCTACTTTTATCAGTAAATAAATACCATAAATAACTATAAGTAGAAAAGCATTTAATCGCACGTTTGTAAATGATTCGAGTGACATTGATTGGTGTGCCGCAAATGGGGTACTTTACCCTATAATGGAGAAGTTTCATGATGTTGTGAATATCATATTTAACACAACAGAAGTAAAATATAGATTAAAACTAATAAATCAGTAGTTTTTTTTTCAAATCCATCAATAAATGCCTGAGAAATGACGATTTAAAAGTTTGATTATTTAATTTACACCGATTGCTGTATCTTACTCGAGTGAGAAATTTTGTGAGTGAGTTTTAATACCTAGCCGAGATTTAATACTTCAAAATTATCTTCACACACATTTTAATTCAATGAATTCACGTTCAGTCCATTTATTTCTTTTATTTGGCTTTATAAAGTCGTTTGATAGGGAATTATGACGTCACGTCTCCCGTCTTGCAAGCGCAACTTTAAAGTTCCCTAACTTTTTAATTTGTTGACATTGACTTAAGTCAATGTTTGTTGAGATATTTTAATGATTCTTTCATATTTTTGTTTTATTTTGTCTTAATTACTTATTTCATAACCTGAAATATATTAAGGAATCAAGTAAAAGCGTGGCAAAAATAAGTTAAATACTAAGAAATCACAATAATAAGCATAAAATATTTTCTGGATATACTCGTCATTCTCCAAGTCTAATGTCTATGCAATAAATCACTTCCGTTGGTCCGTCGCTCCGTTGCGGCGTAATTAAAGGATAAACCAAAAAACTAACACACTTTCGCATTAATTATAATATTAAGCATAGTAGAAGTATACCGCAGTAGTTAATCTATGAGTATACCTAATAAACCTTCTCGAAAATGTATAAAAAATAAAAATGTAAACAGTATGTAAACGCGAATAGACAGACAAATCCGGCGACGAGGATTTTTTTTCAAAATTCAAATCTTTAATCTTATTCAAGTAAACTTTGACAAGTGCGTTTGAATCGTCGAGTGGATCAACCGTACTGGTTTGGAATGCCATTCCTACCAAGAAGAACCAGCAAGAAACTCGGTGGATGCTCTTTTGAAAAAAAAAACACAATTACATCAATTTACAAAGTAACCACTGTCCTTAGCATTGCTGGAGCGAGTCAAATCCATGCTCTTTTATCATTTACATAATCTTCAACAGTATAATAAGATTTTTTCAGGAGCATACTTTTAAAAAGAGTAGCGATAAGATACCTTTTTCGTACAATAAATCTCACTCCTCGAGGGTTCTGGATATTCCTTGTAAAGAGTCTTTATGAAGAACGCATTCGGGAACTCCATTTTGTTATCCATGTTTTACATGTCACTACTTTTTAAATTTTAAACTGTCATTAAACTTTTTAAAGTCACATTCACAAGTATCAAGACCGGCCTCGACTCACACTAATTTTGGTTTATTTAAATTACACAAGTATCAAGACTTATGAATTCCACAATGCTTTCATTGAATTAATAATTGTGCATTGGACTATAATTAATTAATAGTATTTATTTTATTTTATTATTACATAAAGTAGGTAACATAAACCCACATATATAATCCGTTTCTAGAGCAGGTTAAAAAACTGACATCGTTTTAATTTATTTTCAACTTTTCAATAAACTTTGTAAGGATTTAGGTTGTTGTTTTGATTATCTAAATTTTTTAACTTTTTTCTAATTTTATACCGTGAAATCTATATTTTCCGAATTAAATGGAATTAAATTTACTTTCGTGTCAGTCGAGTGATAGATATTCCACCCAAGAAGTGAAAAAAACAAAATGGTAAACTTATTTCCATAACAAACAGGAAATGTAGGTCCGTCAAATATAAGACCGGTGACAAACTAAGAATATTTATCAAAACGATGGCACCGTCTTCGCTAAAGTGGTATAACTCTTAAATATATTTTTTTTATAAAGGAGAAACTTAGTGACTTAATAATTAACTGTTTTATTGTAGATTTCTGTACATAGAACTGTAGATATCATTTCTGAAGCAAGGAATTTTGCTATAATTTAATGTTATTCTCGTCTTACTTTTTAGGTTTACATATTTATTTCATTTTCAAGCCGCAAATTTTTTATTTATTTTAACCGTAAGTTATAATTAAAATATTAATCTTTATATTATGTTACTTAATGCAACATGCCACGTACATATATTTTTCTTAATCTAGGTGGATGGATTTTAATAGAAAATTGGTTAGACCACTTTTCCTCAGATGGCATGTTATATCTAAATAGACAGTCATATCAGCAACGCAAGATAAGCGAGACGAAGCCCAAATACTTTTTAATCAAACAAAAAATGTTTTTATCTATTTGCTGACCGTACTTATATTGTCAGTGGAATGTTTACCTTGAAGATTACATTATAGTTGTTTAGTATTTTAAATTGTCCAATAATTACTTCTGTGTACATGTATTGTGCAATTATTGTTGAAATAATGCGAAAGTGTGTCTGTTAGTTTGTCCTACAATCACGCCGCAGTGGCGCAACGGATCAACCTGATTTTTTGCATGAGTGAGGCCCTGATTTTTCAAGTCCCATCTGGACACCTGATTCTGACAAAATTTGCTACATTTTATCCCGGAAAATAAAAGAGGTCCTGCAGGACTTTTACTACTTACTTTTAATAAACTGTGACAGTTTCGCCATTAATTATGATATTGTGTTGTCATAGTGATCAACTTTTTCATACACTAGTGTCAATAATTGAACAGAAAAATGACAAGGCACTCTCCCCTCGCCCCGCAAAAGTTAGTCGAACGTGATTTCATACATTTCCAAATTCCCTTACGTTTCCCGTGTTTATTTCATCCAAGCTTTTATTAAGTGCCATTTTTTTCTTTTTTTATATCACTAGCTGATGCCCGCGACTTGTCCGCAAGGATTGAGGTTTTTCGGTTCCCGCGGAAACTCTTTAATAAGCCTATGTGTTATTCTAGACTATAATCTATCTCTGTGCCAAATTTCATCTAGATCCCTTCAGCCGTCCTGGCGTGATTGAGTGACAAACATCCATCCATCCATACATCCATCCTTTCGAATCCATACTAATATTATAAATGCAATAGTGTGTCTGTCTGCCTGTCTGCTACGCTTTCACGGCCCAACCGTTCAACCGATTTTGATGAAATTTGGTACAGGAATAGGTTATATTCCCGGAGAAGGATCCGGCATATTCCCGCGGGAATCAATAAAACTGAATCCACGCGCACGAAGTCGCGGGCCTAAGCTATTTTATAATATTAGTATAGAAGTTTTAAGATAATTAAAATATGAAAAATGTTATAAATTCTCTAACTCGTAAATAAAATAAAACCTTTGCTAGAAAGTAAGTGATATGTAGTTTATTTTAGTGTTTTAATGGTTTTTTTTACTAGAGTATTTTAGTATGTCTAATTTGTTAGTTCAGTTTGTTTTATATTGTATGATGTATCTAATTTTTATTTTAGTTTTAAGGTATTTGTAGCCTGGGGAGACGAATTGGCCAACTGTAATGTCTCCCCAGGCATGTTTCACAAATATATAATCCATACTAATATTATAAAAGCGAAAGTGTTTCTGTCTGTCTGTCTGTCTGTCTGTCTGTCTGTCTGCTACGCTTTCCCGGCCCATCTTTTCAACCGATTTTGCTGAAATTTTGTACAGGGGTAGATGGTGTCCCGAGGAAGGACATAGGCTACTTTTTATCCCGGAAAATTAAAGAGTTCCCGCGGGAATAAAAAAACTGTCTCTTCACCTGATTTTGATGAAATTTGGTACAGGGGTAGATGGTATCCCGGAGAAGGACATAGGCTACTTTTTATCCCGGAAAATTAAAGAGATCCCGCGGGACTCAAAAATCTTAATCCACGCGGACGAAGTCGCGGGAAGCATCTAGTAAAGAATAAATTCCTGCCGCAATCTTACCTGGACAACCGATGAACGCCATCTATCGTTAGAAGAGATCGCGCGAAGCCGAAAAGCTTACGAACTATCTGCTTCTTTTGCGCGTCATCGTAGGCAGATATCTTTACTCTACTCGCGTCATTACATCGCGATTCCGAGTAGAATCACGAATGAATGACGCGTATAAGAGGCAGAGCTTCTTGGCTTGTGATTGGTCAATCGCCAGGATTCAGCCTTGACCAATCACAAGCCGCCGTAAGCGTCTGCCGTCTATTGAATTTTCAAAACCGCGCGCGTTCGAAAGCGAAGTTTTTATTTTCTATAATCCAAATAAGTACTCTTGATTTCTTATAAATATAAACTTATTGTAATTAAATTAATTTATTCACATTTTTTCCGTTAATTTAAGTACGGTTTTAGATCTTAAAAAATTATTAAAAGTGATTTTTGACTCAAATAATTATAGACCTTACAAACTTTTTTACGCCTTGTATTCTCGTATTACTTGTCAGTTGTCTATGCAGTTATGCACATATACATATTGTTTACGCGTTGTTTACTTTCGTGTCTGTTCAGTGTTTTGTTTTAATTTGTGAATTATAATGTTTTTGCGGGAATAAGTGAAGTTAATAAAAAACCAATCGGATTTGTGCTTGCAAAGTTTGTGTGAAGGTTTATTCATAGAACGTACTTCATTATTATTTGGAAAATGGAAGAGTATTCGTGCGAAATCTGTATAGGCGCTGTGTGTAAAAGGTACTTAGACAAAACTTTATTTCCTTTCGCTGTAATGCAAAATTACATATTATTCGCAAAGGGAGGTGTGTACTGTTGGAGCGTCTAGGGAGCGCTTAAAAAGACGTGGGCGCCGATTGGTCCACGTATCAAAATCGTCAATTTGAAATCGGCCATATTTTTTCGCAATGTCATTCGCAAATTCGCAATTATAGAATCGTTACGCATATTCTCCTGTTTTTCAAACTATGTAAATTTTAAACTCTGGTAGCTGATTAAATACATCATTATCAAGCACAGTATATCATTCAGAAGCGCAAACATAATTCTGTGGTCCTTCTTCGCCAATCTACGCACGGAACACGGCGACCTGTGGAATACATCCATCGAATATCACGATTCACGACGAAGAACAAGGGCGCGACGTGGTTTGGATCTGGAAGACTACCGACTCCGAGACGCGCAAGGTAGGTACGGTCAACCTATCCACGAATCACCCACCCTTATCTCGCTTGTTTAATACTGTGCTGTGATTAAAAACGCATAACGTAATTTTGCACTCCCACGATACAAAATGGCCAGTCGCGACAAATCCCCACAACTAGGATTAAGTGACGATAAATTAGAATTATTAGTACGCGAACTCACTAAAAAACGCGGCACCCTCAAAGGTCGACTTACAAAATTCGGCACTTATATAAACAATTTCGATATAAAAGTAGCTACAGCACAAAACAAAATCGATTTGAAACTACGCATTGAGGGTGTCACGAATCTATATCGCGAATTTAACAACATTCAGTCTAGGATCGAAGAATGTGTAAGCGAAGCTGATCTCGACGATCAGTTGACGCAAAGGGAACAGTTTGAGGACTGTTACTACAGTACCTTGTCGCAGGCAGAGTTATTGTTAAATAGCAGTGGTAGCAGTAGTAGTAAGGTCTCATCTTGTTCAAATACATGCGCAAGTAGTCATTTACGCTCTGTAAAACTACCTACCATAACATTGCCATCCTTCGATGGAGCATACGAGCACTGGCTGGAATTTCGGGATACATTTCAATCACTGGTACACGATTCAGACGAAATAACTAGTATCCAGAAATTCCACTACCTAAAATCCTCGCTGAAGGGTAGTGCCGAACTAGTCATCGACGCATTAGAGTTCACGTCTGACAATTATTCTGTCGCGTGGGACCTTTTACTCAATCGCTATAATAACAGCAGATTATTAGTGCATAATCACGTCAAAACTATATTTGATATTCAACCGTTGAGTAAAGAGTCCCCTGCTTCAATTCGAACATTAAGTGACACTATTCTTAAGAATTTACGCGCATTAAAGATCCTAGGGGAACCTGTAGACTCGTGGGATACGATAATTATCTATATCATTGTGTCTAAGCTCGATAAAATCACTGAACGCGAGTGGGAGCAGCATAAAGGCACTTTGATAACAAACAATGACGATTCCAAATCAAAGTTAAAGGTTGATGATTTAATTAACTTCCTCAAGAATCGAGCGGATATGCTAGAAACATTGCAGGGTTCACATAATAATTCACAACATAATAAAGAATCCAAAGAAGTTAAGATCAACGCGAAGTCATCCACAAAATGCAATGTTTCCACCACTAAACCGCACGAACGTCACTCCACACCTAAAAGGTGCATTAAATGCAACGGAGACCATCAACTTTACGCTTGTTCGAAATTCATTAACTCTGATTTGGAATCGAAACTAAAATTTATTCGCGATAGGAAATTATGCGAAAATTGTATGAAAAGCAGCAACCACACAGCCGAATTTTGCAAATATGGTTGTTGCCGCCGGTGTTTTAAGAAGCATAATTCCCTAATCTGCCCTAAAGACGATTTAAATCATCCCGTGGATGGTACAAAAACAATGGGTAGCACTAGCGGATCATTAACGTTGCACTCGTCATTAGATAATCGTCTACTAATGAACGGCGCGGGCGCAGGTCCCGATGCATCGAGCTCTGCACCGCCGCCCCTTTCCCCCGCTGATGCGATAAGCCTATATGCAAGTAATGCACACTCAAACGATAAACGCACACATCGTTCTTTGCAACCTGTTTTATTGTCCACTGCGCTAATCGAGGTACGGACTCGACGTAATGTTTACCTACTCGCAAATGCGCTCCTGGATAATGGAAGTGAACGCAGCTTCATAAGCGAACCCTTTAGTAAAAAACTAGGGATAGAAGTCATGCAATCTACTCACGAGATTAGAGGTGTAGGTAACTCAGTGACGCAATGTACGAAATCATGCGACATCGAGATAAAATCGCGCATATCTACTTACACTACTAAACTACATTGTTTTGTATTGCCGCAAATTTCTTCTACGTTGCCTGCTGTACATTATGAACGCGCTAGGTTTCGTATACCTAATAGTATACAGCTGGCAGATCCGCATTTTCTTGATTCCCGAAATATCGATATTTTAATTGGCGCAGATACATTTTGGGAATTAATACACGATGGTAATTTAAGGTTACCTAACGGGCCTTATTTACAAAATACGCATTTAGGTTGGATAATATCGGGATCTATCGTATTTAATCCGCGCAACGATAGCATTATCCAATGTAATTTTACGCAATCTATAGATACGCAACTTCGTCAGTTCTGGGAATTGGAAGAGCTCCCTAGGGATCGGGATACACGCACGGATGCTGAGCGGGCTTGCGAGGAGCTGTTCACTCGTACTACGACACGCGATGACGAGGGACGGTTCATCGTGACCATACCCCTTAAGGCATCACCCAACCTTCTGGGTGAATCATTTTCACAGGCTGAACGACGCTTCCTAGCGCTGGAAAAACGGTTAGAGCGCACACCCGCCTATAAAAAATTATACGCTGACTTCCTTCATGAATACGAGAATTTAGGTCATATGACTCGCGTTTCAACCTATTCAACCCCGCATTATTTTATGCCGCATCACGGGGTATTCCGCGAAAGCAGTTTAACAACAAAGCTTAGGGTCGTTTACGATGCTGGGGCTGTTACAAGCTCGGGGGTCAGTTATAATGATCTGCAGCTGGTAGGTCCGCCGATTCAAGGCGACCTCATATCAATTATTTTACGCTTTAGGCAGCATCGGTATGTCGCTTGCGCAGACATCGAGAAGATGTACCGACAGTGCCTCGTCAATGAACAACAGCGTGATCTTCAGCTGATTCTCTGGCGAGATGAACCCACGCAGCCACTCAGTGTCTATCGCCTCAACACGGTCACCTACGGAACCGCGTCCGCGCCGTTTCTAAGTTGTCGTTGTTTAAAACAACTCGCAATAGAATCCCCAAATACCGAAGTGTCTCGTATAATTAATGAAGATTTCTACGTCGACGACATGATCACGGGTTCCGATAGTAAAAAAATTTTGTTAATTTTATGCGAAGAAACAACTAATGCATTGCAAGCTGGTTGTTTCCCACTGCGCAAGTGGATTTTCAATTTTACATGCGAACCCTCGGTGACGTCATCGGCGTGCGCTTCTAAGCAAATAGTCGGCGAGAACGCGAATCATAAAACATTAGGTATAGGTTGGCATAATGACAGCGATGAATTTTATTTTAACACGCAATTCAAGTCTGATATTAGTCAACCTATAACTAAACGCATAATTCTATCATACGCATCTCAAATTTTCGATCCGTTGGGCATTTTAAGTCCATACATTTTAACTGCAAAAATGTTATTGCAACAGCTGTGGTTATTAAAATTAGATTGGGACGACGCCGTACCTACTAACATCGCACGTCAGTGGAACCGGTTTCTCGCTTCGCTAGCCGTCCTGAAAACAATACACGTTCCTCGCTATGTTATGGATACTAATTCGTTATCTACAGAGATGCATATTTTTACTGATGCCTCGCAAGCCGCGTACGGCGCGTGCGTTTATATTCGAACTGTAAACGCTAGTAATCATACAGCCAAGGTTCGATTGCTATGTTCTAAAGGCAAGGTCGCGCCGCTGAAAACCGTTAGTATCCCACGGTTAGAACTTTTAGGTGCCCTAATTGGCGCTAGGCTATATGATAAGGTTCGAAATTCGCTTCGCTGTAATTTTGATCACATAATATTTTGGACAGACTCCACGATAGTCTTAGGTTGGCTGCGCATGCAACCAAGATTATTAAAAACGTTCGTCCAAAATAGAACAATAGAAATTCACGAATTGACGAAGGAGCTTCCGTGGCGTCATGTGAGCGGAAAAGAAAACCCAGCTGACCTCGTTTCGCGTGGGGTTGTGAATCTCGAGGAGCTCTCGTCGTCCGATTTGTGGTGGGAAGGCCCAGCCTTCCTTCGCGACAGCTCATTTGACTGCGAAAACGTACCTACCTCTTATATGCAGCAAGGTCAGTCAAATGACTTACCTGAAACGAAAGGTAGTGACGTAACCGCGCTAGTTGCCCAGGATAGATCAAACTCTGAAGACGGGTCTATTATCAAATTCGAACGATTCTCTCGGTTCAACCGGCTAAGACGCTCAACTGCATACGTTTTACGGTTTTTATACAATACGCGCAATAAATTAAATAAGCGTTCGGGTGTTCTTACCGTCGATGAACTGAGAGAAGCCGACAAATTGTTGATTAGGCTGTCTCAACTGGAATCCTTTCCAGTTGAGTACAAGTCAATAGTCAACAATCGCGCGCTAAACAATAAGCATAATTTAAGTAAATTAAATTTGTTTATTGATGACGATAAACTACTGCGAGTCGGTGGCAGGTTGGAATATTCTTCAGAGTTTGACTACAATAAAAAACATCCGATACTACTTTCAGGCAAACATTATTTCACGGTGCTGCTTTTCCGCCACGAACACAAAGCCTTGCTACACGCTGCTCCGCAGGCGCTTCTCTTTCATCTTCGTGAAACTTGGTGGCCGCTTTCAGGCAGAAATCTCGCTAGAAAAATAGTTCACGACTGCGTTACGTGCAAGCGCCTGCGAGGTCAAACACTAACGCCTCTTATGGGAAATCTTCCCAGCGAGAGGATTACACCTACCTTTCCGTTCTATCGGTGCGGCGTTGACTATGCTGGCCCAGTGCTCATTTTAAATAGAAAAGGTAGGGGTTCTAAAACTACTAAGGCGTATATCTGTATATTTATATGTCTAGTTACGCGCGCTGTCCACTTAGAGCTGGTTAGTGACCTTACTACTGATGCTTACCGTCTCACATTAAATCGATTCCTGTCGCGCAGGTCGAAACCGGCGGAAATTTGGTCCGATAATGGCCGGAATTTTGTAGGCCTTAAAAACGAATTCGCGCAATTTTTAGAACGCTGCAGCTCTGAGATAATTGACTACGCTAACCAACAAAATATTAAATTTAAGTTCATGGTTCCTTATGGCAGTCACCTTGGTGGCCTGTGGGAATCGGGAGTCCGCTCCTGTAAATTTCACCTTCGCCGCGTGGTGGGAAACGCGCATCTCACCTACGAAGAGTTCAGCACAGTATTAGCTCAAGTTGAGGCCGTCCTTAACTCCCGACCTCTCAGCCCGATGTCGTCCGATCCTAACGATTTCCTTCCTCTCAGTCCTGCTCACTTCCTGGTTGGCCGTACGCTCACAGCGCCTGCCTACGACAACCTGGTGGATACGCCCACGCACAGACTAGATCGGTACCAGAGGGTGGAGCAGATTCGACAACATTTTTGGAATCGCTGGTCGAAGGAATATATTTCTGAGCTGCAAACGCGGACGAAGTGGAGGCAGAAAACGCAAGACCTCAAACCTAACACTTTGGTCATCATCAAAGAGGACAACTTCCCCCCGTTACGGTGGCATCTCGGACGAGTCGTCAGAAACATACCTGGGAAGGACGGTATATCAAGAGTCGCTGAGGTGCAAACGTCGTCCGGGCTCATAAGACGAACGTATGCGAGGATCTGCCCATTGGTCGACCCGGAAGAAGCAAGTCTTGGAAGCTGAATGTTCCAAGGCCGGGGGCATGTTGGAGCGTCTAGGGAGCGCTTAAAAAGACGTGGGCGCCGATTGGTCCACGTATCAAAATCGTCAATTTGAAATCGGCCATATTTTTTCGCAATGTCATTCGCAAATTCGCAATTATAGAATCGTTACGCATATTCTCCTGTTTTTCAAACTATGTAAATTTTAAACTCTGGTAGCTGATTAAATACATCATTATCAAGCACAGTATATCATTCAGAAGCGCAAACAGTGTACCTTTGTATACATTAATTGATATTCTCACAAAAAAAGGTGGAAAAGTAACTCGAGTACCTAGGTATCATTCTTTTAACTGGCTGTGTTCACACTAACAGTTTGTTTTGTTTAACTTGCGTCTTATTTTGTACCTAATGTATGATATATATGAGTACCCTAACGCTTACCCTAAGCCCAAACCCTGTGCACGCCACTGTTATGAATGTGCTGTTTTACAAAGACTTATGCTGAGATCTATAGAGCGAACTTTGACTTTGCTTAGCCTTAAGACATGGTTAAAACGAGACAGATTTATGTTACTCACATAAGTCCATCACGTTTTAACTCTAAGTCTGAGCCAAGTCAAAGTACGCTCTATAGATCTCAGCATAAGTCACTTACCGGCATCGGTCCATTCTGTGAGCTATTGGTAGTGGACCAATTGACAGCCTCCAACGCGGGCCGAGATGATTCCGTCGAGCGAACCGAACCGTAGCCGAAATCCTACAAATACACAAAAATACTCATTTTTAGGATTCTGTACCTCAAGCGGAAAAAGGAATAGGATTTCTTGGTAGCCCATCTGTCTGTCTATCTGTCTACCCCCTTTTTCTCGGGCAAAGTTGAAATTAATATTATATCAAATACTTTGGTACTTGGTCTCAAAGCCTACGGTCCCTTAGAGCTGTAAAAAAAAATCAAGTTTCTAAGTCAACGCTAGCAAAAGATACGGCCGTTTATGTATGTTTTATGAGTGGCGGTCATATAAAGGAATAAAAATGGCGAACGGTTGGTAGGCCAAAATATTTACACCTCTTTAACACATATTGGATAGAAGCAGGCATTGTTTTGCGGAAGTCCATAATAATGAAGGAACTAGAAGTTTAATTCGCTATAATCCACGACAGTAGGTAAATCTATGTGGTACAGTGTGTATCCCGCACTTATAGCCGGCGATATTCACCATACCACAGAAATCTTCCAAACTATTATATTATACAACGTACATCCGATACCAGAGCATCTTCAGATGTTGATTCGACAATGGACGATTGTAAAGACTTTAACACAGTTTCCCCTCTAACACTATTTTACAAGATTAATAAATTACAAAAAAAAGTGAAACGAATAAGGCGGTGATTAACTCCGAACGTTGTTAGTGAGACAGCGAGTGGACTTTTATCTTTATTATATTATGTAGCAGATGTTTTTAAAATGGCAGTGACAGATGGACCGATAGACTGTCAGAAACTATATCAGAAACTATATCCCTTGTTCTACTACAGAACTCTAAAACAAAACTTACATCTTCGACTGTAGTCTCTTGCTGTGAATTGGTGCTGGCGTCTGACAGTGACCTCTTGTGGTCTTTGGAAGGCGCCCTGAAACACACACAACAGTTATTCAACAAACATTACATATATAGCTTGGATGAAATAAACACAGGATAGGAAACTTAAGAAAAATGTATGAAATCACGTTCGACTAACTTTTGCGGGGGGAGAGTACCTTGTAATTTTTCTGCCCAATTATTGACACTAGTGCATGAAAAAGTCGATCACTATGACAGCACAATAGCAATTAATGGCGAAACTGCCACAGTTCGCGGCTAGAGGGGTAAGGCGAATGTGGCCGACATTACGCGTCCCGGGGTAAATTCGTCGAAGATATAGAATAGCCCCCGGGGTCATTTCGTCGAAGATATAGTATAGCCCATATCGTGCTCTACTTTTTTTGACTTTTTCTATTTTTACTGTGCTTCTCAAAAGTCTGTGGTCACTGGCGAAGGAGAGTTGATTGAGTACTTCAAAGTTGGTAAACTGGCTCCTCATATTGGATAGTATATAGTCTATTTGACTTTTCTTACTCTTTGGGGAAATCCAAGTCCAGAGAGATTTTTCCTTTTTGTTAAATATGCTATTAATTATGGTTAGATTGTTTTCTAGCGCAAAATTGATTAATTTGCAACCTCTTTTATCTCTTTTTCCATAGCAGAATTTACCTAGGATTTTGTAATCGCCTCGTACTTGTTGACCAACACGAGCGTTAAAATCGCCCATTATTATTAATTTTTTGTTGCTAATTTTCATTGTTTCATACAATAATTCATAAAATGCTCAATTATTCAATTGAAGAGTGCCCAGGACGAAACAAATTATCTTGCAAACTTAAAAGAAAACATAGGCAATATATATTTATCTATCGGAAAGTGTAGAGTCTTTCTACTTAAAAATAAAAGCAGCAATTTTAAATAGCACAAAGCAAAACCGGGACGAAAACTCGAAGAATCATATTACTATTATAACCCAAGAAACAAAAAATATGATAAAAAGAAGAAATGAATTAAAAAACAAAACCCCTATAAATAAAGATGAAAAACAGGAACTAAAAAATTTGTATAAACACATTCACAGATGCATCAAAAGGGAATATCACGAATACAGACTCAAAATTATTGAAAAACACTTAATCAATTCAGGCAGCTTGAAGAAAAGCGACAAAGAACTCAATTCAAGTAAATGCTGGATCCCCTGCTTAAATAAGTCTAATGAAAAAACTTATTCGAGATCAGAAATTATACATATCGCTACGGAGTTCTATAAAAATCTGTATAGCAAACGTATTGTACCACCTGAAAATACCCATAGTATATCAGAGGTAAATGAAGACCCAGTGTACACAGACGAAAAGGTAAAAAAGTTTACGGAAGTAGAGATTTTAAAAAAGTTAGAAAAATTAAAAATTGGCAAAAGTTGCGGTCCAGATAAAATATCGAATGAGATGTTAAAAGTCGGGAGAACTCTACTATTGGAACCCCTAACTCAGCTTTTTAATAAAATTTTAGAAGAAAGAAAAGTACCTAGAGAATGGGCCGAATCTGATATTATCTTGCTCTACAAGAAAGGCGACCCATGTGACATTGGAAACTATAGGCCTATCAGCCTTCAACCCTGCCTCTACAAACTTCTAGCTACTTGCTTAGAGCAGCGATTATCAGAAATAACTGAAAAATATCAACCAGTCGAACAAGCAGGTTTCAGAAAGAGCTTCTCAACCGCCGACCACATACACACACTAGATCAAGTCATAGAGAAATTTCAAGATCAAAGATGCCCTTTATACTTGGCATTTATAGATTATACAAAAGCGTTCGACTCTATCTCGCATGAAAGTATGTGGTTGGCTCTACAAAAAAGCAATACACCTGTTGAACTCATAGAACTGATACAAGATATTTACAGCAAAAGCACAAGTAGAGTCAGGCTGGAGAGAAAAGGAGCTGAGTTCAAAATATGTAGAGGCGTCAGGCAGGGTGACCCAGTCTCGCCGAGGATTTTTATTATAGTCCTTCAAAGCATAATGAAAGACCTAGAATGGTCCAAAAAAGGAATATATATCAATGGAACATACTTAAGCAACTTAAGATTCGCCGACGACATTGTTCTCTTTTCCGAAACAGCACATGGTCTTGAAAAAATGATCAATGACCTAAATTCTGCAAGTCTCAAAATAGGCCTTGAGCTAAATAGTACAAAAACGAAAGTTATGACCAACAGTGTAGAAAAACCTATATGCGTTCAAGATACTCTACTAGAATATGTGCAAGACTATATATACCTTGGCAAACAAATTTCGTTTAAAAAATCAAGACACCGAGACGAACTTGAAAGACGCTTAAAAATCACATGGAACAAATTTTGGGCCTATAAATACATACTTAAGTCAGATTTACCTCTAAACTTAAAAACAAAAATAATGGATTCATGTTTGCTACCTTGCCTTACTTATGCTAGCCAAACCTGGATATTTAACAAATATACAAAAAAGAAAATCCAAACTGCTCAGAGGGCAATGGAACGGAGCATTCTTGGTCTGCGCAGAATACACAAAATTAGAAATACAGCTATAAGAAAAAAAACGAAAGCTATTGATGCATTAAAACATGCTATGAAGTTAAAGTGGAAATGGGCAGGTCATGTTATGCGACTCACAGATAAAAGATGGACAAAGACTGTAACTGAATGGCATGGCCCAGTTGGGAAACGAAAGAGAGGTAGACCTTTAGAAAGTTGGGAAAATGAAATCAAAGAAACTGGAGGAATAAACTGGAGAAAAAAAGCTCTAGACAGGAAGACATGGAAAAATCTGGAGGAGGCCTTTACTCGTTGAGAGATCCTTAATATACAAATAAAAACAATAATGATAAACTGACATTTATAATTATTAGTATACTTCAAGATTAATTTATATAATTGTGAATTTTTAATTTTTATTTTCTAATTATAATCAAGCTAAAAATGTATAATGTATAATGTATAATGTCATAAAATACTAAGATGCATGTAAAGTTAACCAATCACCTATTTATTAAGGATGAATAAAAAGGCTTTTTTATTTTTATTTATTTATTATAGTATAGCCCCTGGGGTCAATTCGTCGAATATACAGTATAGCCCCACAAACTTATCTGACCCGGTGGCCAAATTTGGAATAAATTTTTATGCCTGTTTAGTTTTTATTTTATTTTCAATAGTTACTAACGACGCTGTCACCGGGTCAGATAAGTTTGTGGGACTGGGAAATGGTGCCAAAGTTTTTCAATCTCCTTGGAATAGTTTTAAATACCGGTGGCCAAAATTTGAACAAATTTTTATGCCTGTGTAGTTTTAGTTTTTATTTTATTTTCAATAGTTACTAGCGACGCTGTCACCTGGTCAGATAAGTTTGTAGGGAAGGGATATTGTGCCAAAGTTATTCAATCTCCTTGGAATAGTTTTAAATACCGGTGGCCAAAATTTGAACAAATTTTTATGCCTGTGTAGTTTTAGTTTTTATTTTATTTTCAATAGTTACTAGCGACGCTGTCACCTGGTCAGATAAGTTTGTAGGGAAGGGATATTGTGCCAAAGTTATTCAATCTCCTTGGAATAGTTTTAAATACCTGTGCATGTTGTCCAGTCGCTCTTGCAGGTCGTATTGTGAGGACAGCAGTTTCTGTCTGCTCTGCCGCTCGTTCTCCAGCTCCAGACATAGCGCCTTCTTCTCTGCCTCGTGGCGTTTGTCGCGCTCTGAAACAATATTACGTTTATAGCGAATCTATAGAGTTATATGTGCGTTGCGGTTAAAAATGTAACTAATACACAAAACTATACTTAGTATTATTATAAACTAGCTGATGCCTGCAACTTCGTCCGCGTGGATTGAAGTTTCTTGGTTCCCGCGGGTATTCTTTAATTTTCCGGGATATAAAGTAGCCTATGTCCTTCCTCGGGATACAACTTATCCCTGTACCAAATTTCATCAAAATCTGTTGAACAGATGGGCCGTGAAAGCGTAGCAGACAGACAGACAGACACACTTTCGCATTTATAATATTTGTATGGATCCATTGAAGGTATGCTATGAAATGTAATTTTTCTTTACATAGCAAACCTTCAATGGACAAAAAATATATGACACTGAGTTAGAGAATAGGAGGGCTGGAAGGGATGTGTTATTCCAGACTATAATCTATCCCTGTGCCAAATTTCATCCAGACCGTTCAGCCGTTCTGGCGTGAAAGAGTAACAAACATCCAAACTTACAAACTTTCGCGTTTATAATATTGGTAGGAAGCAGGATTCCTTGACAACATTATAAAGGGAACCTCCGTGCAAAATCATCTTCCTAGGTCCATGAGTTTAGGCTGGACGTTTGTGAGTCAGTCGGTGAGGACTTTTCTCGACTCTTTTTGAAGTGATTCTTCTTTAGAATCGTTGTGATTTGAAAATTCAACGAAACGAAAAAGCGACACCAAAGCCTGCGTAATTATGTAGCCTGCGAGATTTTGAGATAGCATACAAATTATATTTATCTCATTCTCTCTAAGGCTACTTTTCTGAAGTTTCACTTCTGCCGTGTGTTTATTATTATTATTGTTATACACACACACTTTTTTACGTAAGGCCCATATCCAATGGAACTCTTTGAACGAGAAATGACATACCTATTATGCGTTTCACTAATTTAGAGAGACGCAGGTTCCGCAATTATGGATATGTATTTATGTAAGTTTAGAAACTTTCCTAGTGTGTGAAGCATTGTAATAAAAATAGAAACCTTTCCTGTCCTATAAAATTTCATCAGAATCATTTAATAAATGGGCAGTGAAAGCGTAGCACACTTTCGCACACTTTAATATTATTTTTAATTACTTGGTTCTAACCAAGGTCCTTGGTTCTAACCTTTCCAAAACTGAGCTCTGGCCTCGAACTCTTTTGACCATTGCTCATACGTCTGTTTGTCCGACAGGGTTGCTTCGTCGGCCTTCTTTAAAATTATGTCAGGCGGCATCACCATGGTTTATTTAATACCACAGATTCATTTATTTATTTTATTTATATTTATAGATTAGTTAGGAACATGTCTTAAAAGGAGGATGACCAAAAATGGTACCAAAATGTCTCATGCATCAAAACCAAATCATTATTGTAAATATTCCCATATTTTTTTATAGGCTCTTGCATCAGGGATTTGATTTTCGTACCCAACTTTTAAGTTTAACTAAAAAAAGTTACTTTCATATTTCCGTAAACATTCTAAAATGCTTCCTTTAGTGACGCCAAACTGCCCGAAATACTATCTCGAATCTCGAAACCAGTTAGTCGATTTTCGATAAAATCGACTAACTGGTCTTGGTTTATTTTACCTTATTTTTATAGCATAGATAGGTAAGTACATATTATATTAGTAGGTTTGATTTAGGTCGGATTCCGTGTAATAGTAACCACAAATAAATGATTCGTGTCTATTGAGTTTAGCGTATCGTATCGATTGTTCGAATCGATTTCTTAACATTTTTCGATCGTAGATCGATATCACGTCCTTAACCGATCATTGTCTATGACACTTGACAGTTGACAGTTCGTTCATACAGGTAGTTCTGACGTCCGTCTTGTGAATTGTGGTGAAAACCGTGAAACTGAAATTGAATAAAACGTCATACGTAATTGTTGAGAATAAATAAATAAAAAATAAAATAAATAGAAGTTTATTGACCAAACAAACAAGTTAATTACACTACATTTAAATTATTATATACTACGTATAACACAAATTACAACTACGTTTGGCCAATGGGCCACCTCCTCAGCCCGTGCCACAGCATGAGAGATAGGTATATACCTACCAAACATACTGCAACGCTGATTTTCAGGAGGAGCCCAAGGGTCAACACGTCACGGACCATCTTACACGTAATAAAATTTAAATTAAAAAATAAGTAAATGAAAAATTATTCAACTCAAAATAAGAATAAATAATAACAAAATATTAAGAAGGACTGGAATCCAGAGCCGTTAAACCAGTTAAATAAATAATAAAAAAAGTATTGTATTATAGATTTGTGATTTGAACCAGAGACAAGTTAACCAGATTTGAACACACAAGTCACGTGCAGAACGTAGTGATTATTAAAACGTAGTGGTTATTTAACAAATGTGTCGTGTAAAAGTGCACTTTACATAATAATTCTAACAACAGTCATAATGATAATATTGATTGTTAATAACAGCCACAATTATGGACAAATGGAACTCGCAGAAGTGCATATTGTTTGTATTTTACAGTATTGTGTATTTTATAGTTAATGCAAAAATGTCAAGGCGTGGCTCCGACCTGCAGTGTGTTATTTGACCACGGTAGTACTGAGAAACGATTAAAAAATAGTTTTTAGGTTATCCTTGATATTCTAAAATTACTGCAGAACTTGGGTTTTATTCTCAAAAGTGATAATTGCAGGAGTTAATGTGATAAATGTACTAGATAAAAAACAAAGTTTGATTTTGATGCAACATGGTACAGGATTCCATACATCGATGATCATTGTCCTTTTAAGTCTTTATCATATTTGCAATTTTATTGTACTGGGTTTTTACCTTTAAATTAAGAATATTATATTAATATTATAAATTAAATGGTTTTATTTAGAGTATGCTATCACCGAATCACAATTTAATCGACGCATAATTAGTTATCATTAGACACCTTATATTAAATAATAATTTTGATCAATAATAATTATTATTGATCATACTATTATTATGATCCTACAAACTTAGTCAACCACAGGCATTAGTATTTTTTTTAATAGTTTTGTTGTAGTTTTTAACCACATTAAATACTAAAAGGTGACACTAAAATTACCACTATTACATAATTTAACACACACATCTGTTTATCACATATTTTCCTTTTTCACTAAGGCTACAAAAAAAATAATATTATTAATTTAGTTTACTATTACATTTATTTTTAAGCCCTATAAAATTAGAGCTTGCTCAATATGAGGAAGGCGTTTTCATAGCAAAACAAATAACAAATCACCAAAAGTGACCTAACCCAAAAAAGTTGAAATTTCCTATTTGTTAAAATTTATTTAGATTAAAATTCCTTCATTTTTTATTCAAAAGATATTTTTATTTTATTATTTAAACATATTTATGTCGAAAATGAAGCCCTTGTCATACACAAAGTGAACAGAATGCGTGGCGAAGCGTTTTTCTTTTGTAATGTAATGTTTTATGTTTGTGTTTATGTATGTCATACATAAACACAAATCTGGATAATTTCCATCTCTATCTTTAACGGGATTGTTATGTTGTGTATGTCAAAAATAAAATATTTTAAAGTGATTATTAAACAGAGGATCTTCGTTAATCACGTAATATCCACTTCCTCTGTTAGTTTTATGTTGAACTAGCTTTTACCCGCGGCTTTGCTCACGTTAGGTTTGATTTTCATACAATTCTCTATTTCACCTCCTTAGGGGTTGAATTTCCAAAAATCCTTTCTTACCGGATGCCTTCCACATAATAGCTACCTGTATGCCAATTTTCAGCCCGATCTTTTAAATATTTAGATTACCATTTCAAAATGTCGATTAAAGTGAAAAAGTGCGTCGAATATGACGACATTACAAGGAAGCATTTCATACAACATCCCATACTAAGCGCGCGTTTTGACGTGTGAAAAAAGTTGCTGACTTGATCAGTTATCGAATACCCTGATGTAGAATTAACCACCTACTAGACTCCTAGTGTTCGTTTTTTGCCATCACAAAGTAACTCAAATTCCAAATTTTTTACTTGTGACATTTTATTTGCACATGAACGATAAGTTATCGGACATGATAAAATATAATCTAATCGTATAAAATGTATTAATCGTTGTAACAGACTTTTGCTAATAAGTTTTATAGATTGCGTTTTCAATCCACATTTCCACATTTTATCCCTCTACCAAAAAGTGCTCCATGCTAAAGAAGTTTTCACTTCAATAAAAAAATTTATTCCACGCGGACAAAGTCGCGGGCATTAGATAGTAGAGAATAAAACTGACCTTCTATAGCCATTTCGAAATGCTCCTTATTGGTCTTAAGTTCGCTTTCCAACTTCTCCGTCTCTTTCAGCCACGTCTCTTTCTCTTTGTTGTATCTAAGCTCTATCTCTTTCTTCTCCTCCAAATGCCGCTTGTTGCTGTCCTTTTCTTCCTCTAACTCCACTCGAAGATCGTGGAGAAGGTTATCTTTGCTGTGGATATCCACTTTCAGGGTTTTAGCTTCGATTTCTACTAACTTCAGGGTTTCTAGTTTTGCCCTGTGAAAGATATTTTTTCGTTAATACCTTACCTTCTGAAAATTAAGAATGAACGGCAAAACATTTAAGCGAGGTTCATGTATATATATAGCAAGCAAACGAGCAGCCGGGTCACCTAATGCTAAGTGATCACCGCCCTTCATGACCATTTGCAGCACCAGAGGAACCGCCAATGTGTTGCCGGCTTTTGAGAAATTTGTGTATGCGCCCTTTTAAGAGCCCCATATTGTTATACACTGAAGACGGAAGCTGGTTCCATAATATGCAGGTAAAAGGTAATGTCTCACCTCAATTCAGCGATCTGAGCCTGTAACGGTTCAATCTTCTTGGCTTTTCCGAGCGCGTCCTCTAATCTCTGCTGGAGGCTGATGATCTTGTTCTCCAGACCCTTGTTGATGGATTTGACGTGATCCAAACTCCTGGCTTCGATGCGCAGCCGTTTGTATTGACGGCGCGCCAGGAAACGACGGACCTGAAATATGTTCATTACTAAATTCACCATCATCTATAGAGTACGAGTGAAGTGTTTTGGTCATAGTCCACCGCTGGCCAAGTGCGGATTGGCCGACTTTACACACCTTCGAGAAAATTTTAAGTATATTTTTATTTTTACACCTGTATGTAAGGACACATGAGATAACCGCCTGGATGAAGGTTTTTTGAATCGTGCAGGAACTCCATAATTTTCCAGGACAAAAATACCCCGATGTAACTTGCCTCTGTACCAAATCTCGTCCAAATTGGTTGAAAAGATATCCCGGGATCTGTCCCGACACATTTTCACACACACACACACACACACACACACACACACACACACACACACACACACATCGATAATGTTAGATAAGATTTCTCTTTCTTTCCTTTCTTTATACTTGGGGATGATTGAAAAACAAACCAACGTTTCGCATTCATAATATTATAAGGTTAAGCGAAAACTTACCGCGGCCTGGGCTACGATGATCTTTCGCAATTTGGTTTTGACCTCTCTTCGGACGAGGTAGCCACGGGCGTAGCGTTGCATGCCGATAGTCTGTGGACAAAATCACATTTAAAAAAAAAATGCATCATCATCACCATCAACCGATAGACGTCCACAAATGAACATAGGTATCTTGCAAGGATTTCCAAGTCAAGACTCTTTCTTAACCCGAGGCCCACCGAGCCATAATACTCGCCTCAGCTTGAGGCAACTCACGCCTTGAGGCTTGCTTCAGTCTGAGGCAAATCTGATGACCATGTTTGGAAGACTTTCTAACGCCCTAAAAGAGCCTCATTCCGAGCCATATACATATTTTGTAGAAAACCGGGCTACTTTTGATAATAATTTTTTTTTAATCCACTACAAGCCTAGCCCTTGACTGCGATCTCACTGGTAAGTGATGATACAGTCTAAGATGGTAGCGGGCTAATCTGTTAGGGGCATGGCAGTTACATTAAACCCATACCCCTCCGGTTTCTACACGGCATCGTACTGGAACGCTAAATCGCTTGGCGGCACGTCTTTGCCGGTAGGGTGGTAATTAGCCATGGCCAAAGCCCACCAGACCAATACTTGCCTTAGCTTGAGGCAACTCACGCCTAGGGCTTGCTTTAGTCTGAGGCAAATTGCACCATGTTTTGAAAAATTTGTAACGCGCTAAAAGAGCCTCAATCCGAGCCATGCTTAGTGGGAGCCAAGTGACGATATGTTTGCCTCGCTACCACGATGGAACATTGTGCAGTGACATCTAGTAGGCAAACCGAGTGAGGCAAGTCACGCCTTGAGGCTTGCCTCAGCCTGAGACAAATCGCATCATGTTTTGACCCTTTATGACACGCTGAAAAGAGCCTCGTTCCGAGCCATGCATTTAGTGGGAGCCAAGTGGCGATCTGTTTGCCTCAACTCGAGGCATACACTTACCAGTTTGAGTTTACAATTTGTAGATACTACGTAACATGCAACCCAAGTGTCTTTTAGGAAGATCTTTGTCCATGCAAATTTCAAATTTAATTAAATCAGCTAATCTAGTTATCATACCCATCACCATGACGCCGCAAAAAAAACATCTTCGCATTAATGTCTTTCTAACGAAACCGGTTTGGATCAATATCGGTTGGATGGTTTCAAAGTCTATATACGGACATAGGTAGAAACAATTTTGTGTTTTATATATATGTCACCGTAAGATTGTAAAATCCGTTAGATTATAATCTAACGGTTTCTATCACGCTAGATTATAAACTGTCGAAAGATTGTGAACCGTTCAATGTTCTGAGTATTAATTTATGAAATATTTATTGTTTTTACGTTTTCTTGTCTCTTTCTTGTAAAGTTCGCGCGCGAGTTGAATGCAGAGTAAATGTAAGTGTCACCATACATTTACTCTGCATTCAACTCGCGCGCAAACTATAGGTTAGGTTAGGGTTTGACATGAATATTCAGGTAGTGCCCGGCCTTCTATCGGGTTAATATACCGAAAAATAACGCGTTAAATTGTAAGCAGTATGTTACGGTTCACAATCTATCGACAGTTTATAATCTATCGAGATAAAAAACGTTATAAGTATTATAATCTAACGGTTTTTACAATCTTACGGTGACATATACATATTTAAAGAATCGGCAGTCATAGGGACTGCCGATACAAATAAAAAAAAAACTAAAACCCTTTTGTCTTCGTCACATCGCGAGGTGTCGGTCACGCGTTTCCACAAGTTTACCCCCTACCAAAAAGTGCTCAACGCGGCTAAAGAAGTTTTCACTTCAAAAATGCTTACCAGTTTGAGGATCTTCTTATTCTTATACAGTTTTCTGGCCATGTACCCTCTGGCGTGCGCTTGGATACCGATGGCCAGCCTCCTAAGGCGTTGGTATTTCAGCCTCGCGAGCCAACCGCGCACTGTCTTCTGTATTTTAATGGCCGCACGGTTGCGACGGATTTCTTGGCACTTGCTGTTTTGAAAAAAATTTAGGTAGGTAGGTAGATCTAATTGTCTATTGAACACTGAGTGCAAAATGGCGCGTCAATAAATTAGGTCCGGTATCCCCGAAAATATATTTTTTGTATGACCCCATTTTTGCCAGTATCTTAAATAGTTAAAACATCGCGACTCTCAACTTTCACTAGACTTGGTTAGGTATGTGACGTCATCCTTAATCCAATATGGCGGACAAGCAATTATTTCAAGCACCCCCATGATATATATTGCTATGTTTATAAAAACGTTTGCTGTATAATGCAAAAAATAAAATGATGTCACACTAAATTCAATATGGCGGACGATAAAAGCGCGACGCTACTTCATCCGCGTAGATTAAATTTTTCAATTCCCGCGGGAACTTCTTAGTTTTCCGCGAAAAAAGTACCCTATGTCCTTCCCAGGGATACAACCTATCCCTGTGCCAAATTTCATCAAAATCGGTTGAACAGGTAGGCCGTGAAAGCGTAGAAGACGCGTAGATTGACACACTTTCGCATTTATGATATTAGTATGGATTTAAGACTTATTATTCTTATTTTATAGTTAAAGGAAGTGTTTGCTTATTTTGCCATGTTTGATACTTGTTTCTCCCTGGAAATGACAGACAAACATAAAAATTATAACACGATTAATTATATTAATTATAACACGAGCGCAGCGAGCGTCAAATGAGTAACTCACCGTCGCACCAAGTAGCCTCTAGCTTGCGCCTGTATGCCGTGTATAGCGCGCGTCAGTCGCATGTAGCGGCGTCGCGCGAGGAAGCCGCGCACGCAACTTTGTACGCGCACGCAGTATAGCCTCTGTAAACCTGCACGCAACTTCTCTAAATACGCCACCTGGTGAAATAAAATTCATACTAATATTATAAATGCGAAAGTGTGTTTGTTTGTTGGTTTGTCCTTCAATCACGCTGCGATGGAGCAACGGATCGACGTGATTTTATGCACGTGTATAGGTTTTTTTTTTTTAAATATATAGGCTAGCGCTTGGCTGCAATCAGACTTGCATGCAAGAGGTGATGCATTGATTGTTGAGGATTTGGAATGACACAGACTACTTTTTATCCCGGAAAATTAAAGAGTTCCCGCGGGAGTAAAGAAACTTAAACCACGCGGACGAAGTCGAGGGCATCAGCTAGATATAATAAAAAACTTTTTCATTACATTACATGAAGGGGGCTGTGCCAACGCTACGATTTCTAGTCCGAGGTCGCCATTCCAACACTTTTTGACCCCTACTTGTAGTAGTAACAGGTTAGCCCGCTACCATCTTAGACTGCATCATCACTTACCATCGGGTGAGATCGCAGTCAAAAAACAAAAAGGGCTTTTGCCCGCGGCTTCGCTCACGCTAGGTTCGTTTTCTATACAAATTTCAAAGCCCTAGTAACTGCTGCGCGTTTAGATTACGCTGATGTTTCCTATCTGGATTTATCAGAGACCATGCTCAACAAGCTTGATAGATTGCAAAATTTATGTATACGTTTCATATATGGTTTACGGAAATATGATCATGTGTCCGAATTTCGTGCTCAGTTGAAATGGCTGCCAATTCGTTCTCGAAGAAATTTACACGCTCTTTCTCTCTTGTACTCCATTTTATATTATCCTCAGACGCCACCTTATCTAAAAGAGCGATTCAACTTTCTTGGCAGCTATGATGTACCTTTTTGTTTGCGGTCGAGAAATGACAATAAGTTAAAGATCCCTCCTAGTCATACAGGGGCATATGGTAATTCATTCACAGTTAAGGCTGTACTGCTTTGGAATGAATTGCCAAGCGACATTAGGCAGTCAAAGTCTTTAAACATATTTAAGAGTCGTGTAAAGGAATATTACCTTTCTAATATGCTATAGAATATTTAAGTATTTTCGTTTGTATGTAGGTTTATGTACTGCTATATGTTTATATTTATTTATATTTAGTTATTTATGTATCATTAGTATGTATAGTTTATGTAGTATAGTATTGTTGCATGCTTATTATTATTGTTGCACTTTCCCGCTCCTTTTTAAAGTTCCTTAAGAAATGGGTTGTCTGGAGGAGATCACTTTTAGTGATAAGACCGCCCTTGCGCACGCTGTTGTTTTCTGTTTTTTGTTTATAATTAAGTTTTCTCTTTGTTATGTGTGGCAATAAAGAATTTATCTATCTATCTATCTATCTATCTATCTACTGCTGCTGTGGAGCTGTGCGTTGATAGATCAGTCAGTCAGTCAGTCATTTATTCCTTTTCTGAAATCCACCGGCTAATTAATGAAATTGTTAATTATACTTGTAGTTCTATTAAATATACGATGTTTGTGAGATGGTGATTTAAAAAACCGGCTGTTTTTTTTTAATCAGTTTGTCAGCTCTTCTCAGACCAGGGCGCGTTTGAAACCCTCGTTGCTTTAGTTTTAAGATACCGTAATGTATTAACACAATGTTTTATAAGGTTCAGACGTCAATAAGTTAACAGCGTACCTAAATTGAATAATTAAATATGGATTGATATACATATTTCGATTTTTATGTACATTACCTGTCCAACTCTGAAGAAGATCTTCGTAGCACCTAATTGGTATTTGTCAGTGTCCTTGACATGCCTGAGCAAAATCTTAGAGCATGTGGCCTTGATGTTCGACCGGTCGATGTCTTTGAAGCAGCAGAGAAGTCGATATCTGTAAAGAGCATGGATGTAGGAACATATAGGATCCTGGACTAAAACTAAAACTGAGTACATCTATAACTTATTCAATTTTTGTCTATAAGCATCAGTGAGTGTGAGTGAAAAGAAAAATAGCTGTTTGTGTTTATTGGAATATGAACTCGTTACTAGTTCAAAATGTCAAGTGAAGCCTTTTAAAGGCCTACACACCAAATTTTCAAGGGACCCTTAGGTTGAATTAGTGTATTGTAATAAGATATAGGAAGAAAGGGTCCCTGTTCAGGGACATCGGGCAATGTAATAACACTTAGGGTGGTCATCGCACGACCAGCGTAGAGGGTAGTTGTGTTTCTCCGTCTCGCGCGAGCATTTTGACGTTAATTTAGCTTACTTTGTGCCATCTAGGTTCTCTCTAGGTTAGGGCCAGATAGTTAGGGCATTGTAATAGCGACGCCAAAACTAGCGGGAACGCCCACCCTTACCACAGGGCAGTAATTACCTTTGGAAAAAGTCTTGATAAAGCCACCTGGACGGAAAACCAGCGGAGGATATTCTTATGGTATCCAACACGCCGCAGGCTCTGAAAGAAAATGGCTGAATTGAATTGAATTGTTTACTCGGAAATCAGGGGGCATAATACCATCGCTTAAAGCCGTATTGATTTGATTTGATTTATTTATTTCACATAGGACAACTTGTGTCACTTATGATACGTCAAGACTCTACCACCGGTTCGGAAAGCTGTTTCTACTGAGAAGAGCCGGCAAGAAACTCAGCAGTTGCTCTTTTCTCAAAAAAGAAAGAGGTTACAATATTAATACATACGTAATATTACAAGTATTCCACTGAATTGAGGGGTCACTGGATGCGAGGCCGGTTGCTTCCATGCAACTTTGTCGTTAATAAAATCGTCGATAGTATAATAACCTCGACTTAACAAATGCTGTTTGACACAGACTTTAAATTTATGTAATGGCAAATCTAGAAACTCTTTTGGAACCATGTTATAAAAACGTACACTGGACCCTACAAAGGATTACTGCACCTTGCGCACACGATATGACGCTGTTACTAGCTTATGGCGGTTTCTAGTACATAGATTGTGAGTATCACCTATTTGCTTATAATGATGAATGTTCTGCCGAACAAAGATTATATTATTGTATAAAATTGTGTCTCATAGCATAATAGACAAGTTTAAGAATTACTATTTAACATCTAATTAGTACAATATGCAGTAATTTTAATTTTATAAAGTAAGATATTTGTACACCACACTGTGGTAGAATAGGAGCACTTTTATACTTATTTCCACCTCAAATGTACCTACACTATTCACAAATAAATAAATTGAATTGAATTGAATTGAATTGAAATATATGTATTGTGAAGGCACCGTAAGAACACCAATCTCTTTAAATTTTTCACGGAGTGAATCGCGTGATCCGAGTTTATAAATAGAACGAATGGCTCTTTTCTGCTGATATCAGCTGCTCTGCCCCACAATCAAATGCCGTACGACATAACACTGGAAGTAAGCAAAGTAGACAAGCCTAGCCGTTTCAATATCGGTAAACTGTCAAATTTTCCTGATAGCAAAAGCAGCCGAGCCAAGTATTGTTGAAGTGAAAACATCTTTGGGCGCGTTGAGCACTTTTTGGTAGAGGGTAAAAATGTGGAAACGCGAGACCAACACCGTTCTTCTTAAGACAAAAGGTCTTAAGTATAAATAGTACATTCGCAATTAAACTTTAATGCCTTAGTTTTAAGGTTTATATTATTAAGTGCTGTGGACCCGTGACCGATACCTCGCGTTGTTACGAAGACAAAAGATCTTAAATATAAATATAGTACATTCGTAATTAAACTTTAATTCCTTCGTTTTAAGGTTTATATTTGAAATATTTTTGAAATTTGTATCAAACCAGAGGATTTTTTATTAACCAGAGGATAATTTTTGTGAAAAATATAACATATTCGATGAATGCCAAAACGGTTTCAGAAAAAATAGGTCAACCATACTAGCAACATATAAATATATAGATCAAGTCCTCAACACACTAAATAACAAGGATTACGCGATAGGTATTTTGCTAGACATGACAAAAGCCTATGATAAAGTGCAATATAATATCTTATTAAACAAGTTATACGACCTAGGCATACGAGGCTCCGCACACAAATGGTTCGAATCATATTTAAATAACCGAGAACAATATGTAGAAATTACGTATTATGACCATAGATCGGACGAAATAAAAAACATAAGGTCCAACGTAGAACTTATTCATAGCTCAATACCACAGGGAAGCGTACTTGGATGTATTCTATTTTTACTTTACATTAACGACCTTCCAAAAATCGTACAAGACTCATGCGTACTATTTGCAGACGATATATCTATACAAACTTCATGTAAAGACATTAAAAATTTAAATAATAAATTATACGACATCCTCCATAAGGTGAATGGTTGGTTGAGTGACCACAACTTAGAGATAAATTTCCAAAAAACAAAAATCATGCAATTTAGGCCTTATCAAAAAACACCTTTAAACATAAACTTTTCATATAATGGGATAAATCTAGAATGTGTTAATACGTTCACTCTGCTCGGGATAGATATTGATTCCAACATAAACTGGAAATCTCATGTCCAAAAAATAAAAACGAAACTATCCAAATTTACCTATGCCCTGAAAGAACTAAAAAAATCAACGAGCACAGAAGCGGCAATTTTAGCATATTATTCTTATGCAAATGCTTGGCTGAGCTATGGTGTAGTATTGTGGAGAAACAGCACAAATGCACCAGAACTATTTATACTGCAAAAAAAATGCATAAGAATAATAAAAAACTTAAAGAATCGGGAAAGTTGTGTACCTTACTTTAAATCATTAAATATACTAACCCTGCCATGCATTTACATACTAGAATCAGCTAAATTTGTAAGGAAACAACCGCAAAACTTTAAAAAGCTAGAGGACCTACCGCGACGTTACCAACTAAGACCCACGCGAAAAAATAATATGATGATTCCCAGTTCCAACTTAAATATCCATAGTACTGGTCCTAACCCGATGTGTGTAAAAATTTATAACAAAATCCCAGACCACATCAAATCCTTGGAGAATTATACAGCTTTTGTCAACTCTTTAAAAACATTTCTGATTGATAAAGTATATTACAAACTAAATGATTTTTTGGAAGAAAAATAAGGCAGCCGTCTCTCTACGACCACTGATTTTTTTGCTGTGCCCCACCGGGGTTCCAATATTGTTACGAACATTGTTATTATTATCAACTATTGACATGTAAATTACTATTATATTGGAATGCAAAATAAAAATGAATATGAATATGAATATGAATTCTTTTTCGCGCGAATTTTATACGCAAGTGCGAAACGTAGCCATAAACGAGTGACCTCACCTCAGCTGGTTGACGGCTCTAGCGGCGTCGAACTGGAAGGCGGTCTTTGTGTCGTTTGGTTTGATACAGCGCACGTAATGGGGCGTGGTTCGTCTTTCGACTTCGGCCGTGGCTACTTACCATCGTCGTGCCGTCAAGCGATTTAGTGTTTTAGCCGTGTAGAAACCGATTAGGGGCATGGGTTTAATAAAATTGCCATGCCCCTAACAGGTTAACCAGCTACCATTTTAGACTGCATCATCATTTAAAATCGGATGAGATTAGTAGTCAAGGACTGACTTATAGTGGACTAGCTAATGTCCGCGACTTCGTCCGCGCGGATTGAGGTTTTTCGGTTCCCGTGGGAACTCTTTAATTTTCCGGGACAAAAAGTAGCCATGTATTATTCCAGACTATAATCAATCTCTGTGCCAAATTTAATCCAGATCCGTTCAGCCGTTCTGGCGTGATTGAGTAACAAACATCCATCCATCCAAACCTTCGCATTTATAGTATAGAAGTATAGATTTAAAAAAAGAGTGAGCTCACCTCAGCTGGTTAACAACTATAGCGGCGTCGAACCGGAAGGCGGTTTTGGTGTCGTTTGGTTTGATACAGCGCACGTAATAGGGAGTGGTCGCCGACAGTGTGGCCATTAGCGCTGACAGCGACGCGCGGAATTGCGCGCCCACTGTCTGCTTCTGGCCTGAGGCTCGACGCGGGGGTTGCTGGAACAATATTTGATTCATCATCAGGGGTCATCCGTAAAGAACGTCACACTAATTTCGTGACTTTTTTAACCCCTCCCCCCGTCCATGTCACAGTTGGTCACATTTGTGAGACCCCCTCCTCCCTAGTGTGACGTCACATATCTTGCAATTTTACATCTAGATATTATTAAATAAAAATAGCACTTCCGAAATTAGTTTTATTTCCATTTAAATTATTAACCGACTTCCGAAAAAGGAGGAGGTTCTCAATTCGGCGCGTAGTTTTTTGACGTGAATACGTCTTTAAAATTATTTAAATAGGGACGCAATTCAAAAAACGATTGATAACAAAATCGGAGGATAGAGTTTAGTGTTGCAGCTACATATCTATCATTCTCATCCAAATTTAAATTACACCAGTGGATAACTAAAGAATCAAAGAATTTAGTACGCTAAGTAAGGACTGTAACACATCGCGTTAAATAATAGTATTCTACATAGAAACTATTACCCGTTACGAGACGTATTCACGTACAACAAACGGCCGTATCCATAACACAGCCACACCCCATTTTTTAAAATATAATCGAGATCAAATCATACATTTGAAAAAATTGACAAAACTTGGAAATATTTTAAGGTTTTTCGTTAATAGTTCAAATTTGGCATTTTAACACTTAGATAAGAACTGAGATAAGAATTTGAAATGTGACGTCACGAAACTTAGGACCCATCCCACCCCTTGTCACACAATGTCACACTTTGTTGATCAACTTCCTCCCCCTTAACGTGTGACATACTTTATGGATGATCTCTCATCATCATTTCGCAAACTCACAGTTCTCGCCTGTGTGATTGTGGTCAAGCGTAAGCCTATAATGAAAAAAAAAGCCCGGGGTACGAAAATTTATGGGGAGTAGAATCAAACTTTCTCCGTAACGTTACGTTATGTTTCCAAGGTAACACCAGTCGTGCGTCGGAGCTGACGCTCATGCACACACATTTTTTTTTGTGGTACTCTACATTAATCCGTCAAACTGCAAGGCAGTTTGTTGATGCGAGTAATGGAATTGGGTCACGAACCCAGCAATGAGAAATACGAAGCAGAGAGAGAGAGAGAGAGAGAGTTTGGAGATGGTTAAAAGAATAACTTACAGTAAGACTCCCAAGTGGCATAGGAGGAGTCGATCTCCTCCTTGAAGGAGGCCGTAAGGTGGCAGAATGGTCCATCGGCGAATCAGCGAATATGACTT
Organism: Erebia aethiops; assembly: GCA_923060345.2. Classification (NCBI taxonomy): domain Eukaryota; kingdom Metazoa; phylum Arthropoda; class Insecta; order Lepidoptera; family Nymphalidae; genus Erebia; species Erebia aethiops. Next base: position 644,677 of record CAKLPR020000015.1, read on the forward strand.
GGATCAGCCGGCAGCAAGTGGCGGATTTGATGCATTCCAGTTGTTCCTCCAGCACTGTGTCCCGGTTCTTTTCCAGGAATCCGCCGCATTGGTATTCCACGTTGTCCGCGAAATGCTTTATTATGAACGCTGGAACAAACGTTTGGAATAAGTTCTAGGATAATATGGACTTATATCCGGGACCGTATTTAACCTATTGGAGGCCTTGGGCACATTAAGGCCCCTATATGTAATGAAGTCCCTCAAAAAAGGCATATGCCTGTTTTAACAAAATAGTCCTGTGTCTATTTCATTGTCATGCATAAAGAGTAGATAAACAATATTATAGATTGATTCAACCGTTATTTTAAACAGTTACTTTAAAAAAATTCAAGAATTTTTTTTAATCTGATTAACATACTTTTGAGGTATATTTTGAACCTGTAAAGTTATCGTTAATGAATATCGGTTATCGGTTATTATCGGTTGGTGATCTGGCAGTAACTAGAGGGCCGCCATCGCGAAATTTTGCGAAAGCGTGATGCTTAAGAAAGAAGCCGCGGAACGGGATAGAGAGCGAACTGATCCTGCTCGGAGGCGGAGACGTCAGGGCGGAAGTTACCAACGCCCTGACCCATCCTCTCAATAACCCCGGCCGACGAGGCTACGGGGTCTCGAGTGACTGCAGTGGGTGCTCTAACGCTCCCACTAGTAGTAACGATCCCGGGAAGACGGCAGCTCTACATTATGCTGATAAACGTAAAGAAAAAAAAATGGGGCACCTCCCATGGAACGAGCCCAAAATGGGTGTCGCGCACAAGAGAGGGGCACCGGCGTAAGTTCTTTTAAGAGTTCCCGGGGCCCCTCATTATGAGCTGAGGACGGTCACCGAGGGGGTTTTAGTGGGTATAAATCCCACATAACCCGATAACATGTGGTCGGGTATCTTTCGAAGATTTCCCCCCGTAAACAAAAAAAAAAAAAAAAAGGGGGCCCCCATCGAATGTGGGGCCTTGGGCACTTGCCCAGAGTGCCCAGTGGGAAAGAGGGGCCTGCTTATATCTAACCAGATGATGCCCGCGACTTCGTCCGCGTTGTTTGAGTTTTTTTATTCCCGTGAGAACTTCTTAATTTTCCGGGATAAAAAGTAGCCTATGTCACTCTCCAGGTCCTCAACAACACCCATGCTCGTTTGTCTCATTCGTTGCTCCGTTGCGGCGTGATTGAAGGACAAACAATTAGTATGATGTGCAGGGCTATAGTAACACTCACCAGCGTTGCCAAACCTTGGCTTCAGGAAGTGAGGGTACTTGGCACATTTGTCGTGAAGCTTGGCCACAAAGCCCTGGTCGGAGCCCTGCGGCACGCGACACTCCTCGTCCAGGAGCGCTAGGACTCCGAGCCGGTCCTCTATCAGGTCTATGCACGGCTGGTTGTCGTAGAAATCGATCATTTTCCATGATATCTCTTCCTGTAGAACATAAAAAGAGTTTCAGACTTTTAAAGGTACCAATTTATTCGAACATCTTCATCTAATAATTTTGGTATTTTTGGGGCTAGAAAAAGAGTGAAGTCAGATTTGATTTGGATATTTTGATTTTGAAAGAAAGAAGCCTTTATTTGGATGTAAAAATATAAAAGTATAACTGAGAACTACTTTTAAAAAAAAGTAGCTTGAAGATTTGATTCCCAAAATTGTCTTCACTGAACAAAATCTATATCTGATCTTCCGTTAAGCCAGTATTTTCCTACAGTATACTGAAAGCTAGCTAGACGCAAGTAATAGTATAATGGGGCTGATTCTGTATAACACAATCTCTAAACTAAACTAAAATGGCAGCTTTAAATCTAGTTCTGTCCCTTTCCGTAGGAAGTATTATGAAAGGGTTAGCAATATTTGTAATGCTCTAATTTTAGTTTAGTTTAAAGATTGTGCACTACAGAATCAGTCCCATTGTGTGGCTAGGGATTAAACAAGACGATTTCAGACGAGGGTGAAGTTGCTGATGGTGAAATTGCCGTTTAAGAAACCAACCAGTTGTTTTTGCCCCTTTTACTGACGTATTCGTCTGAAATTGACCAGTTTCGGGTGGCGTTGAAGCTCGCACTTTCAATGCAGGTTATATGAAAAAATATTTTCACAACACGAAAAACGCAAAAAACGAGTCTTGAATTTTTTTTAAAATTGTTTTCTTGTTAATTGTTTTTTTTTTTGGAGCATATTATAACCCCTACAAAAGCTAAAGAAATACAAAAATATCTTATTCTAATTATGTACTCTGCATCTAAAACTCTCTTGTTTTGTTCCCTAGATAGTATAGCAAATAGATTTTCAAATTTAAAACAAATAGGAACCTTTATATACTCATCCTGCTCCAATTTGAAGACATGAGAGTTGAACTGCTGTTGAAGTTTCTCATTGGCGTAGTTGATGCAGAACTGCTCAAACGAGTTGGTCTCGAACGTCTCAAAACCGTAGATGTCCAGGACACCTGCGAAAGATTATTCGATCCCTTGAACACTAGTTTTATTGCTATCCCTTTCATATTATACCCGGCGGAATGGGGAAAGCAATGGATTTTGTCCTTGCAAGTCACCGCTATTTGGACCCCTTTATGGCCATCTATATACATTGCCTGCGACTTCGTCCGTATGGATATAGGTTTTAATTAAGCACGTGGGAACCCTTAATTTTTAGAATAAATGTGGCTTATGTCGGTTTCCTATAAAAGTTTCCAGTTAATACTGAAGGACATTATTCATTAGTAAAATAAGACTACCATCATAAAGATAAAACGTTACCTATTGCATGGCCAGTATCCAAGACCATAAAAAATAACATTTTAAAATTTAAAATTAGACTCTGTAAACTCACAGATAAAGTATCCAACACCTTGTTAACAGCTTGAACATACATCCTCTTCGCTAAAGCGTCTATTGCAAATGCTACCTTCTGTATGTCTATTCGGTAAACTTTTTGAACACGCTATTTTTTGAAAGACAGAAAGAAAATATTTGAATGTAGACTCTATTAACTCACCGATAAAGTGCTTTTTCGCATGGCCAGTGTCCAAAGCCCTGTTGACAGCTTGAACGAGCCACGCAAATAGTTCTCCATACATCCTCTTCGCTAAAGCGTGTATTGCAAATGCCGCCCTCTGTATGTCCATTCGGGAAACTATAACTTCGTGCGCTGACGCTATTCGTCGGTGAGTCAGCCATCTTGAGAGTTCCAATTTTGAAATGCCCAATAACGAGCATACCGTTATTAGGTGGGTATCGTCAGACTGCAACAAAATTTAAGAAGATCTATACTAATATTATTGTTCGCGATGAGTCATAAATATAAGAAATAAATAAGCAAACAGTAAGGCGCGCGCAACGACCAATCAGAAAGATCGTAAATTACAACGCATATACGTAGATAAATAAGTACATAGAAAGTGAAGAGCCTTGCGATTCGTCGGATATTTCTGGAAGCAGTTGTGTACACCAATCACAACGTTTGTGGGCGGAGCCAAGACGGAGTTACGTAATTGTAGGCATCGCAAAATACCGATCTGCATTAGAGACTATTCCAGTACATACCTACTATAACCTTCTAGTTAGATCTCGATGCATGAACGAAAGAAACGGAAATATGCGTAAGCAAGAGACAGTAATAGCATCGATCCATATATAAAGCGGGCGTTTCGGGCGACTGTAGTCAGTTTGTTATACAGTGATCTCTTAAGAAAAGCAAGGAAATAAAAGTGAAGTAATAGTGAATTATTGAGGTGAATTTATAGTGAATCAGTAAATTAATAGTGAGATATTTTTAGTGATTTATTGTGAAGAATCATTAGTATTGTGTTTGTCATTAATAATAAAGTGTAATTAATCTAAATCGAGTTTCTCAAGTAGTTAGTCACGTTTTTTTTAGAATACCAACCCACCAGTGCAGGAAAAACAGCTTGCAACGGTACCCTCAGATAACGTTTCGATAAACTGCTATTCCGGAAAATATCGAAATAAGTGTGGAACTTCGGAACGAATTTATTTTTACTGAAGGTGCTCATTGCTCAGTGGTTAACAATTATAAATGCGAAAGTTTGGATAGATGGATGGATGGATGGTTATTTGTTACTCCATCACGCCAGTACAGCTGACCGAATTTGGATGAAATTTGGCACAAAGACAGACACAGTCTGGAATAACACATAGGCTACTTTTTTCCAGGAAAATTAAAGAGTTTCAAATACAGGAACTTCCAAAAGACCTAAAATCACATCTGCTGTTAGTTTTAAGTTTAATAACCATTTTAAACTATCGTTTTAAAAAAGAAGTGTGTTGAAATTTGATGACGTCACAATTTTGTATTTCATACAAGCTTCGATACTATAGAAACGCGTTATTAAGTTAGACAGAGTTGCTGATTTGATTGAGTTGTCATCATCACTATTATAGCCACCAACTTATCTGGCCTGGTGGCCAGAATTGGAACTAACTTTTATGCCTGTGATTTCACAGCTTTAGAGATTCAAAGAAGGTAGTTTCTGAGATAGAGCTCTAAGAGAAAATATGATAAACCAACTCACGTCAATGTAAGCACCTTCCGCGTCCTCTTCAGGTGAATTAAGCTCCACGTTGCCAAGATGCAATATGGCTGCCAGTACTGTGAACATGTTCTGTTGTTCCGATTCTGTCACACCTGGGAATTAAAAAGTACAGATTAATTTTTTTTTTAAAAAGTGTGTATGTGCAATTCACACACGGCAGAAGAGAAACTGCAGAAAAGTAACCTACGAGATAAATATAACTTGTTTTCTATCTCCTTTTCTCGCAGGCTAAATCCTGTATACAGGTTTGTCAATTTTTCATAATCATCAGCACAGCCCATTAACGTCCCACTGCTGGCCACATGCTGGGGCATAGGAGAGAGGTAATTAGAACTTAGACCCACCACACTGCTCCAATGCGGGTTGGCCGGCTTTAACGACTATTATCATGTTAGAGATAATAACCGAGACCGACGGCTTAACGTGCTCTCCGAGGCACGGGGGTGAAACACCGCCAACTTCCTAACTCCGGGCTAGTACTGAGAATTTCTAGTTAGAAAAACCAATACTTAATTACTACGTTTGGTGTCGCTTTTTCGTTTCATTGAATTTTCAACTCACAACGATTCTAAAGAAGTTTCACTCCAAAAACCCCGAAATATTGTTTTTGTGACGATGCGGAGGGGTACCCTAGCCGGAAAAAAACATCCGTAAGAAAATGCTGGGAGTAAGCTTTTTATGTATAGTTTATTTTTATCCACTACAAGTTAGCCCTTGACTGCGATCTCACTGATAAGTGATGATGCAGTCAAGATGGTAGCGGGCTTCCCTGTTAAGGGCATGGCAGTTATATTAAACCCCTAATTGGTTTCTACACGGTATCGTACCGGAACGCTAAATCGCTTGGCGGTACGTCTTGGCCGGTAGGGTGGTTTTTTTTTTTTTTTTTTTTATTGAGAGATAGGCTTGCGCTTGACGACAATCATGCTTAGTGCAAAGCAATGATGAGGTCTAGGTTGGAACGCGCTTGCCTAGAAGATGCCTATTCACTCTTGCCTTAACTAACTACCACTTACTCTTGCCGTAACTAGCCACGGCCGAACCAGAGGCCAGACCAGAGAAAATTCAGTAATCATACCAATATTTCCAAATTGATAGCCGGGTATCGAACCCGGGACCGTTAAGACAACAGCGCTCAACACTACGCCAGGAAGGTCATTAAAAAAAGTTACAGAATACTATAGTTTGAATCGATCAGACCTGTGGAAGGAGCAGAAAAGAGCTGATGACCTTCAAACGGCTGAACCGATTTTCTTGAATCATAGCTAAGTACTCTATATATACTCTATATCATACTCTATCAAGTCGACTTTTAAACAAAAGTTAACGATATCAAAATCGGTTCATCCGTTAGTCAAACAGACACGTTAAACTTATAAAACCCCTTTTTTGTACGGGGGTTAAAAAAAACTAAATGTTACGTCATCGTTTAACTCTACCACAGGAAAGTTACCAAGAGTAGTGAGCGCATTTTTGGTTTCGTTGAAAGCTTTGTAATCATTGACGCCATCGATTTCTGGGCTACCGCCTTGGTTCAGGTAGTGGAAGTGGTCTTGATGGTCTGAAACAAGAAAATTCTTTTATAAACACGAAAACCGCTTTACGAAAACTTTATAAAATGTAAAAGTTTGTAGGTTTGTATGAGACACAAATACAGGCACACAGCTGGTAGAATATATGGTAGTTCCTTTCGCCCGCACTCTGGTACGTGACCCGAGACTTTTCTAAGAGATAAGTGCGCATGCTCGCACTATCCTATACTCTTCTTGTACGTGTGAAAGAGACACAAATACACACTAGCATCAAGAGAGAAAGAGACAAAACACTCACCTAGTTTCAAATCCGGCATCTGCCTTGCAGCAGCACACAGCTGGTAGAATATATGGTAGTTCCTTTCGCCCGCACTTTGACACGTGACACGGGACTTTTCTAAGAGATAAGTGCGCATGCTCGCACCGCATATCCTGTATTTAGGATCGAAATGTATCTCTATGAATTTGCCGAAACGGGACGAATTGTCGTTTCTAGTCGTTTTTGCGTTGCCGATGGCCTGTGGGAAGAGATAGTTGGTCAAAAAAAAGAGCCAATTTGATTCATAGTACTTAATGTTGTGCCAAGGAGATCAAGGACCTCAATTCATATAGACGGGCCCTATCAAAAAAATAATATGGACCTATTTTACTAACGCCATCTAGTCTGAAAAGCGGGACAGCGCTATGGCGGGGACAAGGACTGACTTATACAGGTGAGGGGCATGCACCACAAGACGGACGCCCAACTTTTTTCTATGAAAGGGCCTAACTAACCTACATATAATATATCGATGAAGGAGATACGTTATTTTCTACCAGTCGTTCGACAGAGGCAACTAGACAGAGTTATGCTACGGGGTGACAAGGGTTATTCTCTCGAGTTTTTTTTCCGGGATAAAAAGTAGCCATGTCCTTCCCCGGGATACAAACTATCCGTCTCTCTCTGCGTCGTATTTTTATTGCCGAGGGTCGTGACTCCATTCCATTAATTACATAATGAGTTTTCGTGGCATGCGATGGGTTCCCAAGTCCTTCCCCATTCGACTCGACTAAGAGAACTATTTCAACTCTTAGGTTTCTAACGATTATTATCAGATGTTAGTGATAATAACCGGAACCGACAGCTTAACGTGCTCTTTCCTATCGGTTTTCTTTAAAGGGCCAAAATTCGGATTTCCAAATTCGGTTACCCGTCCAGTTACCGACTTGGGTCAACGTTGCTTTAAAATTGCAATATGCGTTGTGGCAACTAGGCCACTCGTCCTTCAAACTACACCAATACCAAATTTCATGAAAATCAGTAGAACAGATGATATATGTATAACATAGTATACGTCACCAACCTCCATGATAGGGCTGGAAGCGAGCACTTTTCTCTCCACTTGCGTTTCGCTGACATTACCGCGCACGGCCGCAAAGTACCGCAATGCGTACTTTGCAGACACCGTCTTACCAGCGCCCGACTCTCCGCTCACTAAAAAAGTATTAACAAATGAAGCATCAACGAAAATTTTAAAAAGCCGGTCACTTGCGAGTCGGATTCAAAAAGAAAAGAAAAGTAGAAAAAACACAGACTTTTCCCCCCCACACTCCTTCTTAGGTCGTCAAATTTGACTTTAACCTTAACCATCGATGGTGCAATTGACCCTATGACGAATATGGATTTTAAATTCAAATTTATTCATTTTTCAAGAATAGAGAATAGTGATCTAAACACATTTAAGGAAAAAGGGACTGACTGATCTAACAATGCACAGTTCGGCACTAACCACTAGATGGATCGGCATACCTATTATGACGTAGGCATCTGATAAAAAAGGATTTTTGAAAATTCAGCCCCTAAAGGGGTCAAATAGGGGGTAAAAAAGCTAGTTTACCTATAATACTCTGGTCCCTCCTTTCCCTTTCCAGTTTCGTGTAGGCCTCCTCGGAGACGGCGAATATGTGAGGATCTAGGTCTCCCATAGACTGCCCACGGTAGGCCATTATCATCTCGTCACCTAGAAAAACAAAGGAGTTGACACTTTAGGGATCATCCATAAAGTACGTCACACGTTAAGAGGGGGGGGAGGGAATTTTATTATTATATATTACGTAAAACTCGTCAGTGGTACGCGTTTTCGTTGTCGCTAACTGCCTTAGGTAAGTGATTTTAGCGAGTTACACTACCAAAAACAAAGACAATATTTTTATAACAGTAGATGAAAATAAAAATATATCTTACTGTATATAGGCAAGTCATAGTATGGATTTATAGCGACTAGCACGATCCCGCAATATGTGTAGATGGCGTTTCGATAGCAGAATCTGAAAACAAGATAACGTCTATTGTAATAGTATATTGTATGCTTCGTGGTGAAACAAGACGATTTTACAAACAAATCGTGTTTCATCCCGTGGCCCACACACAATTTTTCATATAATCTGCATTTAAATTGAGAGTTATATTAAAATTGTACTTAAATTTAAAGGTAAGTAACACATGTAAGAATTTAACATTATTTAAATTTAATTTACTAGTTACTCTATTGTAAAAATGGTGGATCAAATGTTTAAGGGTTACGGATCCATCAAAATGTGGTGATGCAACCCAGCCTATAACACACATGGTCATTGTGACACACATGTTTACTGTGACACTCATATTTATTGTGACACAAATGATCACTGTGACACTCATATTTACTGTGACACAAATGATCACTGTGACACACATATTTATTGTGACAAAAAATATTAAAACAACTAGCTGACCCGGCGAACTTCGTATCGCCTTAGCGTAGCAATGATGCACTACTTTATTTTGTAATTTTTCAATATTTCTGAGAGATTTTCTTAATATTTTTTTCCGTAAGAACCTTCTCCTAATAATAAAAAATACAACAAAAAAAGAATTAGTGAAATCGGTCCAGCCATTCACGCGTGATGCCGTGACCAAGGAAAACGGGTTTAATTTTTATATATATAGATACGGCTCTAAGCGATAGTAGCTATGCTGTATGACACCTGGAGATATTGTCTTTACAATGCACGATTGCAAAGACATTACAATCGTGCATTGTAGAGTCAACATCTGAAAAAGCTCCGGTGTCGGAGTGAAACGTACGTTGAGAATAATTTGCAAGATGTAGGTATGTGGTGTGGTGAATATCGCAAGATACACATTGTACCACATTGATTTACCTATTGTGGCGGATTATAGCAAATTAAACTTATATTATGGACTTCCGCAAAGTAACGCCTTCCTCTATCCAATACACGACATACCTGACTCTAAGATTGTGCAGTACCGCCGGCTCGTGCAGGTAAGACAGAGAGGCGAGATCATTCTGACCGATGAGCAGCGACGGGTTCCTTAAGGGGGGCAGTTTATTCTCGTCTGCTATCTATGGACAAGAATAAGGTTGTTTCATTTATATAGTGCCATAACTAACTTAATCACTATCTTTACATTCGAGTACCGTTATTTGGAATTTTGACATCAAAATCCATACTAATATTATAAATGCGAAAGTGTGTCTGTCTGTCTGCGACGCTTTCACGGCTCGTCTGTTCAACAGATTTTGATGAAATTTGGAAGGTTGTATCCCGGGGAAGGACATAGGCTTAGGCTACTTTTTATCCCGGAAAATTAGAGTTTCCGCGGGAATCAAAAATCAATCCACGTGGACGAAGTCGCGGGCATCATCTAGTCATAAATAATTGATGTTTGAATCGACGTGATAAATAGTAAACAATAATACACAGCGTTCTCCATTTCTCTTCCTCCATCGAATTAACTAAGGCGATCCAATGTGCGGCCAAATATACGACATCGATCATCTTTATCTTCGTTCAACTTAATATATTATCGATAATTGCACATGGTCACTGTGACTGCGATTCAATTTAACTGCAAAGTTTAATGGTTACCTTAGCACTTCAAATTACTGTGTCAGGAAGGAAATCGTAAGCGTTTGTCAAACGGATAGTTCGACCTGCTTTATGAGGTCATAGATGCCTGCACGTCAAAAAGCATGTATGAACTCCTAAAACTGTTCGAGCATTCGAGCATGGAGTTTAATACATGGAGGCGCCCTACTACAAAACTAGGGTGCATACCTACAGAAAAATGTCGCCGCCCATTAGGGAGTGTGCTTCAAAACTATCGACATCGATAAGGTTTGAAACGATTATCAAGTATTTGTTAGTATTACAAACACATAACACTTTATCACGTAGGTATTATTCGCTTGGATTTAGGTTTTTAGGGATCTTAATGGAATTGCGTAAGTTTCGCTGCCAGCCACACGTTCGAGTAATAGATCAAATGATTATGATTTAAAGTTCGAAGGTCGTTCGTGGGAATGAGCATTCTATTTTCTATAACAAAATTCCACAACCTATTTTAAACTTGCCTTTACACAAGTTTTAAAGAAATCTATTAAAAGTATGCTTCTGAAAAAAGCTTATACTGTTGAAGATTACGTAAATGATAAAAGAGCATGCATTTGACACGCTCCAGCAGTGCAGCGGACAGCGGTTACTTATGTATCTACAAATTAATGAAATTGTAAATTATTATTTTTCAAAAGAGCAACCACCGAGTTTCTTGCTGGTATCTTCTCGGTAGGAATGGCATTCCGAACCAGTGGTAGATTCTGACTGGACGTTTCAAAGTCACTTGTAAAAGTTTATTTGAATAAAAAACATTTGAATTTTAAATTAGCTTAGACAATGGAGAAGTTTACCTTTTTTTTAAATTTATTATGAAAATTAAGACAAAATAACAAAAATATGAAAGAATCATTCAAATATAAATGAAAAAGTGGAACTTTAAAGTTGCGCTTGCAAGTGCGGCCGTGTGACGTCACACGACCCTATCAACTGACTTTATACAGCCGAATAAAAGAAATAAATGGACTTAACGTGACTTAATTGAATTAAAAGCAATTAATTTGTGTGTGAAGATAATTTTGAAGTATTAAATTTCGGCTAGGTATTAAAACTCACTCACAAAATTTCTCACTCTAATAAGATACAGCTCGGTGTACATTAAATAATTAAACTTTTAAATCGTCATTTCTCTGTCATTTCTCAGTCATTTTTGATGGATTTAAAAAAAAACCACTGATTTATAAGTTTTAATCGATATTTTACTTCCGTTGTTTAAATATGATATTCACAACATCATGAAACTTCTCCATCTGACTAAAGTTGTGCATTACCACCGGTAAAGCCGTAAGATAGCGAAGTATGATCAAGGGCCGAAGTATTTTTATGTGACACGACTGTACTTACTTTGATCTGTCGTATTTCGCCAGTCTTGTCGATTTTGACGATCAGCACACCGGAGCGATAGTCGCTGGTGACGGTGGCGCCCTCCCATACCTGGATCGGATGCTCCACCCATACTTTGGCGTCCTGTAAATAATTAAAGCATGTAGTAGGGCGCCATTCAAGCCTTCACAGCGAGAATGGAGGTGCTCACGCGTCTTCATTCCTGCTAAGCCCATAGCGGCATCGATACGGGTCCTGCACGCGATGTTGTCAACGGCAGTGCGGACCCAATAGAGAAATTACACCAAACCTAAGGGTCCGTAGCTTCCAAGGCAGGCCCAAGCCGATAGCTATTCACCGGGGCACAGTGAACAAACAGTGACGCCCCGCGCCCCTCCTAGGTAAGGAGGCCAAGCCTCGAGGCCCGTACCCACGCTTGGCCCTCACAGGCCAACCGGAGAAGACCCTCAATTAAAGCAATATTTTTAATTGAAAACGTAAATAAGACTTATTAGATAGTCAAATACTGTTATGTGGCCAATTCTGTATAACACAATTTCTAAACTTAATTAAAATGACACCACTTATCCTAATTAGTAGTCGGTCCCTTTCTGCAGAGATTATTATGAAAGGATCAGCAATATTTTTAATGCTGTCATTTTAGTTTGGTTTACAGATTGTGTAAAACAGAATCAGACCCACCGTGTATAAATAATGCCCGCTTAGAATAGTGCCAAGAATGCTGGCTGCATTGCCGCGCTGGACAGCCAGGTTGATCCTTTGCGCAAAAAATTAGCCAATCCTTCCGTCACCAGACAAGGCAATCCTCTCTTATCAACACATTGCCTTTCGAGAGGAGACTCGGCTCACTACTGAGCCGAGTCTCCTCTCGAAACGCGCACGGCTTTGTGACGCTAACTGCCTTTCCAAATTCAAGGCAAGGGTTTGAAAGGGAATGAGCCCTGGCGTATTTATTTCCGTATTCAATAGAAGGCAGAACTTTCCTTGACCCACGCACGGAATCCATGTTTGTTTGAGGGCATTTGATGTGAGTTGTTTGATGAACAGGCTGGAAAACTCAAAGTTTTTTAATTTTTTATGGTTTACAATTTATATAAGATGATTTTCGTTTAGTGGAATCAAACTCGATGTGTTTCTCTGTAAGTAAAAGTTTTATTTCTTTAGTTTTAAATTTTACACTTGTTTTTAATAACACTTATTAACATAACGCACAAAACCAACCTGTAAGTAAAAGAAACGACATTAAAGTTTATTCCTTCCAAAGCAATATTATAATTTATGTTATTTTCTAACGAACATTAATCTTTCTTCAATTATTATTGTGCACAATCATTCGTTTGACGTTTTCACTTCCATACTCGCTAAGATGGCGGCTCCTAGTTTATGACCGAAGTGGAGCGCGGCAAAATTCAAACATTCAAATTTAAAGAAAAATACATTTTTCTTTACATTTATAAAAAAAACCGACCAAGTGCGAGTTGGACTCGCGCACCGCGGGTTGCGTACCTTGGAAGGATAAATAATAAAGACGGTGTATCTGAAATTGTAATTTATTTATTAACTTAGATTTGACAGCATAAATTTAAGTTCCTTTCTTTGTTGGGATCTACATTATATTATAAGAGTATTTATATTATGTGCATAATTTTAAGTTTTTTTGATCCAGCTAACAATTTCTATAGTTCGCGCGCGAGTTGAATGCAGAGTAAATGTATGGTGACACATACATTTACTCTGCATTCAACTTGCGCGTGAACTGTAGTATGCCAGTAATGTATTAGCATAAAGGTCTTTGCAAATTATACAGACTCGACACCCACTCTACTCCTACTCTCACAGTAAAGTATGAACGTGTGAACTTTACGTTCTTTTCCTGACTTTTACATTAAGTTAAAAAACAAGTTGGAGATGACTTTAAGTCTATAAAGTGTGAACCGGACGCGGTCCACTTCTTAATCAAGGAACAAGAAGCTTAATTCCCCATAATCCGCCAAAAGAGATTAAGAGGAGAGGAGATTAAATCTAAGAGGTACAACATGTAGCTTGCAATATGCACACCCAATAAACCAGCAATTTGCACCTCCACAACACCACACCACACAAATCTTCCAAATTAGTGTCAATGTATGTCGACAGGCGACACATACTAATAATATATATAATTATTACGTTGAGAGTAACTTGGAAGGTTCTTGTTACGTAATGTGCGAAGACCTTTAAGTGACTTCATTATAGTTCCCCACACTAGTTAGGTGTAATTCCTAACAGTAAATTGAATGTTAAAATAGTGAGTGTACCTTAGAGTGAAAGGAATAGTTAGTAGCAATAGAATGTCTCATCAGATCCTGTATTTCACAAGTCTGCTTGTCCATATGGCTTGTGATATTGTCTAAGGACATCGAGTGACGGCCATACTCTTCAAAAGCCCTCGAGGAACCAGGGTCACTATGAGCGTTTTCTGCTTCTGTGGATCTGCCTGTCATTTCACCAGGATTGAAGGCACTCTGCAATTAATTAAAAATTTATACAATTATTAAAGAAGTTAAGTATAGTAATCATCAATTTAAATTAATTCTGTCATGTGAACCCAACTCCACAATACCCAACCAATCTTATCAAAACGATCCCGAGGTTTGGTTTGCTGGGATCATAAAAACGTATACTGTTACCGACAAATGAATTACTAATTTTACAAAGTCTAAATGTGTTTTTTTTTGTGAAAGCTCCGAACTTATAAATAAGCACATAATACTTACAGATTTGCTCAATGAAATACTTGCAAGGCCAGATTCACCAAAACCTGCAGAGAAAATAAGGTATATGAAAAAAAAACTTTATAGACAGACAGATAAAACTCTTTATTGCACACACTTAAAACATAAAAAATAAATAAAAGTTTAAAAGATAAAACAGAAGAGTGCAAAGGCGATCTTATTGCTAAATCAATCTCTTCCAGAAAACTTTTGGGGAGAGTGGGATAATATTGGTGGGTATTGAAAATTAATGTTGTTCCAATTGTAAAAAGCTATTCTCACTGTGTAAAAATTTGAAAATTGATAGAATATAGACGTGAAACACTATCATCAGAGAATAAAGCAAAAAATTACCTTCGATATTTTCAAAGTCAAGTATTCCAGATGATACACAGTTTGTGCCTGTTTGATTAAAAGTATTCTGATCCCGCCCGACACTGCTAAATATAAACAATATCAATCTTAAGTATACCTATTCATAAACTTAACGGAAAATAAATAGGAATTATTGTAGTGGAGAAAAATAAAGTTCTCACCTCTCAGCTTCATCGTTTGTTAACACTCGGCGGTGCAAATTAAATGATTTGTCTTCGGCCAAATGCATCAAACGCTGGATTTTATTCGGGGTTAAAGGATTATCCATAGTTTTTTTTATGTTTTGATTTTATTTTTTAAGCTTTCGAAAACTTGTATTGTACACTACATAGTACATTCAACTTTAGAGCCGTTAAAATTCAAATTTGACACTTGACAGCTCAGATTCGTAAATCATCTATGGTACATTATAGATCAAAACACACAATCGTGACACAATCAGACCTTACTCTTTAGTTAACCAGAGATATTATTGAAGTTGGATAAAAATTAAACTCATTTTATCTCCAGTATATTATTATATCTCTTATATATTAAAATCTATGTATTATATAATGTACTCTTGGTATTTATTACCCTTTGATTATTACCTACGTTTGTAGATAAGCTTCATCTTATCTAGGTTGCTTCTTTTTATATTATTCTAGGAAATAGGGTTGGAACCCAAAACCGTTAGCTAATTAGCTTATCAAAAACTTGGTAGCAGGTATAGTGTATTATCTATGACTTGGTTGGACAGGTGAGGTGCATGCACCTCAAGTCGGAATACCAAATTTTTACTATGAAAGGACCCATCTATATAGTACCTACTTATATATCGATGCCAAGTGATTTACAATCTCTTGGCCAACAAGAGCAAAATACTGATTGGACCTAAAATAATAACTTACTAAGAATCTTTGGATTGGACCAAAAAATTCAGGGCTTCAACGGAACATGACTACCTACTCCAACTGCTTTTAATCTTCTATCAATATTTTATTATTGCTTACATAGGTATATCCAATTATATATTTTATTCTACAATCAAATTACAAGTAAAGGTATTCACAAAAAAAAGTCACACTTTCATGAGTAATTTTAATCAGATTATCTACAACCATTAATAACCAAGCCATAAACATAATAGGGTTGTTGCTTTTGCAAATAATATTTTAAGTTAACTTGTGTTTGGCCCTGTTAATGGCAAGGCATTAATTTCTTTATTTAGTCTTATCTGTTCATTGATAGCTCGCCAAGCATCATCTTTTTCCTTTTTGGTAATGGGTCTCTTCTTTTGTTTAGCTGCAACCATCTTTTTATATGTGTCAATACATTCCATGTCTACTTGGTCGAGCTGTTTCTTCAGATTCAATCTTATCATTTCCTGCTTACACAGACCAATCAGATTTTTGAGATTTCTACAATTTTCTTTCCTTACAGCAGTCAATTCTGTCTGGCATTTTTTAATTTCTGCCAATATTTCATCATCAGCTGGGTTTGTGAGAGGTGGTAAATCTTCTGGGTCCAAAATACCCTGCTCAACTAACTCCTTTCTCAAACATTTTTCTAATGTCAATGAATTTTTGTAAGTATTCTTAGTGTTTGTTGTTTGCTTCACTTTAATATCAGGGACTTCATAGGGCATCACATTTTCCTCCATCAAAGCTGATACAAGCCTCTGTGTCAATGGCCCAGTGATCATATTATTGTCTGAAGATTTTTCAATTTTTTTTCTTAAATTAGAAGTATCAGGAGACCATCCAGAGCCTTTTTGTTTATTAGGGTTTGAAGCATTCTGGTCTTCAGTGAGATGCTCATCGGCCCACACCTCTGAATAATGTTTTCCCAGAGGTGGGATGGGCGGAAGAGTTGTATTGCTGCTCTGAACCAAAAGTGATTCAAGAAATTTAATATCATCCAAAGTGACAGGTGCACAGTATGGCTCCACTGAATTCCAGAACTTATAAGGGATATTATTCTTTGGCAATGTTAGTTGAGACAGATCCAGTTTGACTGAATTATTAGAGTTCATATTATCATTTAAATAGTTATTAGAACCACCAGATCCACCAAAATTTTTGAGTTTAGGAACCTTCGGTAGGTTGGATAGCTTAGTATATTCTTTGGTTTTCACTAACTTGTCTTCTGGGAATTTTCGTTTCATGGGATATTGTAACTGTTTTCCAGCAGCTTTATTTTTCTTTTCTCTCTTTGATTCATTTGTATGGATGCTTTCGATTTCTCCCTGAAAATATCGGATTCGCAATGCTGTGTTACATAAAAGTGATTCTAACTCTAGCTGTAAAGCGTCCAGTTCATCCATGCCAATGAGTTCATCAGCAGATCTTGCTAAGATTCCAGTTAGCCTTGGTAAAGTAACGGCATTATCTTGCTGCCTTATTAATGATTAAACGAACTTACCTGTACGTGAAGTTCTATCATAATTATACGAGGGCTTTGTCCGAAGAGATTAGCATTAGGTATACATGTAGTAGACACACGGTGTCGCCAATCTGCACTGTCTATTGAGATTTTTTTTTTTTTTTTGCGGTTGGTTACTATTCACTAGATGTTAGGTACCTGCAATCTTCATTTAGTTTAGAGCATCTAGCAATTATTCTTTGTCAAAGTTGATATTTGAATGTACTCGTATATACTGTAAAATACATAAGGTAAGCAGATTTAACAAGTATATATAACGTTAAATAGTCTCATTATTCGGGAAATGTTAAATGGGATGGGTGGGTTGCTAATCTCTTCGGACAAAGCCCTCGTATAATTATGATAGAACTTCACGTACAGGTAAGTTCGTTTAATCATTAATTATACTCATGCTTTGTCCTCGAGATTAGCATTAGGTATACATGTAGATGTTGAGAGTGAAAATATCAACTTTCAAAGAAACAATAGATTTCTTTATCTAGGAACAAATGAATCATCATATATTTTAGCTTAATTACATACATTATAATCAAGTATATATTAAATTAAATTAACATTAAATAAGTTTAATCATAGTAAATCACTCATAATACCTCTTGCGAAAGAGACATCACGATTAGCATTTTGAGTTACAATAATTCTAATATAAAATTTTCCAAATATTTGGGAGCTACCGCTCCACCCAGCAGTTTTTCTGATAAGGTCTAAATTAACCCCCAGACTATGAGCTTTGGAAGTAGCAGCATGTCTTGTGCTATGGGCGGTAAAAATGGACACATCTATTCCACAACTACTTAGAGTTGTTTTAATCCATCTGCTCAAAGTCTGACTTGTGATGGATTTATGAGGTTTCCTAATACTAATAAAAAGATTATCATCACAACGCAAAGATTGCGTTACATTTAGATAGCAGCGCAATGTAACAACAGGACATGTATCTGGCCGCTCATGAGAAGTAGGAAGAATCAACACTGGCTGGACTGTTCCAGGACGGGAGGATTTTATCAGGTCTGGGATTTTAATGCTAATTTTATTTTGTAGAATTTCTATATTTTTTATATTAATCTTAGCGATTGTTTGCACTCTATGTGCTGTTGTTAGAGCAAGTAAAGTTGCTAATTTTTTTTTTTGATAAATTTTATAAAGTTAAGGTTTCGTTGGGGTACCAGCTTGCTAAGAAATAAAGTACAATAGATGTGTCCCATGTGGTGTTATACTTGGGCAAAGGTGGACGCAATCTAAACACCCCCTTAAGGAAACGCTTGATATGATCATTATTGGTTAATTCTTGGCCGAGGATGGGAGAAAGAGCTTATCTACAACTACTTAAAGTTCCATATTTTGCACCAGACTCATACAATTGCGTTAAAAACATTATAATACTTTGTACAGATCCTAAGTAAAAATTGATTTTATTAGATTTGCAAAATATGAACTACTTTTTAAAAATATGTACTGCTTTACTGAGTTTTCAGAAAGTGATGCCAACATTATAGGCAAGGAAGCTGGGGGTACACCTCTTCTCAAGAGTGACGTCCTGATAACATCCCGGCAACCAGGGTAATCTTCCGATGCACATCTCGATTGCTGGAATGGGAGATAATCAACGTGTCAGAGGGCTTTAAGACCAACGGTTTAGAAATTAATAGACTTTTAAGCAAAGGGTACCATGGCTGCGTGGGCCAAAATGGAACTACTATGATTCTTTAGCCTTGTCATTAATAATTTTCCTTAGTGCCTTCAATATAACGGCAAATGGTGGAAAACTATAGAAATAAAGATCTGACCACGGAATTGTGAATTGTAAACGCATCTATAATAAAAGCGTCACATGTCTTGTTCAGCCTACTAGCAAATATGTCAATTTCAGGATTTCCAAAACGTTGCATAATTTTTTCAAAAGCAATATCTGACAGCTCCCATTCAATATCTGGATGGACACGTCGCGATTCTGTATCCGCAACATTATTATCGACTGAGCTGATAATGTAGGATGCGAAGACGTCTAGATTACGTGCTTCACACCACTAACAGACTGCCCTAGTAACGTTTGGGAGACGAGGGAACTGGACGCCTCCCATGCGGTTTATATATGAAATCGCCGTAGTATCTATTGCCAATCCGTAAAAGTATCATACTGTCCTATCCGACGTCGTGATAAGATTTGGCAAAGATTTTCAAACCAAAAAATGCAGCTAAGAGTTCTAAATAGTTGATATGTCGAGAACGTTCACTGTCCGTCCACATCACTAGAGCGTTCCCCACCACAGGCGGCTCCCCATCCCGTAGTTGAGGCATCGCTAATAATAGATTTCCAAACAAAACTCATTTTGTTTAATATCATTCATGGGATTAACCATCGTGTGAGACCACCACTCAAAATCTGGTAATACTGACGATGGAATGCTCATGTGTTTGTCATAATTGTTATAATTGTTTTCAGGGTTAAATATTTACATCGCTCCAGTTCTTTTGTAAAAAGCCAGCCGTATTTGACGGCTGGAGAGGCAAAGGTAAGTAAAGTAGCCCACTAAACGAGCGAATTCTCTAACTTTACAATGTTTTATATTAAGGAATTTACTGACTTCAGTTTTAATTCTTGAAACTTTTTCTTGAGGTAAGGTGACTTTTAAATTCTGGGAATCAATTATGAAGCCCAGGAATTTAAATGTTGTATCCGGGGAGAGATTACTCTTTTCGGTGTTGATAATGAAGCCTATAGGGCTTCGAAAAGTCTAGTATGTTTTCCAGACATGATTTTAGACTATTAGATATCAATAAAGTGTCATCTAGATATATCGTGGCTACACGATCTCAGTAAACTGATTACCGGTTTCATGATCTTCGTAAAAACAAGAGGGGCAGTATTAAGGCCAAAAGGTAAACATTAAATTCATATATTTTATTGTCAAATTGAAAACGGAGATACTTTTTGGAATGATCATGAATGCGTATCAAAAAATATGCATCTTTTAGATCTACCGTACTCATAAAACATTCTCTAGAAACAAGTTTTAAGGCCGTTCGCAAATCTTCAAGCTTGAAGTGAGAAGTATCAACAAACTTATTTAATGATTTTAAGTTTAGAATAAACCTATATTTTCCATTAGCTTTCGGTATTAAAAATATAGGAGATAGAAATTGACCCTTGTAAGGTTCACATTCCGTGACAGCTCCTATTTCTAAAAGATCACGAATTTTCTAATTTTTAATTTTTTCCGTGGCAGAAAACATTCTTATCGCAGGAACGTTTGTTTGTTTCACTGGACGGGAATAAGGTATTTTATATCCCTCTAACCTGTTAGGGACATGGCAGTTATATTAAACCCACACCAACCCTTCGGTTTCTACACCGCATCGTACCGGAACGCTAAATCGCTTGGCGGCACGTCTTTGCTGGTAGGGTGGTAACTAGCCACGGCCGAAGCCTCCCACCAGGCCAGACCAGGGAAAATTCAGAAATTATAAATTCCCAAATTGACCCTGCCGGGGATCGAACCCAGGACCTCCGCACGTTAAGGCAACAGCGCTACACACTGCGCCACGGAGGTCGTCAACGCCTACCGGCGTAATTCACCATGTCTAGTAACGGTTGCGGCTTCGATGAGCTGGCGGGGCGATCCTTGTAGACCTTCGTCCTCTGAGTCCCTTGTTTTGGCTATCACACACAAGCTTAATTGCGTCCATCAAGATTTGGATGAGGCCGGTATTTTTTGGTTCGGAAGACATTAGCAGAGTGATTGCTTCAGCAACACACGATATTGTGGAAGAAGTTCTATACTAGAGTTTTATACCCTTATATCTTTTAACCACTGCCTCGGGGACAGCAGCAATCACTTCCGGATTGAGAAAGGGTGCTTCAATCAAAGTGTAGTTTGCCGGCGGTAAATGCGTATCTGAGCTCCTTACGGATATTTTTCTGCAAACCCGTCCTAGCTATATGCTGCAGACGGATGGCAAGGTCTGGTTGAATCGGTTCACCGTACGACTTTGCCTGCGTAGGATCCTGTCCTAGTATTAATAGGAGTTCACGGTCCAGAGCCGGTGTCGGATCTACCGGGGACAGCATCATGTCGATTCCATCACTGGTGGTAGGTGCTGATGTACCAAGCGGTACTACCGTATCGGCGGCGGCAGTGGCACTGGTCGCCGGTACACCTGAGTAATGAATTTTCAAATAAAATATAGGTACCTAGATAGTATATTTTGGTTAAGTGACAGCCCCAAAGGCTGACCGCATCTTCAACTTTATACTTCTGCAATTATTAGTAAAGTGACAGCCCCTAAGGCTGACCGCATTATTAATTTATTGCGTTTATTTGAGTAGGTGTGTCATATACGTGAGCAATGAAGTGACATTCCCAGAGAATGACCGCATCATCACTTTTATTTAACTACGTCATTTATAGCGAAGTGAAAATCCCACAGACTACCCGCATCACTATATTATAACGTAAATGAAAAAACGTCGTTTTTTCAATAGAGTGATAACCCCATAGGTTAACCGCAGTATTGATTTAAAACGAATATATTGTGGGTATATGAGATTTCATCTACCTTCAATGTGTATTGCGTCCGGCGGCGGCGAACCTGAAGCGGACCTTGAGCTTGATGAGCGTGATGAGCGTGATGATGATCTTGATGTGTCCGATGATGAAGACGATGACAGCCTTGAAGATCTCGGTGCTCTTCGTCAATCTCTGCGTCGTGTGCGCATAATTTTTGTTCCAATTATCTAATTTTGTAAAGGAACACTTAAATGCACAATACGAACGAACGCGTGCACACTGGCGGAGCACTGAATGTGTAATGGAGATTGCAGGTACCTAACATCTAGTGAATAGTAACCAACCGCAAAAAAAAAAAAAAAAATCTCAATAGACAGTGCAGATTGGCGACACCGTGTGTCTACTACATGTATACCTAATGCTAATCTCGAGGACAAAGCATGAGTATAATGTATGGTATTGGACACAAATTATTATCTACTTTTGTTTTACCTATAGACACTCCGCCGGATATCTTAGGTTTATTGTAAGGTGACACACCAGGACTTGAAGGTTTACCGCTATCATAGCCTTTACTAGCCAATCTGCCTTTGCTGTTATGGTGCATCCGCTTTCCCATCATATTTTTCCTTCAATCAAAATTACCCGCGTAAACACTGACACACACATACAAATTGTGTACGCACTACAAGCACAAAATTGCAATAAGTTTGCGGTTGTTTAAGGTGCATGACAAGGGTCTGCCCGCGAAATTCAAATTTAATTTGGTTTTTCACAATTTGTAAACTAATACGACAAAGTAGGCTTATGGCATTCAAATTGCGAGCGTAGGAATATCATCTTCACAGGTTTATATAAAAATCTTTACTTGAAAGTGCCCAGTTTAAGAAATTAGTCAAATTAATGACTAATTTGTGAGTAACTCACGTCAAACTCATTATTTTGACTAATTTCTTAAACTGGACACTTTCAAGTAAAGATTTTTATATAAACCTGTGAAGATGATATTCCTACGCTCGCAATTTGAATGCCATAAGCCTACTTTGTCGTATTAGTTTACAAATTGTGAAAAACCAAATTAAATTTGAATTTCGCGGGCAGACCCTTGTCATTATCCCCAATTCCCCTAGGAATTAACAAGATCAACAGCTAGCAGCTCCTGTATGAACTACGCCGAATTAAATTCACTACGAATTATTTATTTATTTTAAATTTACAAAAACAGCTATGACAGGAATCAGAAAGGAAATCAGAAGGAAATACTCGAAGAAATCACAAAACAAGATGGCTGCCACGAAAGAGACCATAGAAAATAGTAAAACACAGAGTAAGTTGATATTTAAAATGGAAAATCAATTTATGAAATATGATTTTTAGTACAAACTACAAACTCAAATTGTACATTTTTCAATCTCTGGGTGATGCGGTTAAAATCTAACATCCTTAGGTTCACAGTGGGTTCACACCTTACAATAACATCTCACAGGGGCCATATAAATTATAATATTACAAGCGCGTAACGCCGTATTGTTTTCAACTTTTCACTGTTTTAGTATTCTTGACATTCGTGTTGTAGAATCCTTATTTTAGGAACGTCAATGTACTTGGCATAAAACCGTCGCCGTAGTAAATATGTTCCTTGACGTTGATTCTCTGTCTATGGCAATGCGTCCGTCCACGACGGGAATTGATCATCTTTGTACTCTTATAAGGCCTAGAACCCAGAGCCGTAAAACCAGATAAATACAAAAAACTGTCACAATAATTATGTCACAAATAAAAATGTCACAAAAATCAAAATGTCTGCCGTAAAATGGAAATGATCTCTTTCTGATATCCGTGTTGTGCTTTGCTTTCTGTAAATGGTTGGGCTTTAGTATACTCCCCGCGACGGAGGGGGAAGGGAAGGGGGGGAAGGGGAGGGGGGGAGGGGGATATACCCCCCTTCCAAGTAAGACGTTCCGAATTTTATTAGTTTCCGAGATATTAATTTTTTAAAATTTTGAGGTTAGTTTTACCGAAATTCCTGCTTAACTCTGATAGTTATGACGGAGAATGGGTAAAAGTAGCTTGGAGGGGGAGAGAAAGTCTAATTTCATAATTGGAATGGGCTACGCCAGAAGACTCGCTTCGTCGCCCCTGAATGAAGCTTCGCCTAGCTCGCCTAGCTCGCCTAGCTCGCTTCATTCAGGACCTCCTACGCGAGCTTCTGGCTTCGCGCTTAAAAAAAACACTCTAGGGGTAGGGCAGACAAGACTGCGTGGAGTCGGGGTGTGCCGATTCGGTTTTGTGTATCATACGCTCAAGTACCTAATTATACATATAATAACCTACCTTAGCACCTTTTTAGTTAACTATACCTATAACCTCTAAACGTTTTTTTCGAAACTGAAAAGCGCATAAAACGATGACTCGTAAATTTGAATTCAATAATATTATTTGGACACTTTGGCGCCAACGCACGCGTTCCGTTTTTCCAATAATCGGTAGACATAAAACTCGATGTTTTATTCGAATTATTATAAAAAACGTCCATAATATATACTAATATGCCTATTAAATCATTGAAATAGAATGAGTACTAGAAACAGGGTCACGAACAAAAAATATCGCAAAAATGTCCCAATTTGCACACACATAAACATTTGTATGCTGAGTGGGAAATGTAGAAAAAGGTATTATATTAGCAACAACTTCAGTTAATTATGCACCTTATACGTTTAACACATAAAGCTACATTACGATTAGAAAATATTAATTTTTAAGACGTTCTGTCATCAGAGAAAAGGTAGGAATAACCTTTCAATCCAAAACAAAAAGTAATTTTTAAAATAAGTACAAAAATATTTATTATTAAAATAAAACTTAATGTGTAAGCAATAAGGTACTTCATACGTTGCCAAATTGATACCTTTACACTATTTTGGAACAAGACGCAACTCTTGGCATCACATTGTCAATATTATCAACAACGTCAATTTATTATATACCATAAAACTTAGATTTTAAGTTGAATTACGAATGTAGTATGTTTATATTAAAGACCTTTTGTCTTTGTAAAAAGGCAAAAACAAAAAATTCAATGGAACGAAATTCAAATAGAACAATGGAGACATGGAGTTGCTGATTTTTTAAAAGTTGTATATCGTGGTGGTATGTGGTCGTGTATATTTATTACTAGCTTACGCGCCCCAGCAACTCACTTATTTGTTATACTTGTACAGTATGTTTTATTTATCAAAATAAATATTGATACAGTTTTGGTGGGTAGCACTGCGAAAAACCACGTAGGTTTAAATGGCGTACTCTCTCCTCTTCTATCAATATTTATAACTATACAATGTTATGATATGCATAAGTATCTGTGTAAGAACATGAGGAAACTAAAACTAAACTACCTAACATTTGTTTAAGAAGTAAGATTTTAACTTAAAATTAAATTTTCCTTACTTAGTTTCATTTTAAAATTAATATCAAGGTTAAAAATCTACGTTTTATTGACGTATTACACGTAAACTTAAAAAGTACCAAGTAAACTTTATTCAGATTTAGCCTTTGCGGCTTTTATTATTTTTTACTACATTTTTTTATAAAATATTTATGTAAAGTATATAATATCTTTATGTACCCATGTATTTTATGTGTATTTATGTAACTAAGGTATGTGTGTTTCCAGTAATATCAATTTTATCAAAATGAATTTGAACATAATTATTGTTATCTGTATATTTTAGATGGCTTAAACAACTCTACTGCATAACGAAATGGATTACCAGGGAATCACTAAGCAACAATACTTTTAAAACACCAACACTACTCCATGCATCCCGTCTATCCAGAACAGTCAATGTTTGTTACAATATTTGACGCATTGTCACAAACATTGGCCAAAGGATATTAGCACACTTTTTATATGAGCACTGCAGCATTTTGACGCGTCGTTATGTTGGCTAAGGTTGGCCCGTACTAAAGTCAAATAAGAGCACTTTCGTATTTGTGCTGTAATTTGTCGGGGACATTTTTGAAGCGCTAATCCTACATCTAGTATAGGTACTAAAAAAATTCTACATCAATGGTTTCAATTCACAATTATACATTTCCAAAAAAACGTTATTAATCTTCCTATTTAATATTTTTATCCATTACGCAATCATTTAGTTTCCGCGGCAAACTGTATGTTTTTTTTTACCTAACTGGCCTTACGGCTTAGTACGGCTATGACCTATATTATCTATGACCGAGTCATACGTTTTCAAGCTTTCATTCAAGATGGGGCATATGTTGCAAGCAAGTTCCCGCTTTTCGGACTAGATGGCGTTACTAGACATACGCCCACATTCTTTGTTTGACAGGGCCCGTCTATGTAAATTGAGGTCGTTGCAAGAGATAGGGTCCCATTGAGATATTTGGGGGTACAACTTCTACTGCACTCAAATAACTACAGAACTTAAATAAGCACTAAATATTGTAAATATTGAAGCTGGAAGTACAAATAAAGGCTTTTTATTTTTCCTTCGCCGTTAAAGGAAGTGATATTTAATTCTTAATTTATTTTTAAATTTTTTTAATCCACAACTAGCTAGCCCTTGACTGCGATCTCACCTGATGGTAAGTGTAAGTCTAAGATGGTAGCGGGCTAACCTGTTAGGGGCATGGCATGGCTACACGGCATCGTACCGGAACGCTAAATCGCATGGCGGCACGTCTTTGTCGGTAGGGTGGTAACTAGCCACGGCCGAAGCCTCCCACCAGACCAGACCAGGAAAAATTCAGAAATTATAAATTCCCAAATTGACCCTGCCGGGGATCGAACCCGGGATCTCCGCACGTTAAGGCAACAGCGCTACACACTGCGTAGACATACTTTCGTATTTATAAATTGAAGTGGAGGTGGGCCGGTCATATCGCAAGATATAGGGACCAAAGGTGGACAATAACTGCTACAAAGTGGAAAGGTCCACAGGGAAAAAGAAGCGTAGGTCGGCCCAAGACAAGGTGGTCTGATGAAATTAAAAAATATGCAGGAGACAATTGGATGCAGGTGGCAAACAACAGAAAAACCTGGCATAAAATGGAGGAGGCTTTTACCCAGGATATGGGACCCATCTGAAGCTAAAATTACTAACTAACTAACACTTACCTTTAAATCTCAATAATGATTACTAAACCAACTAACACGACTAACATAATAACTAAAAATTGTAACAGATGGAGAAAAATAAAGCTTATTATTATTATTATTATATAATACCTTGTGGTTATATCTGATGGCTTCATGCAAAGGGGTCCACCCGGCATTATCCTTGGTGTTCGTATTAGCTCCTTGATTCAGGAGTTCCATGACCGTCTCAACTTTGTCCAAACGACACGCTATATGTAGCTTTGTCTCTCCTTTTTTGTTTTTCTTCTCATTACCTGTATTGGTGAAGCGAATAAGTACCTATTAGGTTTTTTTACTTAGCTAATTTAGTAAAATAATGTTATCCCTGACCGAATTTGATGAATGTGGCACCAAACCATACGAAAACAATTAGTGGTGGGCGTTGCGACGACGAACCGTTTCTAAAGACCGTTTTCTGTTCTGCAACGGTGAAACCGTTTCTACGTCCTGGGTAAAACAGTCTTCGTTGCACAAACCAGTCTTCGACACACGTCGTCGCGAACGTAGTCGTCCTCGTTCCACGTTTTTTCACAAAACAGTTCTTACAATCAGAAGTGAACTTTATGCCAATGACATACAGTCGAGAATGAATTGATTCAACGACACACGTCGTCGCGAACGTAGTCGTCCTCGTTCCACGTTCGTTGTAAAAACAGTTCTTACAATCAAAAATGAACTTTATGCCCATGACATACAGTCGAGAATGAATTGATTTAACCACACACGTTGTTGCAACTGGTTTGAAGATGGTTTTTAAGCCGTCTTCAAAACTAGTTGCAACGACAACCGTTTTCTGCAACCGTTTTCGTCGCCAGGAAAACGGTTGCGTTTCGTCCGTCAAAAATACGATAACGACCCACCACTAAAAACAATGCTAAATCTACATTAATATTATAAGTGTGGAAGTTTGTATGAATGGATGGATGTTTGTTTCTCAAGCACACCAGCTGAACGAATCTTGATGACATTGGGCACACATATAGAAAATAGTATGGAATAACACATAGGCTATGTTTTATCCCAGAAAATAAAGAGTTCCTGTCAAAGTCAGCTAGTTACTTTAAATGATGTTTATAATTATTATTATGACTCTATTTAGTACCTTCCTTGCTCTCTTTGGAGAACCAATTTGATACTGACATCAAAAACTATTTACAATATAAATTATGTCATTTTGTGCATTAACTAAGAGAATATCATCAGATAAGATAAACCATCAGGTGAGATTGCCGTCAAGGACTAACTTGTAAAAAAAATGTGTGTGTGTACGCGTCCAAGAAGTTATACTTTTTGATAGCAAATAATAAATATCTTGAATACAGTTAATATCAGTTCTCACCCAACATACAGTAAATGTATTTATTTTTATTTTGTTGGTAGGCCTTTTTCTGGACAACTTGTAAGTTGGCCAACTAACATAAGGGTGTCGAATTTGGGTGTTGGTGTCATCGTAAAAATTCACTCTGATAATTTTTCCCTAATGCGCCAAAAGAAGTATAACTTCAAAAAAATTGGATGAAAGTTATTAAAAATGTTGTAATGCTTTTCAAATGCTTTTGAATTTTATTCAGTTTTTCAAGTTGTGATTGCATTCAAGGACTCTTCTCTCAAGTCTGTAAAAAAGGGTCCCATGATTAGGAAGGATGAAAAACCGAGAAAATTACCTTTGCTTATATTAGAGCTGGCAGTAGATATCATACTCGTGTTAAGTCCAGCTTTTGGTTGTTTGATTTGATTGCTTTTAATAGTTTTAGCTGAGGTGTTATTTAAACCAGACTTTCCAGGTTTGTTCTCTTTATGTGACATCTGAAATGAGTTCTTTAAAATATTTTAGCTGTGTAGACTGATATACTAGTATTTGTATTAAAACTAGGTGATGACCACAATTTCATTTGAATGCATTCTGGTTTTTGAAAAGTCCTGTGGGACCTTGGTGGTCTATCTTTACTGTTACAGTGCTAACCAGCCACAGATAATAAAGCCTCTTACCAGACAAAAATAAGACAGAGAAAAACAATTATACATTTATTTAGCAGGATTTATGCACAGTTGCAGGGTGATTTACAGCTAAGGCATAAAATCTTTACTGATAAAACCAGTAATGCTTTATTTAAATTTTGGCTGTATTACCTTGGCTTCAAATACCATGAAGACACATTTTGTTGAAATCTGAATGGCAGTCGTATTTAAGAAGCATACCTACTCATTTATATGATTAACTACATAAGTATTAAAATAATAACACTTACGTCAGGAGGCGTAAAAGTTTCAGATTTATGTATGCCGCCCTTTTTGTTCGCGGTATTCGAAGTTTGTAATTTCGGAACATTCTTTCGGAATTCTTTAAAAATTACATCAAGCTCCCTCGTATTGTTAACACACCGTTGTACACCATCATCTTTGTAAGTTTTGCAGTTTGTTAACGGGATTTTACATGTAGGACAGTGAGTTAAGCTTATAAAATGTTCGGAACACACCATATGAAAACAAACACTCAATGTGACTGGGTCGTTGAGCATTTTTGAGCAGTGGCCGCATGTGTAGTCTTGTTTGATTGTGTCTAATGCTTTTAGGAAGTTTTGCAACTTTTCTTCCTCGGTAGGCATTTTAGTTTTCTGAAAACTCGTCTATCCTAAAAGTTTTCGCCTGCCGCGCAAACCAAAGCCAAAATAAACAAAACGAACAAAACTAATCAATTTCAAAACTTCTTTCAAAACTCTTGACACTTCACTGGCACTGACCAGAGACAAGTAACATATAGAGCACAGAGTTTTGAAAAACGTCAATGTCACATATTTCCGATTTTGGCATTGGCAGGACATTTTTTCCGTGTAGACTGAGTCACGAAGGTATAAAAAGTAGATGGAGTGGGCACTCTGAAGTCAATGCATGAAGTCATTTAACACTATTCAACTGCTGAGCGAAAGCGAGAGATCGAACACCATTTCGATTTTGTTACTCACGTAAGTCGCATGAGTAACTTACGAAATATACAGTCTTGTAAGTTGCGTATAAAAAGTTATCAAACATGGTGAAAGAGTAATATTCGAATATCTTTAACAATGGCTAAGCTTGGAGTGGCAGGCTTAACTTTACGCTGCACTTGCAGTCGCTATTTACACGTGTATATACTGATCATTATAGACAGACAGACAGACTTCTTTGCAATATAAATAAGGGTGACACTCTTTCTTTGAAAAAAAATTAGGACTTATTAGATTTGTAGAATCATTTAGTAATTTTAGCCGAGATTTGAACTGGCCTAATGAACTATAGGGATGCTCTAAGACCCAAACACAATTCCACTTCTACAAAAGAATAATTCAAAATTCAAAATTCAAAAATTCAAAAGTCTTTATTTGCAGAAACATTTTTTTACATTGAGATGTTATTTGTTAGTTTCCAGTATAAATGTTTCACCTTATTGTTTGTGTTTCTTAAATGGAATGAAACAAAATAACAATAGAACATTTATTTATTTCTAATTATTTAATAACATTTCTAAATAACTTTACAAGCGTTATCTACTTATTAGAGTAATCAATAGACATGATACTGACAATAAAAAGCTAGACGTGAAACTAATGGCGGAATCGCGAGCCAAATCTGTGATTTGACAGCTGTCATTTGAAACGGTGCGTTCGAAATTAAGTGGCATCGATGCGTAAGGATGCGTATCTATAAACATAATGGCAGTAGACAAACTCTTTGTGTTATTATGGAACAAGACATCCATTGCATGGTTAAACGAGCCATATATTGAGAACATTACATTATGGGATGGCTGATGTTCGCCGAACCGTTGGTCAAGCTTCGTGAACACATTGACTATTTCTTGTCGTCTCATAACTGTGAGGTTTCTAGCGGCGAAGATGTGGCCAATGTTGGACCAAGCGAGGTAGCAATACTTTTTGTTCTCATCAGGACACACTGGGACGATGTCAATATTGCTGTTTGCCCATGAGTCCATGATTTGAGAATCTGAAACGAAAAAGAAATTGGTTTTTTCATTTTGTAATATACAAGCCCTTGACTGAGATTTCACCGTATGAGCCAAATAAGTAGGTATATTTTTTAAATGGATAAATTTCATAAGGCAAAATTTTGGAATGATCTGGGGACCCATCGAATCCTCACTGAATAATATAATGATTAATGGAAAGGGGATTGAAACTTTCTGGCATAGCGACCTGCCGCCATTTTGATTTTTTTTTAAATCGCGGCGCACAATGAAAGTAGTATGTATGGATAGAGGACACATAGACGAACAAATAATGTCAAGTAACATAGTACCCCAAAGTGTCACGTTACCGAGATATTTGGAGGTAAAGATAGACATATGAGGACAACGACAATCATTAAAAATAGACTTATTACGTGTCTACAGGTGTTAGATTGTATCCAAATAATCGCTCCCAGGTTGATTATTATTATTACTGTTTATTAGAAGAGAGTAGGTACATTACATACTACTCGGAGCACGAGAAAACTACTACTACAATTAATTATTTATCTACTAAAGCGCATCATAATGAAACGCAGTCGACATGTCGCGTTGGTCGCATGTCACTTAGCTTGAAAACATTTTTTAAGTGGGTAAGTATTGCAGCTAGTTAGATATGTAGTACCTACTTGTACCAAAAAATAACAACTATAGTAAAAATAATTGTACTGCCTAACTACTGGTTAAAAATAAAACAAAAGGCATGTGATTGATGTTAAGAATCATTTATTCATTGCTTGCTGTAAGTACAATCACGGAATAATAACACTAACGTACAGAAACTGCACTAAAAAGAATTAATTAATTGTAGTAGTAGTTTTCTCGTGCTCCGAGTAGTATGTAATGTACCTACTCTCTTCTAATAAACAGTAATAATAATAATCAACCTGGGAGCGATTATTTGGATACAATCTAACACCTGTAGACACGTAATAAGTCTATTTTTAATGATTGTCGTTGTCCTCATATGTCTATCTTTACCTCCAAATATCTCGGTAACGTGACACTTTGGGGTACTATGTTACTTGAAATTATTTGTTCGTCTATGTGTCCTCTATCCATACATACCACTTTCATCGTGCGCCGCGATTTCGAAAAAAAATCAAAATGGCGGCGGGACGCTATGCCAGCTTCCATACAAAAAGGTTCAAACCCCTTTGAGTTTAATATTAGTGCGTAAAGGATTAATGGAAAGGATCTTTGCTCTCTAACCAACAGGAATTCACGGTTTCATCACGCAAAAAATACGTGGTCGAAGTAAAATTACCTAAATGCGCGCAGAGTATTTTTGTTTAATGAGTCCGCAATAGGTTTTTTATCATAATATTATATTCATATCTTACAGTATCTAAAAATAGAGCTTTGTATGTATGTATTAAACATCTCGATAAAAAGATGGCGGCTTCAAAACAACTGCTCTATGTTTCATCAATTTTCGGCGAAAGTGACACATGTACGTGACTCTGTCCGAAAAAAAAAACCTGAGTGGTTTTGAAGTGTTAGTCACCCCCAAAGAAGGTTTTCTTCAAAAAGAGTGAAAAAAGAGCTTCAAGAAGATAAATTCACTCACTTTGATACAAATTGGCAGTTTTGAAGCTAATAAAGGCGACGTCGCTTTTTCCCTCAACAAGCAATTGCAGCGCTGCAATCTCACCACTGACAACTTTATCGCCATTTTTAATACACCCATTCGTAAATCTATTCAAATTAGCTTGACTATTAACATCTCCCTCCAGTTCTTCTATACCAGGAGCGCATATTTCACTGAAGTAGTTGGTCATGGCGTCATTACAGTTTAGCTTCTCTTTGGTTTTTAAGTATTGCAGGACGGTATGCCACGCCATTCCATCGTAGAGCGGGAAAGCCGCGCGTTTCCCGCTCAGATCCTCCATCTTTGTTATGACGTCACTTTTTTTGACATAAGCTACGACAGTGTCCATCTTCTCGACGATGGGTGTCGTTTCATATAGGACGGGTTCCAAGCCATAGTCTCTGAAAAAAATACAAAAGTACCTAAAATAATATATAATAAAGTAGAGTCCGGTAAAAACAGAACACGGTTTTAAATGCCGCTTCCTTAAAGAGACCTTTTTTTTTTTTTTTTTTTTTTTTCGTGGGGAAATCCTCATGGATACCTTTGCATTTGGGGAAATGCAAAGGTTATGTCGGACTCTTACCGACTAAAACCCCACGGTGTTCCATCTCGTCACTGGCATATTTGGGCACAGGGTCACAACGTATTCTACTGTAACCCAGCCAGTGGCGCCCGATAAGTCAGGCCCTACGCACGGACTAAAAGTCCATTAAGCTGCAAAGGTTGGCGAGCCAGGAACACTGGGCTCGCCTTCCATCTCGGGGACCAGTATTCCTGCGAGCGACAGACTCCCCACGTCTGTCGCTCGGAAGTCCCTCTCAAGGGGGCAGGCGGCGGTCATACGCGGCTCGTCTGCGCCCGATTCTCCTTCGGCGGATGGGATGAGACTCCACGTCTTCCTCTCTTGTTCGCTCCGCCATCTCCTTTTCCTTCATCACCTCCTCGCAGAAGGCGACCATAGCCGACCAAGCCCTCTCATCGCCCACCATGGCTTTAACCACCGTGTGCAATGAGAGGTCCTGCCCCACAACATCCAAAAGCGGCTGGCGTGTCTCCGTCCATGCTGGGCACTCCGCCAGCGTGTGTTGCGCCGTATCTGTGGAATTCCCACACTGATGACATTCTTCAGTGGGCTCCCTTCGCGCCACCTTGCACAGGTACCTTCCGAAGCACCCATGCCCCGCAAGAACCTGTACAAGGTGGAACGTAATTGTACCATGCTTCCTGTTCATCCACTCCTCAAGGACAGGACGGATGGCCTCAATGGTTACATGACCCGCAGTGGGTGACTCGAGCCTGCCCTTCCAATAGGAGAGGAGCTCGGCCTGCGCTGTTCGCCGCCAACCATCTATCTCCGCCGGAGAAGGGTGTTCCCCCCGCATTCGGGCATCCACCCTCATCCGATAAACCTTAGTCAGCATCATAGCATCCAGGTCCCAAGGTGGGGTTCCAGCCAAGACACAGGCTGCCTCGTAGGATATGGTTCGGTATCCTCTTATCAGCCTCACCGCCATGACACGTTGCGCTCTCCGCAGTAGGGGTCTCGTTCGGACGGTCAGGCTGTCCATCCAGATAGGTGCCCCGTACAGGGCCATCGACCGTACCACACCTGCATATAGACGACGGCAGCCAGCATTTGGTCCCCCCACGTTGGGGAGGAGACGACTCAGCGCCCCGGCAGCTCCAATAAGCTTGGGAGCGAGTCTACGAAAATGCTCCTCGAATTTCCATCGGCTGTCGAGGACAAGTCCGAGATATTTCATCGTTGACCCGACAGCGATGGAAACTCCGTCCACCACCAGTACTGCATTAGCTGGGGGAGCCATTCTCGGCCCATGGAAACACAAGGCTTCCGACTTATTAAGGGCTACTTTAAGTCCCAACCGTTGGATTCGGGCTACGATTAGAGCCACGCCCGCCGTAGCCAGCTCACGCACTTCATCAAAGCTGCCAGCTGTGGCAGTCACTAGGGTGTCGTCCGCGTAACATGTTACGTCGATACCACGAACATTTACGCCTCTCAGCACCCAGTCATACCCTATGTTCCACAGCAGCGGTCCTAGGACCGACCCCTGCGGAACACCGCACGACATTTGGCGCCGAACCCATTCATCACCAGGCACAGGAT
Organism: Erebia aethiops; assembly: GCA_923060345.2. Lineage (NCBI taxonomy): Eukaryota > Metazoa > Arthropoda > Insecta > Lepidoptera > Nymphalidae > Erebia > Erebia aethiops. The sequence goes on from CAKLPR020000015.1 coordinate 679,012, forward strand.
ACTCAACAGCTCTCTCTGATAAGTAGGCCTCTATTACACGCCGCAAGTAAGCAGGAAGAGCATGGAATTTAAGCGCCTCTTGGATGCTGCCCCAGGGCAGGGTGTTGAAGGCATTGGCGATGTCTAGAGACACCGCCAGAACCACTTCGCCCCGTGTTGTCGCTTCCTCCGACAAGGCCTTCACCCTAGCGACAGCATCCACAGTAGATCTGCCCCGACGGAAGCCAAACTGGTACCCGCTAAGGTCCGGACCCGTCTCCTCCAGGTGTCGGACAATACGAGCCGAGATCACTCGCTCGAACAGCTTGCCCACCTCATCCAACAAGACAATCGGCCGATATGCCGTTGGTGAGTGTGCTGGGCGTCCCTCCTTACGCAGCAGGACCAGTTTTCCCGTTTTCCATCGACGTGGAAACTGGCCCCGCTCCAAACAAGCGCTAAACAAAGCTCGCACCCGCGGCTCCAATGGCCCAAGAGCCAGCACCCATGCCCGACCGGGAATTCCATCTGGTCCCGGGGCAACGTTCCTGGACCGAAGTCGCAGCAGTGCCGCCCCCAATTCACCCTCGGAGACTTCAGGAGCCCCCAGATCGGGTGAGTCCGACCCTCCGGGCAAAGTCATGCATGGTGGTTCCCATTCGGGCACGTCGGGGAACAGGGCCTCGACCACCGTGTTCAACAGCTGGGGCTGCAGGCTTTGGGTCAAAGGCGGAACACTTGGCCGAAGCTTTCGCATTACCGCCTTATAAGGCCTACCCCACGGATCGCAATTGAGGCCTTCAAGCATGACCTCATTAGCCAGCTCCTTTGCGGATCGGATCGCCGTCTGTAGCGCCACCCTGGCATCTTTATATATTCCATAGAGACGCTCCTCCTCAACTTCGTCCCGAGGGCGGCGTCTTCGGCATCGAGTGTATGGGCGCCTCGCCTCAATACAGGATCTGCGGAGCTGAGCTATTTCCGCAGACCACCAGTACACCGCACCACTCGGCGGGTGAGGACCGATACGTGGCATGGCCACGTCAGCGACTTGCGTCATGGCCTCACTAAGCCACTCGACCTCCTCGTCCACCTCCACCAGGGCTCTCGTCCCAGCCACCCATGCCTGAACTATAGCCGCCTCCATAAGTAGCTCCCGATTGATATTTTTTACCGACCACCGCGGACGTCCACCTCGTCGCGATCGACCTGGAATGCTGACAGCTATCGGATTTACGGGCAACACCTCAAACCGGATATAGCGGTGGTCCGACAAGGTCTCCTCCTCTTCCATCACCACCCAATTGTGAACACGGCGAGCCAATGCAGCATCAGCGAACGAAACGTCCACAATGCTAACTCCCTGACGTCGCACGCATGTGGGAATTGACCCTCGATTCAAAACCGAAAGTCCCGTGAGTACGGCCCACTCCTCTAGCACCCCGCCACGCGTATCCGTCGCTGGCGATCCCCACGCCACGGACTTGGCATTGAGATCGCCAGCCACAAGCACCCGGTTAGGGTGGCTTCGACCGATCAGAGCCCTCAATTGGTCCAGATAGTCTTCAAATTCCGCTAGACTGCGATTTGGCGAGAAGTATACGCTAATAACCACTACCCCCCCCACAAGAGCTGCGACGTACCCCCTACCCCTCACGACCTGCTCGAACGCAGGGGAGCCAGTTCGGGTGACCAAGGCCACCAGACCATCCCGGTCTCCCGTCCAGTTATCCCTACAAGGAATGGAGTAGGGCTCAGCGACTACAGCTACATCAACCAACCATTCCGCCATGCCCTGAAGCAAAAGGTCCTGGGCTCTGGCACAATGGTTGATGTTTGCCTGCATAAAACGCATTGCCATCTCAGTCGACTACCATTCCCGCTCCCTCCTGGCGCCTTGTCTCACCAGAACTGGTGGACGGGTGCTCAGGCTGCGAAGAGGCCCTGGGGACATCGCGTGCCTTTTTATCATTCTTTTTGGGCGGAAGGTTACATTTTCCGCCCCCTAGCCTATGTTTGGCGGGCTCTCCTGACGCTGCACATAATGAGCAGTTTGGCTCAGCCAAACAGGTAGCCGCTTTGTGACCGGCAACACCGCAGCGGTAGCACTCGCTGCTGCGATCCACCTCCGCCGTGCATGTTGAGCTAACATGTCCAACCTGCAAGCATCGGTAGCAGCGCAGAGGTCTTTGCTGTAGAAGCCGAACCCGAGCCGTAACCCAGCCGATGGTTATGCGGCCTTCGCTCACAACCTTCTTTGCAGCAGCAACTGGGCAGCTGACCCAGGCTGTTCCTGAGCCTCTGGGAGCGCGTTGGACTGCCCCAACTTTTACTGCCTCAATTGTGCAGCCACCTTCCCGTGCTACGGCAGCAGCGATCTCTTTGACATCTATCGAGTCATCTAGACCGTAGACTCTGAGATCTACAGTCTTTACCGGCCTAGAGACTTTAGCGATCTCTTCTGGAATCACCTCTCTGAGTTTTTGAGCCAGGGAGTCAGCCATGTCTCCACTCGCTTCTCCGGGGATCTCCAGTACCCGGGCCCCAGTGGCCGCTTGCCGGAATCTGACACAGGGGATACCTATGCCAGAGAGGTCGATTCTTGCCCTTGCCTGGCATAGGACCTCCTTATAGGTCATCCCCTTCTCCTCTACCCCGGGTTGCAGCGTAACAACAACTGCCGCTGTTCGGGGCGGACGCAGCTTCCCAGGCTTGCCAGCCTTCTTTTTCCCCTTGGGTGATGATGTATTTTCTTTATTTTCTTTCATCTTCTTCCCTCCCTTACCGACCTTCGTCCATTCTCCCTCACCACTGTCAGCAGCCGGAGCCGGAGCACTAGTCTCAGCCTGGCCTGCGTGCACAGGTTTCTCACTCTTCCTGCTCCCGCCCTTGGATTGGCTTGATGTCTTCGGAGCTGCCGTCCCCCTCGGGGCCCTCGCCTGCGTCCCCTGGTCTTGGGCGTTGGCCTTCTCCCCGTTCCGCCTGTCCGATGCGAGTGGAGGCCGAAGCCTCTCCTCTGGTGGTAACCGTCGCTCCATGGATGCCATCCGCGCGTCTATCAAATTCCCCACCTGGATCATGATAGACCGCGCTAGGTCATCAGCTGTTCCCAGTCCAGGCCCCTTTGGAGACTCCGGCGGTGCCGTCGTCTTAGGAGCAGAAGCGGATGGTTTAGGCGTAGACGTTGAGTGTCCGTCCGTACCGGTGCGCATTACCTCCTTGCGCAGCTCCGCCATCTCTTTTCGGAGCTCTTCAATCTCGCGTCTAAGGCACGCATTCTCAGCCTGCAGCTTGGCCGTCTCATCCTGAGAGAATTTGAGATTTAGGGCCTCCACCGCCTCCTTAATGGAGTTCCCTGCCTCTTTAAGGGCACGTGTAAAGGTGCCCTTCAAGTTCTTCGATTTAGTCGCAACCCGGAGGATCACATTCACATCGTTACACACCTGCTGTGCTAGTGCCGCACTGTCGACAGTTGTGTGGAGCCCCAAGGATGCCCTCGCAATACCAGCAGACCGGGCCATTTCCTGGACTTCGTCTTCTCCATCGTCGACTGCTCTCGGCTTTAGAAAATCCGCTTTGCGGCTCGTTTCTTGGGACTCTCTTGGAGCCTCATCCGCCTCACTGGTCGACGTCCCCGATTTATTAAGGCGTTTTCTTTTCACCGTTTGATTTACCGGCTTCGAACGCCCTCTACTACTACACTTAGAAGAACGCATATTTCTGCTACTGGACTCTGATTCTGAAGTACCAGTCAGCTCCATATTATCTTCTCCATACAGGCACACCGTCCCCGACGATGCCTGCAATTTGTCCACCACAACCACACTTCTCTCTTCATTCACCTTCTTTCCTTCCTCCACACTCAGTTTGGGTTTATTTTTATTTTCTTCCATATTAGATCCCACGAGTACAACGGAATAAGATCAACCCGGGCAGAGCCGTAATTACCCGAGCAGGTGTACATTTGTGACCAACCAGAGGGGCCACAGGTACTCTGGCTGGTGGTGTGCTAATGACTGAAGCCCTTGCGGGGCAGAATCCCTCAGCCACTCATCTCCTCGCCGCACACCAAAACTTGAGATTAGGATATTTTTTATAGAGGTTTATTCCTCGCGGTCCGGGCGGTTAAGCCAAGACCATCGGTCCCAGTGTCAGGTCGTGAGACATGACCACGGCCACCACTCCTATGGGATTACGATTTGGCGGCGAGGGCTGCGCAGGACTATTTCCCACGCATCCCGCTCGGAGGCAGGGTGAGTGCACTCCGAGCTCGCCTCAGGACTCCTCACCTCCAGAGGATCCTCCTCCCTCCGCGTACCCTCTGAAAACAGAGGGACGCTGGGCGTTCCCGCCCCCTTCGGTAATTTTTTAACGAGGTTTTCTTCCTCGCAGGGCCGCATCCAGCAACTTCCGGGCGTTCCCGCCCCCTTCGGTTATTTTTTAACGAGGTTTTCTTCCTCGCAGGGCCGCATTCGGCCACTTCCGGGCGTTCCCGCCCCCTTCGGTTATTTTTTTTACGAGGTTTTCTTCCTCGCGATAGGCGTATTCGCCCCCCCCGCCCCCCTGGGTTCCTCCACTGTGCCCTCAGCTAATCAGAGGGACACGCGGAGAACCTCCCCCTCCCCCCCCGCCAGGTTATTAGCCATGGCTAACAATATCCCATATAGAGAAATTGTTAACCATGTTTACCGGGGTGCACCGGCCCAAGCGCTGCCCTTCCCTCCGGACGTATCCAAAGGGACTAGCAGCGCCCAAGCACTCTTGGAGGTTACCTGGCCCACCACCCCTCCTTAAAGAGACCTCGCTCAACCCATTCTTACTTTTTAAATTAGAGATTCAGAGACTAACGCGCCTTGCACCCTTTAATCGGCTAAACTTGAACTCTTTATGAGCCACTCGCAGTCACCAACAGCCACGTCACGTTTTCCCCGCTGTACAGCTTTGAGACAATCCCAAGATGTGTCATTCACTGCAATATTGCAATGACGGATTGACACCGTATACCGCAACCTTTTCAATCGATATACGTCAAGTTTCCACGATGGATGTCTTCATCTCGATAGAACACTGTCTTATGTCGCTTAATTCCAGCTACTTCGCATTTATTCTTATTTAAATTAGAGGTACAGAGAGCTGTGTGCCTGCATTTGCACCTTTTAAACCCATTTACACCAATTCTAAAGAAATGTGCCTGCAATTGCAACTTACTACACCCATTCTCACCCATTAATGCACCCATCAACCGACTAACCTTGAACTTTTTATGAGCCATTCACTATCACCAACAGCCACGTCACACTCTCCCCGCTGTACAGCTTTGAGACAATCCCCAGTGCTGTTCCTCACTACACACTGCAATGGCGGATTGATGCCATACACCGCGCCCGCTTCGCTCAGCCATTCGCATTTATTTCTTTCTAAATTGGAGGTAGTGCAGAGGGTTATGTGCCTGAAAAAAATATTTCTTTAAAATTCCATGAAAAAATAAAACTAAAGGCACCCTATTCGGTAACCTCGGTAACCAAACTCAAACTGAACAACCCATAGACATTCTTCATTATTTATGTCACACTTATCTGGACCAGCAGCAGGGCGACCGCGTATCTTTTGCATCAATCATTATTACATCGCAATCACCTCTGATTGGTTATTATGGTATTAATTTATGGTATTCTTGCTGCGTCAATGGATTTCGTCCAATAGTGGAAGAGTGTTAACCAATCAGAGGTGATTGCGATGTATCAATGATTGATGCAAAAGATACGCGGTCGCCCTGCCGGTGGCCAAAATTGGAACAAATTATGCCTGTGAGGCCTGTTAGCTTTTTTTATTTATTTTTCTTAAATAGTCTACTTATAATATAGTTGTGTTCCCGATATACCACGACCTTCACTGATCTGTTTAATGGATGAAACCTACTTTATATTTTTATTTAATAATAGATAAATACGCCTCAAAAAGGTTGGCTGGCTGTAATTTGGCACAGAGATAGATTTTCTGTTTGTACTATGTTATTATAGTCTGGAATAACACATAGACTACTTTTTTTTCCCGGAAAATTAAAGAGTTCCCGCGGGAACCAAAAAACCTCAATATAGTAAAATTAAATGTCTGACCTCGGTGGGTCACATCCACTCTGGCTGTACGCCTCCCTGAACCCTTGAGCTGACGCTAAATAGTCGAGGGGGGTTTTGGGTGGGTTCAACGGTGTGGGGGGCTGTCGTATTTCCAGCAGGGAGGTCAGAGCCCCCTGCCAGTGCCCGTTGAACATGTCATCTTCCTTCAAAGAGCCTATGAGTTTGCTCACTGCTGCTGCCGCCTTTCTGTAAAGAAGAATATGACGTTAAAAGAGTGGCTCACAATAAAATCTTATCTTATCTTATGTTATGTTAGGTTATGTTATATTATGTTATGTTATGTTATGTTATCTTATCTCATCTTACTAATATTATAAATGCGAAAGTTTGGATGGATGTATGGATGTTTGTTACTCAATCACGCCCCAACGGTTGAACGGATCTGGCTGAAATTTGGCATAGACACAGAGATAGATTATAGTCTGGAATAGCACATAGACTACTTTTTATCCCGGAAAATTAAAGAGTTCCCGCGGGAATAACAAAAAACTAAAACCATGCGGATGAAGTCGCGGGCATCAGCTAGTATTTAAATATATTATTAAAAATAATTAAAATATAAACCTCAAAACTTTAATGTCTTAGACATTAAAGTTTAATTACGAATGTAGTACCTATATTTATCCTTAAGACCTTTTGTCTTTGTAACAACGCGAGCATGTCGGTGACGCGAATCTACAAGTTTACCCCCTAACAAAAAGTGCTCAACGAGGCTAAAAGAAGTTTTCACTGCAAAAAAAGGGTGTCGTGTAAAAAATATCAAGTAATCCTATATATTTTGTGAGATGGTGATAATAAAAAAAACCCGGCTGAGTTTGTTGTGGGCTCTTCTCAGACCAGGGCGCGTTTGGAACCCTTGTAGCTTTAGTTTTAAGATACCGTAGATAATTATCACCATCAAGTCTTAGTCCTTGTAAACATGACGTTCAGAAGGTGTACTTTGTAGGTACCTATTTTGAATAAAGATGCTTTAATTTTGAAATTTGACTTTGAAAATAGCAGAAATACTAACCTTTTAGCGATGACGACAGGCCAGGGCCGGTTGAGCCAAACGCAGGGGGTCGTGTTGTCTTCAATGGGCTGCCATGTGCCGTCGCGGCAGAGGTACGCGAATTGCTTGCTCGAGAGCATGGGCTCTCCCGACACGGACGATGAGTTTAACTGCCAGATAAATGGACCAAAAATTGCAGTTGACATAAAAGCGAGACAGAAAAGTGGTCGGGGACATTGAAAGTTGGAATTGATTACACAGTTCTAACAGCCCGAATGAATATATATGTCAACGTAAGATTGCAAAAACCGTTAGATTGTAATCTAACTAGCGAAATTGTAAACTGTCGACAGTTTACAATTTAACGCATTATTTTTCGGTAGATTGTAATCTGTTAGGTATATTAACCCGATAAAACCTAAGTGCGCTAGAACTGGTTATTTATGTCAAACCCTAACCTAACCTACAAGGAAGAGACAAGAAAACGTAAATCTTACTAATATTATAAATGCGAAAGTTTGGATGTATGGATGTCGGTATGGATGTATGGATGTATGGATGGATGTTTGTTACTCAATCACGCCCCAACAGCTGAACGGATCTGGATGAAATTTGGCACAGAGATAGATTATAGTCTGGAATAACACATAGGCTACTTTTTATCCCGGAAAATTAAAGAGTCCCCGCGGGAACCACAAAACCTCGATCCACGCGTACGAAGTCGCGGGTATTCGCTAGTACAATTAATATTTCAAAAATTTTCGATTGACACTCAGAATATTGAACGGTTCAATATTCTGAATGTCAATCGACAGATTTGTCGACAGTTTACAATTCCGCTAGTTAGATTAAAATCTATCGGTTTTTGCAATCTTACGGTGACATAATATATAAGTACGTACAGTTCCACCAACTTATCTGGCCCGGTGGCCAAAATTGGGTATTTAACTACTATTCTAATAAATAATTTTTTAGTGGTTTAATTATGTAGAGGATTTCCCAAAAGTCGTAATTCCCACGTGCCCTGTTAGTTTTATGCTGAATCACTATTTTAAACTATCGATTAAAATAAAAAAAATGCGTCGAATTTTGATAACGTCACTATTCAATATTTCATACAAAATTCCATACTAAGCACGCTTTTTGACGTTTGAAAAAAAGTTGCTGATTTGACTATATTTGTCAAATACCCAATTATTTGAACAAATTATGCCTGTTTCGTTTTTGTTTTTATTTTATTTTTTAAACGCAGTCACCCGGTCAGATAATTTTGTGGTACTGTACTTAGATATTCATTCGGGCTGTTCAAATAGGTACGGATTTCTTGTAGTACTCTAAAGTCTAAGATCGCTTGTTGACAACTGGAATAATGGGGCGTATTTTGTACCAGTACTAATTAATTAAACTAAAACTCCATGAAGTGCAGTAGTCCTCAATACTAGCCAGCGGTTAATGTAACGGGCCCCTATTTCGTGATAGATTTTCTGGCGCAAAAAATAAGCAATTTAAATATTATTTATTTAAACGATACATTTCTATAAAGTCTTTATCATTTAAACTGTCCAAAAAATCAAGTACCAACATTTTGGCTGCTAAACTGAAAGCAATACGACCCTCGAAACTGGCAGCCGGCCACGAACAGCTGTGGGGTTAGATCAAGTAGAGTCGAGTAGAAGAGTATATAGCTTACTCCAAACAAATACCACACGTCATAAAGTTCACCCCACATGAAGCATCTCCAGAGTTGTTCAGAAGAGTCGTATTACTCACTCCAAAGATATACTGCACGTCAAATAGTTCCCCCCACATGGCGTCACCAGAGTTGTCCAGAAGGCATTCCAACGCGCCAGTGGCTCCCCAATACTTGTCGTCTTCTCTACACGCCGGGTTGGCGCAGCCGGCGCAAAGATTCGGGTATTTACCCTCTGTCAAAACAAAATGGAGGATTTGATTTCAGTGTACGAATTCATTTCAAACTTCAAACATCAATCTTCAAATAAACTTTTTAAAGTGCTTTTGAATCGTCTAAGTTGAATTTAAGATATGGTAAACCTTCATAAAGTCTATTATTATACATTAATATATAGGTACATACGGGTACAAAAACTCAAGGTTAAAAAAAACTAGTAGGTATATTTGGGGATAAGCAACATTTTTTTTTTTAATTTTCTGCCATTTTGCATCTCAGCTTTGGAAGAAAGCGGAGATCTGGTGTTGGAGTCATAAACACAAGAGATGATAAGGTAAGAAAAAGAACAAGGAAAGAAGAAAGAAAGCAAGAAAAAAAAACTTACTGAGTTCAGCATCTCTCTTATCATCTGGCACCCAGGGGCCAGCTTTGCAGGCTTTGAGGAAGAACTCAGACAACGCCTTTATTTTGTTCTCCGCTAGGGTCAGGTCTGGGTCACAGGCGCGAGGGATTATCAGGGATTCCAAGTACTATAATTGAGAAAAATAAATTAATATATAAGTAATATGGCAGATAAATTAATTTTGCTCGAATTCTGATGGATGATTCATTTTCATTTTTCATGATCTTTAGTAAACAATTTGAATTGCTATTTCGGCCGAGACTTGTATAGTGCTTTTCTCCAATTCGCGAGGAAACAATAAACAGAATTGGGTTTTTGACTAGTCAAATAAATTATTTTTTAGTGATTATTTAATAGAGGACTTGCAAAAAGACGTTATGTTATATCCACGTCTCCTGTTAATTTTGTGTTTCATCAACCATTTTAAATCTTTGATTAAAGTCAAAATTAAGTCCATTGACTTAAAAGTCAACTGAATTGTGACTTCATCAAAATGCCGTCACAATTTAGTATTTCATAAAAAAAATCCGATACTAATGGCGCGTTTCAAAGTTTGAAAAAAGTACCTGATTTGACTAGTCGTCAAATACCCAATTTGTTAAGAAAGCTTTTCAACCATTGAAATAGAATGAGTACTAGAAACAGGGTCACGAACAAAAAATATCGCAAAAATGTCCCAATTTGCACACACATAAACATTTGTATAGATAGATAGATAGATAGATAGATAAACTCTTTATTGCTACACAGGACATAAAAATACAAAGAAAAGAAAACATAACAAAACAAAGTGCGCAAGGGCGGTCTTATCACTAAAAGTGATCTCCTCCAGACAACCCATTAATTAAAAACCTTTATGATAGGAGCGGGATAGTGCAACAATATAGACAGCCATACAATATACTACATAAACCTTACATACTAATAATACATAAATAATTTTATAAATACATATAAACATAAATATATATACCTATAAACCTACATATACAATACTTAAATATTCTATAGCATACTAGCATTAGTTAGGTAATAATCCTTTAAACGATTCTTGAACATATGTAAAGATTTGGATTGTCTAATGTCATTCGGTAGGACATTCCAAAGCTTGACCGTCTTTACTGTGAAGGAATTCCCATACACCTCCGTATGACTAAGTGGTATTCTCAACCTGTTGTCATCTTTAGACCGCAAATAAATAGACAAGTCGTTGCTGCCAAGAAAATTGAACCGCTCTTTCAAGTAAGGTGGCGTTTGAGGATAATATAATATGGAGTACAAGAGAGAAAGAGCATGTAAGTTTCTACGGGAACGAATTGGCAGCCACTTTAACTGAGCACGAAATTCAGATACATGATCGTACTTGCGTAAACCAAAGATAAATCGTATACATACATTTTGCAGTCTGTCAAGTTTATTGAGCATGGTCTCAGATAAATCCAAATAACAAACATCTGCGTAATCCAACATGGGTAAGAGCAGAGTATTAGCTAAGAGGATTTTAGTTTTAATCGGTAAAAAATGTTTCCACCGTCGTAAGCACCCAATAGCAGCAAAGATCTTACGACTTAACTCCGTAACTTGTGGAACCCAAGATAAAGAATTATCAAGAATAAGGCCAAGATCCTTGACTGTACTAGTGTAAGGTATAGCTGTTCCATCTAAGACTACAGGTGGTATACTATTATAAGAAAGTAAGGAAAGGTAATATTTGCTACCTATAATAGTCACCTGTGACTTATTTGGATTTATCAAGAGACCATAAGATCGACACCAAGCGCTAATCTTATTCAGATCAGCATTAAGGGAATCAATAGCTACAGCAAGGTCATCAATGGCTGCTGATACATAAACCTGCAAATCGTCAGCATATAAATGATAAGATGAAGAAATTACTGAAGAAATAGAGTTTATATAAATAGAGAAGAGAAGAGGAGAGAGTACACCACCCTGCGGCACACCAGATTTGAGAGGAATGAGCGACGATAACTTGTCATCTGAACGAACACACTGCTGACGATGACACAGATATGATCGAAACCAGTTAGTAGCAATAGGAGAAATACTAATTGCTTTTAAGATAGCCAAAAGTAAATCAAAGTCTACGGTGTTAAAGGCGTTACTGAAGTCTAAAAGTGCAATTACAGTAAGAAGTTTATTATCAACAGCATAACGGATATCATCGCAGACCTTGACAAGGGCTGTTGCTGTACTATGTCCCCGGCGAAAACCCGATTGTAAATCTGTTAAAATATTATGTCTAGATAGATAAATACTTAATTGCTGATGCACAATACGCTCAAGCACTTTGGACAAGAAAGGAAGAATAGAAATAGGTCGAAAATGAGAAGGAGTCGTAGGGTTAGAAACTTTAGGAATAGGTATAATATAAGCTTTGGCCCAAGCTGTGGGAAAAGTACCAGAAGAAAGTGAATAATTAATAATATGACACAGCACTGGAAGGACACTTTCAAGTGAAGATAATATCATCTTCCTACTTATTCCATCACTACCAACGGCATCTGATTTCACAGCCAAGATGTGTTTCTTAACCTCACTACAAGTCGTCGTACTAAACTGAAATTCTGGTCCACCATACTACTACTTTACTTGTTTGTATACTGAGTGGGAAATGTAGAAAAATGTATTATATTAGCAACAACTTCAGTTAATTATGCACCTTAAGTTTAACACATAAAGCTACATTACGATTAGAAAATATTAATTTTTAAGACGTTCTGTCATCAGAGAAAAGGTAGGAATAACCTTTCAATCCAAAACAAAAAGTAATTTTTAAAATAAGTACAACAATATTTATTATTAAAATAAAACTTAATATGTAAGCAATAAGGTACTTCATACGTTGCCAAATTGATACCTTTACACTATTTTGGAACAAGACGCAACTCTTGGCATCACATTGTCAATATCAACAACGTCAATTTATTATAAACCTTAAAACTTAGAATTTAAGTTGAATTACGAATGTAGTATGTTTATATTTAAGACCTTTTGTCTTTGTAAAAAGGCAAAAACAAAAAATTCAATGGAACGAAATTCAAATAGAACAATGGAGACATGGAGTTGCTGATTTTTTAAAGTTGTATATCGTGGTGGTATGTGGTCGTGTATATTTATTACTAGCTTACGCGCCCCAGCAACTCACTTATGTGTTATACTTGTACAGTATGTTTTATTTATCAAAATAAATATTGATACAGTTTTGGTGGGTAGCACTGCGAAAAACCACGTAGGTTTAAATGGCGTACTCTCTCCTCTTCTATCAATATTTATAACTATACAATGTTATGATATGCATAAGTATCTGTGTAAAAACATGAGGAAACTAAAACTAAACTATCTAACATTTGTTTAAGAAGTAAGATTTTAACTTAAAATTAAATTTTCCTTACTTAGTTTCATTTTAAAATTAATATCAAGGTTAAAAATCTACGTTTTATTGACGTATTACACGTAAACTTAAAAAGTACCAAGTAAACTTTATTCAGATTTAGCCTTTGCGGCTTTTATTATTTTTTACTACATTTTTTTATAAAATATTTATGTAAAGTATTATATTATATGATTTGCGTTGGGGCGCGATGGATGTTTTGAAGTAAACGATATTTTAATACTTTAAGTTTTATTAGAGACGTGCTACATGGCCGATGGCGTAAGACCAAGAGAGCGAGACAGATAACACAAACAGCGATAGACCTTATTCTAGATAATAGACTGTAGACAAAGACCATAGACATAAGATTTATTATTCTATGTAACATCTTCCCTTTTAAAAGAAAACAATTTAAAACTTTCTGTACCTTATCATAGCATTCTCCTTTTTTTTTTTTAGCTTGACTTTTACATTCTGTACAAAAGTTAAGTTACAATTTATACTAATACAATTCAATAATTTTACATTTATCTATGCTGGTATACTAGTTACATTTTACAAAACTGAACAAGTTTTAATTTTTGAACGTTAACACAATTTTACAGTACTCTGTGGAATTACTCTATGGCATCTAATGTCAATGTCGTAATAATGTCATAATGACAAGTTGACTTTTTAGGTTAATACAAATTACAAAGTAAACAATAAAATATTAATAAAAATTACTTACAAGTTGAACTTACAATAATAGTTATTCTAATCATACAACGTAATGCATTATACATATCCTTAATTATGTACAATATACACCATATCTCTTTACAGGTTTACGAATACGAGCGGATCGTGATTTTACAGGTGAATTTTGATGTATTTGTGTTTTTATTAATGTGTTTTTGTTTTCAGGTGTTGACTGTGTTGTGTGCTGCTGTGACTGATATGAAGTGTTTTTTATAATAAACTGACGATTTCGCCTAAATTGTCCTAGTTCACTTGTAATTAGGTAACTCCTAGGTTCAGGACCTACCTGGGAAATAATTCCTGGGACCCATTTTTTGTCTTCAGGCTTGTGTTTAAATAAAACTTTATCACCTATTTGTAAAGGTGTAAGTATTTTTGTATGTCTATTATAGTAAAATGTTGTATAAGACTTTTGTTTTTCATTTATTTCCTTTATTTTTTCTGTATTGCAAAGACTAGGTTTTAAGTTTTCTTTTATTGTAGGGACAACTGTTCGCAGTTTTCTAGACATAGAAAGTTCTGCAGGTGAATATTGACTTTGTTTAGGTGTATTTCTGTATAATAGTAATGCTAGATACATATCAGACTTATCAGTTTTACACTTGACTAACATATTTTTTATGGTTCCAATTGATCTTTCAACTAGACCATTTGACCTACTCAAGTAAGGACTTGAAGTTATGTGTTCTATATCCCATTCCTTAGTAAATAGACTAAAATCCGTGCTTTTAAACGGTTGACCATTGTCCGAGATTAGAATCCGACAAATCCCATGACGTGCTAAAATAGATTTTAATTGAGTAATAACTTGACTAGCTGTATAGCCTGACTTCAACATGGCTAGCTCAACATACTTTGAGTAATAATCGACAACTATTAAGTATTTAGTATGTTCAAATTGAAATATGTCAATACCGACTTTATACCATGGTATATTTTCATATTGATGTTGAATAATAGGTTCTTTACTGTTATTCCTGCGATAGGATAGACAAACATTACATTGACTTATGTATTTTTCAATATCATTTTGCATATTAGGCCAATAGACTGTAGTTTTAGCTAGACGGATTGAACTATTTATACCTTGATGGCTACTATGAATTAATTTCAATATGTACTCTCTCATTGACTCTGGAATTATAATACAGTTTGACTTGAAGACTACGCTATCAATGACATATATTTGGTCTTTTAGACTATAATAACATTTGACTGACTGACTAACAGAACGTTTATGCTCTGGCCATCCATTGTGGCAGTATTGTATAATTTGACTTAATGTTTGATCTTTTACTGTATGTTCTTTGAGCTCTTTTAATTTCTCTGGACTGACTGAAAGATTAGACATTATTAAATTAACATGTAAATCTATGTCTTGATCTACCTCTGACAAACAAGTTTCTTTTAAGGCTGCTCGAGACAATGTATCTGCAATGTACAGGTATTTACCTGGTTTGTATACTACATTTAAATCATAAGGCTGTAATCTTAGCATAATTCTTTGCAATCTTGGAGGTATATCATATAATGCTTTTTTGAACAATGTTATAAGGGGTTTGTGATCAGTTTCCACTGTTACCCGCTGACCATAAACATATTGATGATACTTGGTACAACCAAAAAGTACTGCAAGCAATTCTTTTTCAATTTGTGAGTATGATTGCTGACATTTTGTTAGTGAAGCTGATGCATATGCAATTGGTTGCATGTCATGAGACAAAACTGCACCCATAGCATCTTTTGATGAATCTACAGACAAAATTAGTTCTCTGTTAGGATCAAAATATGTCAAGACTGGTGTAGAGCTAATTAATTTTTTAATGTTATTAAATTGGAGTTCATGATAATCTGACCAATACCATGCACTATCTTTTGACAAAAGTGCTCTTAAATGACTAATTTCCTGTGACAAATTTTTGATAAAAGGACCAAGATAGTTGACCATACCAAGAAATCTTTGTAATTCTGTGATATTTTTAGGACTTTCCATTTTGCAAATAGCTTCTACTTTTGACTTATCGACTTGCACTCCTTCTTTATTAAATATATGACCTAAATATTTTACTTGTTCTTGACAAAAGACAGACTTTTCTTTGTTAAATCTTAAGTTAATTTGACGTGCCCTTTCTAAAACTTTTTGCAAACGTTCATTATGTTCATCTGCAGTTCTACCATAAATAAGAAAATCATCCATCATGATTTTAACACCATCAATGTCACCAAATCTTTTTACCATTTCTCTGTGAAATATCTCTGGAGCTGCATTGATACCAAAAGGTAATCTAGTGAATCTAAAACGTCCAAAAGGTGTAATAAACGTACATAGCTTTGAAGAAGCTTCTGTCAATTTTAACATCCAATAACCTTTATTAGCATCTAACGTTGAAAAATATTGAGCTCCGGCAAGACTGGATTTAATTTCATCTAGAGTTGGAAATTGAAAATGAGACCTTAAAATTGACTGATTAAGTTTTCTGGGGTCAATACACAATAGTACATTGTTACCCTAGGGATGAAAGTAACTTATTTAGTCCCGAGACGGGGTTTGGCGCCCGAGCGTAGCGAGGGGGCCTATAGTTCGAGGGACTAAATAAGTCTTTATCCCGAGGTAAACACTGTGCTTTTCATTACGAATATAAGGAAAGTCAAAATAAAAATAGAAATTAGCTAAAAGTTAGTAAAAGGTTTTCCACTACTGCTTAAGCCTCTTCTCTCACAAAATCAGGCGTTAAATCCATATCTGAATCAGATGAACTCATTGTGTCAATAAAAATCACTGTTAAACAGAAGCCTAAACAAAACTCTACAACTCGAAAAACAAATGAAGATCGGATTGCCGCTTGCCACTTTCCCGCCTTTTTTTTTCTTTGGCCTAGCCGGCGGGCTATGCATTTAGCTTTTTAATAGTCAAGTATTGTCTATGATTGTCTATGAATCAGTTGTCTTTACTTTATGAATAAAGTCTATCTTTCTTCTTGTCTATGGATGCACTCGGGTATGTCGTGTTTCATTTGAACTCCAATAAAAATGTGACAACTAGTTTTTTTTAATTATTTGACAGCTGTCAGTTGAAAACTATTCTCCCTAGGGCTGAAAAGTATTACTTTCAACCCGCTTCTCAGGCAACTTCAGACCTACTTTCCGTGTATGAGTAATGAAAACGTAATTTACCATTCTTTTTTGAGGTTAAGACCAGTGCACTTACCCATTCCGTAGGCTCTTCAACTTTTTGAATGACTCCACTTTTCTCCATGGCTTCCAGTTCTTGCTTTAATGGTTGTTGAAGTTGGAATGGAACCCTTCTGCATGCCTCAATAAATGGGGTTGCATTAGGTTTTAGAGTTAGCTCGCACTGAAAATCTGTGAGACAGCCTAAACCTTCAAATAAGTCTGAATTTGTATTAACTATCTCTTGACAGGTTACCTCATTCTCAAATGACACATTATTAATTTTCTTAATTACATTTAACATTTTACAGGTATCTCTGCCTAGGATGTTCTGACTTTTTAGATCAACAATATGGAATTTGATAGTATATATTTTGTTTTTATATGAAACTGACAACTCGCATTGACCTACTAGTGGAATCATTTCTCCACTGTATGTTGATAGTGTGTGAATACTTTTATGTATGTTTGTAAGTGGTAGATTCAATGTGTTATATGTATGTATAGACAGAATATTTGTGTCTGCACCTGTATCGAGAAGAAAATTTACTAAAATTTGGTTAATTAACAAATCAACATTCCATGACTTTGAATTTGATGCATTAGTTTGATGATTAATACAATAAACTGAACTAACATACAGTGAGGATTCATTATTATTAGACAAATCATGTTCATTTTTGACATAGTTTACTTGACGAGTGAGGCATAATTGAGCGTAATGGTTAAATTTACCACACTTTCTGCATTTGACTCCTTGAGCTGGACACTTAAATTTATGAATTTGTCCACACCGGCCACATGAATTTCTTGTTTTAGGGATTGATGGAGTACGCTGATGACTGGGTTGACGACTGTTTCTTGTCCTGGAGTTTGACTGAGTACGATTATACCTGGGTTGTGAACTGCTTCTTGATGACGGGACATGACGAGATGGACTTCTAGAAACTCGCCCAACGAAGTGAAGAGTCGAGTCATCTAGTGCCTTGACTTGCTGTTTAGTCGACTCGCAGCGCTTGGCTATAGTGACTGCCTCGTCGAGTGTATCTGGTCTCTCTATTAGTATTCGTTCCTTGTAATAAGAGTTGTTGCAATTCCAACTAAAAATATCTCGCAAAATACTTTCTCTGAGACTGCCAAAATCACATGTGTAGCTGATATTTTTTAGATCTGTGACATAAGAATCGATGGACTCATTTTCGTTTTGTTTTCTGCTAAACAGTTTGTGCCTTTCTATTGTTATGTTTAATTTAGGGGTGAAATACTTAGTGAACCGATCGCATAAGTCTGAAAATTTGACATCATCTACGTCGACTCCAAACGCGTAGAATATTTCGAGTGCCTCTGCTCCGATAAATTGTAGCAGGATTGCCACCTTCCTATTATCATCTGCGTCGTCGAGATCGTTCGCTCTGATATAGACCTTGAGTCGCGTTAGCCATTTCTTCCACTCTAGTGGCATATTATTTGAATTTAAGTCGATTGTTGGAAGGGTCATGCCATGTGGCATCATGGCGGCATTAGTGTTAGACTTACTTGTTGTGGCTTTTGCCCGCGGTCGGGTGTTGATATTGTCCCGTGTCGACATTTTTCTTCACAATTTAACTTGCACTTCTGACACCATATTATATTATATGGCTCAGCTTTAGTATACTCCCCGCGGAGTTGGACGTTCATATTTTTTTTACAGAAAGACCTTGATGTGGTAAGCCTTGCACTAAAATATTTTACTCCGAATTCTAATACTTTTCGAGAAATATTTTTTTGAAATTCGCAAATTTCACCACTTTTCACTATTTTTTACGACATTTGCCACAGATTTGTCTTCTTCTTCTTCTCATATCTATGGCCTTTAGTACTGCGGTTTGGTGGTCCACAGTAATTCCGCCAGTGTCAACGTTAACTTGGAGACAACAACGTGTGAAATGCTCGGTTCTTGAGATTCTTGAGACTTCTCCGTTGTTAGATGTTAGACCCTGACATCACCAGGACAACACAAATATAATTTTTAATTTGATATATATACATAATTAATATAATAGACAGTTAGTATAAATTATTAGAAGTGACTAAGAAAATTCAAAATGTCAATCACCAGGGCAACATTGGACATAGGAGTTAAAACATTTTCTACAGTTTAATATCATACAAGTTTATATAATTACATAAACATCTCAGGACTAAAGGGTCTGGGAAAGAAAGGAGATATGGGAAATAGATTGGGCGAGGGATACTATGGGGAAGTATTTCGTACAAAGATGTGGGATATTTGGTGCAATTAAAAAATATATGCTCCACTGTGCCCTCATCCAGACCGCACTCACAAAGCGAGCTATCTCTCACCCGGATTTTATTTAGAAAGACTGGACTACAAACGTGGCCCAGTCGTAGTCTACATAGCACAGATATTGTCCTCCTGTTCAGCTTTTTAAATTTAAAAAACCAAGGTTTGCTAGGAATATCAGGCTGGATATGTCTATAATGTTTTGCTGTATTTAATTGTGTATTTTTCCACCTTGAGTTCCAGTTTTTATACATGTAGTTTTTAGCCAATGGAATGATATCTCTTGCAAAGATTTTATTATATGTTGGGGACCCCGTTTGGGATGCTTGCTTAGCCCACATATCCGCCTGTTCATTCCCATGTATACCTTTATGTCCTGGTATCCAAGCTAATGCTATATCTAAGCCATTAAAATGGCAGTGGTGGAGTGCCTCTTTAATATTTAGTATGATTTTAAAGTTCTGAACTTTATTTTTGAAAATATTACCTGTTATTGCTTGCAAGCAGCTCTTAGAGTCTGATAGAATCAAGACTGTTAAATTCCTCGATTGCCACTTACACAACACAAGCGTTATAGCCGTATATATATAGCTATAATCACCGGTGCAAACGTGCGACCACTATTTTTGCGTCCGCTCTCCGCGGCGGTTGTAAGACGACTGGCCCCACCTCAGACCACCGGTCCTATATATACACTACATCCCTTTCTCATTTTAATTAATTTGAACCATTTTAATTAAGTACTCATTTAATCAATACCTAATTGTAGAACTCTGAAGTTATTCAACAATTTAAAATTAATCAATATTAATGAATACACATCTCTGAATTTAATAATCAACAATTCTGTGAATTACCTGAATCACATACCTGAATTTAAAGATAACAATTGTATGAATACACAAATCTTAATTCAATCTTAATTCGAAATTAATAATTATTATGAATACACATATCTGAATATAATAATCAATCTTCATCATCACTTGTAGAATCTATGTTCTTATTAACAATACTCCAATCACCGTTCTCTACTCGTTTGAGATGAATAACATTCCTTCGATATTCTTTCCCGGTTGAATCATTTCTTACTCTTACATCGCCACCATTAACGTCTGTTACGGTATGTGTGTCCGGGTTAAAGTTTGAAGTTAGTTTGCTATCCTTGATCATATTCTTCACGTAAACCTTTTCCCCTATCTCTAGGTTGCAATCTACTGCCTTCCTCTTCCGGTTTGCATATTCTCTTCCCTTCTCCTTATTTTCCTTATCTTTGTCTTTAACGTCTGAATCTATCATTTTGTGCTCTATGTCCACAGCAGTAGGTATTTTATCTCGGAACTGCCTTCGAAAGAAGAGTTCTGCGGGGGTCTTTCCAGTTATGGTATGTGGGGTACTATTGCACATGATCAAATATTCTAAAAGTTCCTCTTTCCAGTTGCTTTTTTCAAGTTGGCAAATTTTTAACCGTTTAAGCACATCTCTGTTCTGCCGCTCAACCTCACCGTTCATTTGCGGCCAGTAAGGAATGGTATTGTACATTACAATGCCACACTCTTTACAAAATCCTTTAAAGATTTCGCTGGTGAATTGATTTCCGTTATCGCATGTCAGTGTCGCAGGATATCCCACTCTTGAGAATATTTCCTTGAGATTATTTATTGTTTCAGTGGCCGTGATGTTTCTCATAATTTTTATTTCTTTGTAACGACTGTAGTAATCGACTATAATAAGTAGGTAATCGTTCGATGGTAGGGGTCCTAAAAAGTCTACAGCGACGTCAACCCAGGGTTCGACAGGGAGATCTCGCCTCTTGATAGGATGTGGTGGGTTAGGGGCCGAGACAATTGTGCAACCTTTGCAAGTTTTGACTCGATTCTCTGCGTCTTTATCTATTTTAGGCCACCATACTTTAGTTCGGAGGCGAGTCTTCATTGCAACTATTCCTGGATGACCTTGATGAGCTGCTTCGAGGACTCTTTGTCGTAACTTTTTTGGAATGATAAGTTTACTGCCTCGAAGAGCTATATTTCCTTGGAAGCAGATTTCTGACTGGAATGCTTTATAACCGTTTGCACATTCGTCCCAGATATTTTCATAGATTCCCTTTTTTAATGCTAGGACTTCTTCATCAATTGCAGCTTCCGCTTCGATTTCTTGTAATGGTACTGCAACTGGTCTACTATAACCCACAATTGAATTTATATAGTTTTCATTGTCGAAAGGTTTGGGCGTATTTGATTGGCAAAGACGGGAAATAGGGTCAGCGATGTTTTCTTTACCCGGATGGTAAATTACCTTGTACTTATAAGCCTGTAGTCGAAGAACCCAGCGTTCGATGCGAGCACAAGGCTTAGACTTAGGACCGAAAATGACCTCCAAGGGTTTGTGATCGCTGATAAGTTCGAATTCTTTGCCAAACAAGTATATCTTGAAATGCTCTACTGCCCACACAAGAGCTAAAGCTTCCTTCTCTGTTTGACAGTATCTTTTCTCACATTCTGTAAGGCTTTTGTTGCCATATGCTATTATTCGGGGACCATTACAGTCAATTTGAATGAGCACCACCCCTAAACCAACAGGAGATGCGTCAGCGATTATTTGAGTTCTGTCCGCTGGATTATAATAACCCAAGGTTTTTATATTTGATAATTGTTTCTTCAGGCTGTCAAACGCCTTATCCTGAGCCGACGTCCAATATTTTTGAATGTTTGCCGATTTACTTAACTTCAACCGTATTATCTGTCGTAATGGTTCCGTGAGTGATGCCAGGTTGGGTATCCATTTCCCAACGTAATTGACCAAGCCAAGGAAGCTTTGTATTTCCTCGACGCTGGTGGGTTTCCTTGATGATTGAATAGCGTCAATATACTTATCAAGGGGTTTTATTCCCATTTCTGAAAGCTCGTGACCAAGGAATTCAATCCTTTTTGTTTTATAAATACATTTCTCTTCATTAAGGAGGACGTTATTATCCTGCAGTACCTGCAGAACTTTGTTAAGGCGTTTGTCGTGCTCTTGTTCATTAGACCCATAAATTATAATGTCGTCAATGAAATTTGAAGTACCTTCACACCCCAATAACATTTTTTCTAGCACTTTCTGAAAAATTTCAGGTGCGCAAGACACACCAAACATGAGTCTTTTGTAGCGATATAGCCCTTTACTAGTGCTGAAAGTCGTGATGTATCTGCTTGCCTCATCAATTTCTAGTTGATGGAATGCATTTTTTATATCAAGCCGGGAAAAGTATTTAGCGTGTCGAAAATTTGGTAATAATTCATCCATTGTTGGAAGTGGATGGTTTTCCCTTATAATAGCCTCATTGGCTCTTCTCATGTCAATGCAAATCCTGACATCTCCGTCTTCTTTGAGAACTGGCACCATTGGAGACACCCATGGTGATGGTCCATTGACTTCTTCAATGATGTCCGTTTCTTTGAGTTCAGTTAGTTTCATATTTACCTTTTCTTCCAAAGGTATTGGTATTCTCCTATACGGCTGGATGACTGGTTTTATTTCTTTATTGATAGGGATCTGAATAGTCACGTCCTTGAATTTAGGAAAGGTACTGATGTTATTGATCATATTGCCGATTCTGAGTACATTTAGTTCAATAGCAGTTTTCTTTCCCAAAAGGTTCCGTGTTCCGTTCTGGATGACATAAAACGTGGCATTTACGCTCATGTTACCATTAACTGTTATATTAGCGTCAAATGCGCCAAGTACATTCAGTGGCTTTTGACTCCCATATGGTAACAGTATCTTTTCCGGATCCTTAATTTGGTTAGTTACTTTAACTTTTTGGCTTTTTAAAAATACCCATGTTTTATCCGAAATGATGTTGCATCTACTACCTGAATCGATTAGCATTTCTATAGCGACGTCACCAACTTTGCAATTGATAACTGAATCTTCGTCCAGATGGAAAACGTAGTCTATTTCATCAGAATTTTTTTGAGTATTATTTAATTTTGACCTTTTTGTCCTGTCAAATTTATCATCTCTTCTGGTTTCTGCTCTTCGTTTGTGAGTTTTTGTTTTGCAATAGTCCTTAAAATGACCTGTAATCCCACATTTTAAGCATTTTTTGTCTTTGGCTGGGCATTCACTATCATAGGATAGATGTTTGCCACTTCCGCATCGAAAACAGGTCTTTCCAGAACCCCGATTCAATGGAAGTTTCTTGGTGTTTATTTTGTTGATGTTTAGTTTATTTTCATCCACCGCTTTACTTTGACCAAGTTTTTCAAACTGTTCAAGTTGCCTATTGACTGTTTCGAGTGTCATAGCAATATTTATGGCTTGTTGAAGAGATATATCGTCACCTTGTGCCAAAATTTTCTTCCTTAATTCTGCACTCCGGCCTTTCTCGATAATTTGATCAATCAGGTGCTCTTCCTTATCCGTAAACTTGCATTTGTCAGCCTGCTTTCGCAGCCTTACTAGGAAAGTTTCAAATCTCTCCCCTTCTTCTTGCTTCATAAGTCTAAAGTTGTATCGTTCGAAGTATCTACTTTGCTGAGGCGCAAAATACTCATTTAATTTCTCTATCGCGACATCGTAGACATCAACATCCTCTGTTTCTTCAATGTGAGCGCCTGGCAAATTATAGTAAACTTCTTGTAGAGCGAGTCCACCAATATGTAGCAGAGTAGCTCGTTTCCTTTTGCTTGCTTCAATATTAGCTGCTAAAAAATAGACTTCTAAAGCTCTCCTCCATTTTTCCCATCTAACCCCCACTGATACTGGGTCACCCTCACATTCAAAGTGATCCAAGCTAGGAAGTGTCGATGTCACTTGAGACATTTTTATTTTAAATCTGTAAAAAAAACATCACTATTAATTATTGAGCCTCCTTTATTATTTATTAGCCTCAAGATTTTTAATCCACATAGTCTATCTTATTGACCTTTCGACTTGACTTTAAACCCCTAAAATCCCTCATTAATCTGAAACAATCGGTAGTCTCTCATATTGACCATATAAATTCCGTCTATCTTATTGACCTAGGTATTATAACATAGTCTTTCAAATTGACTATTTAAATGAAGTCTGTCTTATTGACCTTATTATATTCCCACAGTCTTTCATATTGACTATTTTAATCCGGTCTATCTTATTGACTTAGGATGCACCTATCCTATCGGGTAGATCTTACCTATAACATGTATTGACTTAAAAGACAATTATTCTAGAAGTAAGTCCCCGATTTTAAGCTAACCCAGTATTGTCAGTATGTACTTATAATATTTTCACATTATTATTAGGTTAATTATGGTGCGATGACGCTGACTCTGTAAATGCTCAACCCACGTAATATACACCTATTAGCAAAATAAGCATGAGTTGACTTAATTTAGATTATAGTTCTTTAATACATTAACAAAATATGTATTACAAATTTGCATTTGCTGCCACAATTGCTGCTGCTGAATTTAGATGGACGGTATGAATTTCCAATCTAAATTGTGACTACTTTGCATACGATTCTTTACCTATTAATTAATTGCACTATTAATATTTTATTCTTAATTATTTGTACTATTTCCTCGTTCTTTCTTTCCGATAAAATTAACACAATTTTCAAACGATAAATATAAAGCACTTACGTGAGGTTCGTTTCAGCTCTTCGTCGCCAATGTTAAATTCCTCGATTGCCACTTACACAACACAAGCGTTATAGCCGTATATATATAGCTATAATCACCGGTGCAAACGTGCGACCACTATTTTTGCGTCCGCTCTCCGCGGCGGTTGTAAGACGACTGGCCCCACCTCAGACCACCGGTCCTATATATACACTACAAAGACCTTATTCAAGCTGTGGGATTTAATGTATAACAGTGCTTCGAGAATGGCAATGGCTTCTCCAGTAAAAACTGATGTTTGAGGAGGACTTCTAAACAGGAGGACAATATTGTACTTGGGGATCCAAACTGCCGACCCAACGTTATCATTCTCCATTAATTTAGACGCATCAGTGAAGACCAGCATCCATTCTTGCCAGTCTTGATCCAGAGTTTGGCATAGTTTCCTATTAGCTTCATTTTCGTTTTTGGAAATACCAAAATCTAGTCTTATATTAGGTTTGAAAATTAGAGAATCGAAATTACAGTCAAATAAAGGGAAAACTCCCCCTCTAAAAGCAAAACTGTGGTCTTCTCTAGGAAAAGAACCATCCCAGATATAGAGATAAGATATGAAAGTCAGACAATCCAAGTTGACTCCACAGTGAAGTTCTTGGGTGTTATATTTGATTCAAAATTAACAGGTACTCACAATTTCAATCATGTGGCTCAAAAGTGTGAAAAAGGCGTCAATATAATGAGAGCTCTTTCTGGAGTGTGGTGGGGCTCCCATCCATACTGCCAGAAACTGCTATATAATGCTTTAGTTAGAAGCCACTTTGACTATGGGTCCTTTATCTTTGAGCCTTGCAATAAAGAGGGCTTAGAGAGGCTCAACAAAATCCAGGCAAAATGTCTACGTATCATCCTGGGAGCTATGAAATCCTCCCCTAAAATAGCTTTGATGACAGAATGTGTAGAACCTCCTTTAGATTTAAGGAGACAATATCTATCAGATCGGTTTGTTTTCAAGCTTATACAAGTGGAATCCCATCCACTGCTTCCTTGCCTAGACTCAATGGCTCAGAAGGTCATCACTGACGACTATTGGGCAAATAAAGACCCTCCTAGATTAGTAGAAAGCCACAGATTTGTCATAGATTACAGACTCATTGACGTTTAGTTGACGTCTCAGTTGTCGTACTCAATTTTCGTTTAACGTATTTTAATCCGTTCCAAACATAAAAAGTAATACAAAATGATAATAATCGAGTAATAATCATATTCAAACCATAAAAACTGTCTATCATTGCATTTAATAGGCATAATATTAGTATATATTTTCTGTACATGGACGTTTTTTATAATCATTCGAATAAAACATCGAGTTTTATGTCTACCGATTATTGGCAAAACGGAACGCGCGCGTTGGCGCCAAAGTGTCCAAATGATATTATTGAATTCAAATTTACGAGTCATCGTTTTATGCGCTTTCCAGTTTCTAAAAAAACGTTTAGAGGTTATAGGTATAATTAACTAAAAAGGTGCTAAGGTAGGTTATTATATGTATAATTAGGTACTTGAGCGTATGATACACAAAACCGAATCGGCACACCCCGACTCCACGCAGTCTTGTCTGCCCTACCCCTAGAGTGTTTTTTTTAAGCGCGAAGCCAGAAGCTCGCGTAGGAGGTCGAGTAGGCGAAGCTTCATTCAGGGGCGACAAAGCGAGTCTTCTGGCGTAGCCCATTCCAATTACGAAATTAGACTTTCTCTCCCCCTCCAAGCTACTTTTACCCATTCTCCGTCATAACTATCAGAGTTAAGCAGGAATTTCGGTAAAACTAACCTCAAAATTTTAAAAAATTAATATCTCGGAAACTAATAAAATTCGAAATTAGTCAAATTAATGACTAATTTGTGAGTAACTCACGTCAAACTCATTATTTTGACTAATTTCTTAAACTGGACACTTTCAAGTAAAGATTTTTATATAAACCTGTGAAGATGATATTCCTACGCTCGCAATTTGAATGCCATAAGCCTACTTTGTCGTATTAGTTTACAAATTGTGAAAAACCAAATTAAATTTGAATTTCGCGGGCAGACCCTTGTCATCGACCTTAAGTATTTTTTTAGTTATTTCTATACTTTGTAGCATTCATGCGAGTCAAATATAATGTTTTATCTTTAATGGGCTCTCCACATTCCCGCGCGAAGAACGCGTGAATCATTAGTGTGGAACCGATTAGCGTATTCTTCACGGCTTTCCACCGTTCCCGTCAATGTCATTCTCCAGGTTCTCAACTATACCCTTGCGAAACATCACGTTGATCCGTCGCTTTGTTGCGGCATGATTGAAGGATGAACTCTCTATTTAACGTCCTTGGGGGATCTTTCAAAAATGGGAACCACGTAGTTACTTAAAAATATTTAACCGATAGCTCAATATAATTACTTACCAAGTTTCATGGCTATAACTTGAAAAATGAATGACTTTCATACAAACTTATTTTAAAACCCCTATTTTACCCTTTGGGAGAAAAACTGTAACACACGTATACCTACATCTTTATATTTTACCGAAAGCCAAAATACCAAGTTTCGTGGATATACCTACATATAACTTGAGAAATAATATCTTTCTTTTGTACCTAATTGACATTGCGATGTATGACTAAAATTGTTTTAAGCATTGATTAATTGTATTTTTTGTCCATTATTAAATTAAATTGTTAAATTGTAGATTCACAAAAATTTTTAATAGATAAGTATGTATATTATTCGAAATTATTATTTTTTAACTTGACTTCAATAACTAAGCAACTACATTCTCACGACATTATCTATTATCTTTATCTATATATATAAAAATGAAACCCGTTTTCCTTGGTCACGGCATCACGCGTGAATGGCTGGACCGATTTCACTAATTCTTTTTTTGTTATATTTGTTATTATTGGGAGAAGGTTCTTACGGAAAAAAATATTAAGAAAATCTCTCAGAAATATTGAAAAATATACATTTAATTTTGCATACTAAGGCGGTACGAAGTTCGCCGGGTCAGCTAGTAATAGATAAAATTCGACAAGATATTATTAAAGTACCTACAGATAAATAATAATTATAGACATAAAAATAATAATTTCGAAGTACCCTTGTCACTCAAACTGCATATGCCCTAACGGGGTTTAAATTATTGTATTGTTCATGTTAAATGTAAATAAATGAATCTGAATCTGAATCTGAAATGACGGACTTTCATACAAACTTTCACATTTTGAAAAATCCTTCCTTAGTGAGCGCCTACGTCCTAAAAGGAACCTTCAGTCAAACTTTCTAGTTTCTAACCCCAGCGGTTTTAGGCTGTGCATTGATTCCACCAGTCAGTCAGTCTTAACTATTTTTTATATATTATTATAGATTTAAGTGTTGAGCATTGACAATGGCCGTAAATTGGTCTTACGAGCTGGAACTTCATATTTGGAATATTACCAAGCAGAACCCTTACTATGGGATAACAAATTGAAAGATTACAAAAAGTACCGCCCCTCACCCGCAAAGTGCGCGAACTATGCGAGTGTGGAACCGAGAAAGGTTCTTGCCGTGATTCGCACCGTGATTTACGTGGGAATGTGCCTCAATCAGGTCAAAATTGTAAACTTACGTATTAGGTTATGTTTACGTTTAGCTCGGCTTTTGCAGCCTAACACACAGCAATACACCATCGTCCATATAATAAGTTAAACCACTTTAATCGTAAGCTACGAGCACAGTTACCACTTTATCCAATTCCGATTTCGTACGAATATGGGCGGATATAAAAACGACACAGGATTGTCTGACTTAAACTGTCGGATAGATCAAGCAAAAAAAAGTGATAGGTACGCTGACAAGAAAATATTTTTCATCTTAAGTAAGTATTCGAAATGGATAACTTGGTTCGCCTTTAAGTGCACCCAAAGGTGGTGTTTTCTATAAGAAACTTTTAGCGGGCAGAAATGAGTATTTAATCCTCTTTATTTCAAAAAGTGCGCCGCAATTATCTTTGCCGCGCACTTTTGGAACATCTGTTCAGCGCCAAAGAAATCGAACGCAAATATTGTTTGAATAAAGACTGGCTGGTACGACGGCCCATCGCACCGCCGCGCCGGCTGAGGAAAAAAATAAGAAATCAAATTATAAACGCGTGAACTACAGCTCGTGTTTTCTTCAATTTTCACGGATTGTTAAAAATTCATGGTTTTGTTTTGAAAAATGACTTCTTCAAGTGACAGTGAAAGTATAGAATTACTCTATGTTATAGATTACATTAAAATATGAATTATGAGGCGCCTTTTATGTTCTCATACAGGGTGATGAAAAGTAGTGTATCATTCGGGCGCAAATTTTTTTGGCTTGGGCGACGTACTTTGAATCCCTCGCTACGTTCAGGATTCTACTAAAGAATCCCTTGCTCCCATATAATACAATCTACTATTCTCGCTTTGTCACTCGTTGGCATTAGCGTATATTTATTTCGCTCACTTGTGGTAGGTACGAGTATATTATTACAATTTCTCCTCTTCCTACTTCTACCTTCTACTCAGTATAATATTATTATACTGAGTCTATGAACCAAATATTTTACGCATTACATGTTTTTATTTGCTCGTATAGGTGGTGCCCGCGACTCCGGCTGCGTTGGTTAAGATTTTTCAATTCCCGTGGGAACTACTTAATTTTCCGGGATAAAAAATCGGTTGAACAGATGTGCCGTTAAAGCGTAGCAGACAGACAGAAACACTTTCGCATTTACAATATTAATATGGATTCAATAAAATGTGCGACTTTATTTAAATTATTTTATTTAGATATTATATTGAATAAAAATTACATAGTTTGAAGTCAAAGTGGGAACATTAGATCCACGTGTTGGCTTACTGACATATTATTATGAACATAAATTTTAGTGTGTTCGACTAGCGCAGCTGATCAGTAAAATCAATGGATTTTGGTGATCAGATGTCGGTCCTTCTGATCGGAATTACATTTTAGCTGGCTCCAATGTTATCCATTTTGACTATACAGAATTAATTACATTTTGCTTTTTAATCTGTTACGCTTATTGCTACAGGTGGGATGAATCTCCAGATATGACTGACTTCGCCGGCGCAGGACTGAACAGTGGGTTGGGTATCCCTGATGACTGGTGCTTCGTCCAGTATCGGTTCTGTGGTCGAGCACTGAATGTCTATTTTGTAATCCCCAGGGGTCAGGAATACGACGGTACACTCGTGGAACGCCTTTGCCGATTCCAGTAGGGTTGATAGCACAACTCTGCAAAATATACACAAAATGTTTAATAAAAACACATAAAGCGAAAATAACCTTTTATGACAAAAAAAGTACGTCCACCAATCTTCAAATTGAAAATGAACATCATTTTCTTTATGACTTAACAATTAACATGTTAACTTGACCTACTATTTAGGGAAGTGTTATTACTTGTTGAATAAATATTTCGTGGAGTTGTTATAGTCCTAGTAAAGCTGCACAGAGGGGCACAGCTTGTGCAAGGGCCTGTCTAGATGGTTCCTCATAGCCACACTGAGGGAGACATTCAACCGTTATGCAGCTGTTGTAGGCACTTACTTGTTATTACCCGCAGTGGCGACGCGGTTGTCGAGCTTGTAGTTGTGCACTCCGTTGTTGTAGTCCTGGTAGAACTGCACAGAGAGGCACAGCTTGTGCAAGGGCCTGTCTAGATGGTTCCTCATAGCCACATTGAGGGAGACATTCAACCGTAATGCAGCTGTTGTAGGCACTTACTTGTTATTACCCGCAGTGGCGACGCGGTTGTCGAGCTTGTAGTTGAGCACGCCGTTGTTGTAGTCCTGGTAGAACTGCACAGAGAGGCACAGCTTGTGCAAGGGCCTGTCTAGATGGTTCCTCATAGCCACACTGAGGGAGACATTCAACCGTTATGCAGCTGTTGTAGGCACTTACTTGTTATTACCCGCAGTGGCGACGCGGTTGTCGAGCTTGTAGTTGTGCACTCCGTTGTTGTAGTCCTGGTAGAACTGCACAGAGAGGCACAGCTTGTGCAAGGGCCTGTCTAGATGGTTCCTCATAGCCACATTGAGGGAGACATTCAACCGTAATGCAGCTGTTGTAGGCACTTACTTG
This sequence comes from Erebia aethiops, assembly GCA_923060345.2. Lineage (NCBI taxonomy): Eukaryota > Metazoa > Arthropoda > Insecta > Lepidoptera > Nymphalidae > Erebia > Erebia aethiops. The sequence continues at coordinate 709,759 of CAKLPR020000015.1, forward strand.
TTATTACCCGCAGTGGCGACGCGGTTGTCGAGCTTGTAGTTGAGCACGCCGTTGTTGTAGTCCTGGTAGAACTGCACAGAGAGGCACAGCTTGTGCAAGGGTCTGTCTAGATGGTTCCTCATAGCCACACTGAGGGAGACATTCAACCGTAATGCAGCTGTTGTAGGCACTTACTTGTTATTACCCGCAGTGGCGACGCGGTTGTCGAGCTTGTAGTTGAGCACGCCGTTGTTGTAGTCCTGGTAGAACTGCACAGAGAGGCACAGCTTGTGCAAGGGCCTGTCTAGATGGTTCCTCATAGCCACACTGAGGGAGACATTCAACCGTTATGCAGCTGTTGTAGGCACTTACTTGTTATTACCCGCAGTGGCGACGCGGTTGTCGAGCTTGTAGTTGTGCACTCCGTTGTTGTAGTCCTGGTAGAACTGCACAGAGAGGCACAGCTTGTGCAAGGGCCTGTCTAGATGGTACCTCATAGCCACACTGAGGGAGACATTCAACCGTTATGCAGCTGTTGTAGGCACTTACTTGTTATTACCCGCAGTGGCGACGCGGTTGTCGAGCTTGTAGTTGAGCACGCCGTTGTTGTAGTCCTGGTAGAACTGCACAGAGAGGCACAGCTTGTGCAAGGGTCTGTCTAGATGGTTCCTCAAAGCCACACTGAGGGAGACATTCAACCGTTATGCAGCTGTTGTAGGCACTTACTTGTTATTACCCGCAATGGCGACGCGGTTGTCGAGCTTGTAGTTGCGCACTCCGTTGTTGTAGTCCTGGTAGAACTGCACAGAGAGGCACAGCTTGTGCAAGGGCCTGTCTAGATGGTTCCTCACGGCCACGCCGAGGGAAAGGCACTCGCCCGCTGTACAGCTATACTCCTCTTGAGGCTTGATGCATTGCTTGTTCACACTCACTTCTACGGAATTATAAAGTTATTAGAAATCAAAAATCCATACGAATTTTATATATGAGAATACCAGATGATGCCCGTGACTTCGTCCGCGTGTATTTAGGGTTTTGATTCCCGCGGGAACCCTTTAGATTTCCAGTATAAAAAGTATACCCGTATCTAATTTCGTCAAAATCGTTTGAACCGATGCATCGGCATGCCCATCGCGATGGGCCGTGAAAGCGTAGCAGATAGACAGACAGACACGCTTTCGCATTTATATTAGTACTAGCTAACGCCCGCGACTTCGTACGCGATCGACGACGCGACGTGGATCGAGGTTTTGTGGTTCCCGCGGGAACTCTTTAATTTTCCGCGATAAAAAGTAGCATAGGTGTTATTCCAGACTATTATTTATCTCTGTGCCAAATTACATCCAGATCCGTTCAGCCGTTGGGGTGTGGGCTACATTCACATTAATTCATAATATTTACCATACTTATAATTATATATACTTAAATACTTATTATTATATATATAAATGTGTCATTCAATATTACATATACTTAAATACTCATTATTATATATATACGTATCATTACATAAGCCAGAAACGTCAATACACACGCAAATACGCATTATTATATTTCAACAAACATACACAAAATAAATCCGCAGGCATAGTAGCGCGAAACGCGTAGTATGCCTATCGGACTTGTTTGCGTAAATTCCGAGCAAGTTTCCCTATGCCGCCGCACGCCGGCCGCGTATGAAAAAGTGGCGCGGCGATCGAGATTTGACGACTCGTCCACCGGGCTGCGGCCATTAGACTTTGGAGCGTTGTATTCGATTTGTTTTGCTAACGAAAATCACTGTGCATTCGTTGTATATATTAACTTGTGAGTGTATTAACTTGTGATAGTGAATAAATTGGAGACTATATATATACGCTGTCGTTTACTGTGCCTTCCACGTAATAATATAAGGAGTGGTAACTTACGATACCCAAGTAAGTACCCACAGGGGCGTGATTGGGTAACAAACATTCATCCATACCGACATCCATTCAGCCAAACTTTAAGTAAGAAGTAAGATAAGATGGATGAGTTTATGGGTGTCTGCTATACCTACTTTCACGAATCACGATTCACGGCCCATCGTTTCAACCGATTGCGATGTTGGTACAGAGATAAGTTGTATCCCAGAGAAGGACATAAACAAATTTTTATCCCGAAAAGTGAAGGATTTCCCGTGGGAATTAAAAAACTATATCCACGCGAAATATAGTAGCGGGCATCATCTAGTAATTAATAATTTAATGCTCACACAATCTGTAACATTTCATTAAGTCATAAATATTTATTCAATTTAGTTAGGTACACTACACTTATTGACGTTCAGTTACATAAAAATATGATGGTGATAATCTGTTCCACCTCCACTACAGCCCATTAACATCCCACTGCTGGGCACAGGCCTCCACTCTCATAGGAGAGAGGGAATTAGAGCTTAGACCAACCACGCTGCTCCAATGCGGGTTGGCGGGCTCTAACGACTATTATCATGTTAGTGATAATAACCGGGACCGACGGCTTAACGTGCTCTCCGAGGCACGGGGGTGAATTTTCCCTGGTCTGGCCTGGTGGGAGGCTTCGGCCGGGGCTAGTCACCATCCTACCAGTAAAGGCGTGCCAAGCGATTTCGCGTTCCGGTACGATGCCGTATAGAAACCGAACCGGGTATGGGTTTAATATAGCTCCCATGCCCCTAACAGGTAGCCCCTACCATCTTAGACTGCATCATCACTTACCATCAGGTGAGATCGCAGTCAAGGGATAACTTGTAGTGGCTAAAAAAAACTTACCCCAGTTCAATGGCGACATTCTGACAATATCCATCATAGTTTGCGACAGTGTAATGCCTTTAACGGAAGCCTTGCCCATTATGTTGGACTGAAGCAGATGCCATCGCAGATCTACGTTCTTCGTCAGATGGTCTGAGCACATCAGTTCCAGACTGTTGGTTGAAGTGCCCGTACTAATGGACTTTGGTTCTAAGGTTTCTGGGGAAATACAAAACAAAAATTATATGGGTTAAAGTGGAGTGTTAAGGGATAAAAAATACAAGTTTTTTTGCATTAGTGCCATATTTGTTAGGGACCACCAATCAACAATTGCAAAAAAAAAGAACAAAAAAATTTGATGTGTTTGTTACTTGTGGTCGAAGCAGGATTCCATTTTTAAAAAATAAGCCCACAATTTCAGGAAATAAAAGTTGGCGGCCTTGAAACTTTTGTTCAATTCCCGCAAGCGCTTTGTTCTCTCCAATCACGTGCCAGCTGACACGAAAAATTTTCTTGTCTCTACGGCTCTGTGTTCTAGCCTTTTGCGATTACAGTATGTATTACTTTACTAAAACAAGACTTTGTACGTAATCCACCACCACCACTACATCCCATTAACGTCCCACAGCTGGGCACAGGCCTCCACTCTCATAGGAGAGAGGGGATTAGAGCTTAGACCCACCACGCTGCTCCATTTCGGATGGGCAAGCCTTGACGACTATTATCATGTTAGTGATAATAACCGGGACCGACGGCTTAACGTGCTCTCCGAGGCACGGGGGTGAAACACCGTCAACTTCCTTTCTCCGGGCGAGTTCTGAGAATTTCTAGTCAGAAAAATCCAATACTTAATTATGGCCCGACCCGGGACCTTGTCGGCCGCAGTCGAATATGCTAACCACTTATAAATGCGAAAGTTTGGATGGATGGATGTATGAATGGATGTTTGTTACTCAATCACGCCCCAACGGCTGATCGGATTTGGATGAAATTTGGCACAGAGATAGATTATAGTCTGGAATAACACATATTCTACTTTTTATCCCGCAAAACTAAGGAGTTCCCATGGGAACCAAAATACCTCAATCCACGCGGATGTAGTCGTGGGCATCAGCTAGAAATAAGATATTTATAGGAGCTTACCATCTTCTACTTTAGTGTGCGCGACAGTAAACGGGCACCGGTCCAGTGGCACGGGAATTCTGCGTGACTCTTTACTCTCGATAAGGACGTGTTTGCTCGACGCGTAGTGGAAATCCATCTCTTCGTTTGTTAGATTCGTTATGTCTAATACTAAGTATAGTTGACTTGGACTGTAAGAGAGATAACGTAAGTATGTCTCTGTATGAATGAATATGCTTTTATTGTACACCACAAAAGAAAATTATACAACAGTAAACTTAGCTAATAAAAGTAAGTATACAATTTGGCGGCCTTACCGCTACATATCGATTGGATAGGAAATTTGCAGGTTTTGTGTGGTGAAGAATATCGCAAGATACACACTGATACCACATAGATTTACCTACTGTGGCGGAATATAGCATTAAATTTCTAGTTTCTTCATTAAATTTTTGAAGTGAAAACTTCTTTAGGCGCGTTGAGCACTTTTTGGTAGGGGGTAAAAATATGGAAACACTAGACCGACACCGTTCTTCTTAAGACAAAAGGTCTTAAGTATTGTTATATAGATGTAGTTACTTGCGCGGTGCGAGCTGCGACTCGCCGATCGTTTTGCATTAAAGCAGTGTGCAACCGGCTGGCTTGTTTGACTGACGTGTATACGCACGCCCTCCCTATCACGCGAGATACGTAACAGTGGCGACGACGAGGGTATTTGAAATTGGTGGAAATGTCTACGGGAGCGACTTATGGGGTCCTTTCGACTTTTGACCATCTTTCACAAGAATGGGACAGCTACAAGTCGCGTTTAAATCAATGGTTTATTGCCAACGACATAAACTCAATAACGGACAAAGCAACAACTAAGAGGAGGGCCATTTTGTTAACATCGTTATGTGAGTCATCATTCAAGTTAGCGAGTGACCTGGCGTTACCCAAGAAGGTGGAAGAATTAGGATATGAAGAGTTAGTGAAACTACTCGACGATCACTTCACACCAAAAAGGCTCGGGTTTGCGGAAAAGTCGACATTTTACGCCGCAACACAGCGACCAGGAGAAAGTCACACTCAATGGGCAGCCAGGATAAGAGGATTAGCAGCTCACTGTGAATTCAAGAACTTGGAGGAAGCCTTGTTGGATAAATTTATTATGGGCATGGTAGCAGGACGTGAACGGGACAAGTTGTTTGCGCAAAACCAGCGGGAGCTGACCCTCGCTAAGGCCATCGATCTGGCCGAGAGCGTGCGGTGTGCGCGACAGGCCTCGTCACAGGAAGCGCCGGGCGCGAGCAGCGTCGGCGCAGGGAGTCCTGACACCGTGTTTAACGTTACCAAGAAGGAAAAGTGCAGTGTGTGTGGGTTCACCAACCATAAGTCTAATCAGTGTCGATTCAAAACCTACAAATGTAAAAAGTGTAATAATAGAGGTCACTTACGCAAGATGTGCCCTAACGAGGGGAAAGTAAAATACGTGGATGAAGGTACTGTGGACGACGGAGACGACGGTGAGTCTTTTTATAATATACGATGCGTAAAAGGAAAACCGATGACGGAGCGCGTCATGATCAGTGGTCTGGCTTTGGAATTCGAAATCGATAGTGGTTCTGCGGTAAGCGTCATTTCAGAAAATACCTACAAGTCTCATTTTAAACAACTACCATTGACAGTCACCACAAAAAAGTTATTTAGTTATACGGGTGAAAATATTAAAATAATCGGGGTTGTATTATTGCCTATATCATATAATGGTCGTACGCAAGTATTGAATGTTTATGTAGCGTGCGCAAGTGGACCGCCATTGCTAGGCCGGGATTTTATTCGCGAGTTTGACCTTGAACTAGCACCCGCCAGGGGCGCGGCCGTACATGCGTTATGCACGGAAGTGCAGGCCGGGTGCGAGTCTAATATTGTCAAGCAACTCACTAATCAGTTTCCTAATGTGTTCTCTGACAATCTTGGATCGTTTAACAAGTATAAAATAAGCTTACACCTAAAACCGGATGCTAAGCCGATTTTTATTAAAGCAAGATCAGTACCTTACGCGTTAAAGGATAAAATAGACAGGGAACTGGATCGGTTATTATCTTTAGGCATTTTGAAACCTGTCGAACACTCTGAGTATGCATCGCCGGTGGTACCTGTTTTGAAGAAAAACGGCAGCATTCGATTATGTGCCGACTATTCAGTTACAATAAATAAACAGTTGGTTATAGACCAATATCCGTTGCCGACAGTAAATGACTTGTTAGCTAAATTACATGGGGGCGTACAATTTAGTAAAATAGATTTATCAATGGCATACAATCAATTTATTTTAGATGAAGATTCGCAAAGTCTAACATGCATCAACACTCATCGCGGTCTCTTCAATTTTACCCGTTTAGTTTTTGGGTTGTCGAGCGCGCCGGCCGTTTTCCAGCGGGCGATGGAATGCCTGCTCTCGGGTATAGATGAAATCATATTTCTATTGGACGACATTCTCATCACGGGAGCGAATAAAGACCAGCATAAACATAGGCTGTATACGGTGTTAAAACGCTTAGATGACGCGGGCTTAACGGTACAGATGAGTAAATGTGAATTCTTTAGAGATGAGATTTCATACTTAGGCCACGTCATAGACAGATACGGAATCAGGAAGTCGCTCGATAAGGTAAAGGCTATATTACAAGCCCCTAAGCCTACAAACGTGTCACAACTACAGTCGTTTCTGGGTCTTACTAATTATTATAGGAACTTTGTACCCGATGCGTCATCCGTATTAAGTCCATTATATAATCTGTTAAATAAAAATACCAAGTGGGAATGGACTGGCATTCATGATGACGCATTTATTCGGATAAAAAATATTTTAGCGTCTGATAAGACACTAGCACATTTTAACCCTAGTGCCAAGCTAATATTGACTGTAGATGCGTCGCCGACCGGGTTAGGTGCCGTACTGTCACAAGTCGGCAGTGACGGGTTAGAAAGACCGATATCGTACGCTTCTCGCACGTTGAACTCGGCGGAAAAAAATTACGCTCAAATTCAAAAAGAAGCTACGGCTATCATTTTCGGCATAAGGCGGTTCCATCAGTACTTGTATGGTCGGTCCGAGCCCTTTACATTACGAACGGATCATAAACCCTTGCTGGCAATATTCGGGCCACACAAAGGCGTCCCTGAAGTGTCCGCAAACCGCCTGCAAAGGTACGCCATATTCCTAACTGCGTACAATTATACTATAGAATATATAGATAGCAAGCGAAACAGCGCGGATTATTTATCTAGGGCAAGCAAGGAGGGGGGGCTCGCGGAAACTGGCGAAGAACTCGCGGAGTGCGAAGATCGCGCGACCTACGTCAACTTCGTAGTGGACGGCGACCTGCCGGTGACACTAAATGACCTACGGCGCGAAACGGCGCGCGACCCTCACCTAGCTATAGTTATACAATACGTAATGAACGGCTGGCCTAGGAAAATAACTGACGTAAATTTAAAATCCTTCTTTAATTGTCGGTCACAGTTGTCGTACGAAAATGGTATTCTAATGCGTGGACACAAAGTCGTTATTCCCCCAAACCTACAAAACACTATTTGTAAGGAACTACATAGTTCACATTTCGGGGTAGTGAAAATGAAGGCGGAGGCTCGTAAGCGGCTGTGGTTCCCGGGCGTGGACGCAGCGCTGGAGGCGCTGGCGGCGACGTGCGGCGTCTGCTGCGCGCTGCGCCCCGCGCCGCCGCACGCCCCGCTCGCGCCTTGGCCGCTGCCGCCGCACCCATTTCACCGAATTCATGTGGATTTCTTGGGCCCGTTTCATAATCATATGTTTTTAATCATTGTAGATGCATATAGTAAATGGGTAGAATGTTACGACATGTCTTCGTCGTACAATTCGAAGGCAGTTATAAATAAATTGTACGATATGATGTCACGTTTTGGGGTTCCGCATACGCTGGTGAGTGACAACTTTTCTTCTTTCACTTCGATAGAATTTAATGATTTTTGTAAACGTAACGGTATTGAACATGTTTTATCCCCAGTATATCACCCAGCCAGCAATGGCCAAGCTGAGAGCTTTGTAAAAATTGTAAAAAAGGGGCTAAAGGGTATTATTTTAGACGGATTTAATAAAAAGTCTCTTCACGAAAGGATTACTAAATTTTTATTCGATTACCGGAATTCAAAACATAGCACCACTGATCAGTCGCCTGCGGAATTGGTATACGGGCGCGCGTTACGCTCGAGACTGGACTTATTAAACCCCGTCACGCCTTCACCCTCGTCCACGGACCTCACTCATACTGTCGAACGTAAACAGTACTCACAGGCTAAACATTACAAAGGAGTGCAACGTACGGAGTTTAAGGAAAATGATAACGTATGGGTAACTAAAAACAGGGATACTAAAAAATTCTATTGGATAGAAGGAATTATTAAAAAGAAAATCGGACATGTTATGTATGTGGTATATGTGCCAAGTTTGGACAGCGAAATCACCAGACATATCGATCAGATTAGACCACGAAAATCTTCGGCGGCAAGTGACGACCAAACCTGGGACCCGGACGTGATACCGGACGTATCACCACCTGCTACAGTCCACTGCGATACTATCCCACAATCAGAAAGGGAAGGAGAATCGGCACGGGAGCCCGGGCAAGAAGAGACGCCCGCGCCGGTAGATCGCCGAGCGTCACCGCCGCGCGCTGGCAACGTCGCGCACAGGCGACGGGCAATAAGTCCGATTTTCTCGACACCGTTATCGGATCCGCATCACGACAGTGACACTTCGATATAGTTAGATAATAAGATGTAGGTTTAATCGTGTTTCTTAGCCTAAGGGGAAGGGATGTTATATAGATGTAGTTACTTGCGCGGTGCGAGCTGCGACTCGCCGATCGTTTTGCATTAAAGCAGTGTGCAACCGGCTGGCTTGTTTGACTGACGTGTATACGCACGCCCTCCCTATCACGCGAGATACGTAACAAGTATAAATAATATAGTACATTCGTAATTAAACTTTAATAACATTGTTTTAAGGTTTATGTTCAAAAGTGATCTATAGCAGTGACTGACACACCGCGACACCATTCTTCTTAAGACAAAAGGTCTTAAGTATAAATAATATAGTACATTCGTAATTAAACTTTAATGCTTTAGTTTTAAAGTTTATATTTTAATTATTAAGTGCTGTGTTGTTATTTTTTAAAGATAATAATATGTCCTCACATTTCCGCAGGCAGCACATCCCAGTGTGTGATGGATACACTGGGCAACAGCTCTAGATTCATTTGAAGAGTGGACTGTCGACAGTATGTATCCTTATCCACGCCGCCCGAGTACCTTATTAAAAGCTGAAAGTTATGTAAAGCTCGCATACATTGGCTCGAAATGTCAGATGAATATTGATTTGTGTACCAAAAATATGGTCTAAGGAGATAAGTTATTTTCGAGGTTTAACTTAAAATAAGATTTTTTTCTAAAGTCTAGAATCTAGATTAAACAGGGGCAAGACGGGGGAGGTAAATCGGCTTTTTCAGCCTGGGGATTGTCAGTCTAACTTCATTTTAGAAAAAGAGTAATACATAAGATTGTAGAAAAATCAATGTTTCATCACTTAATTGGCATCGTTATGATGACAATCCTTTTTGCAATATACAATTTATTAACACATACAAAAGCTCTGCATTCAACTCGCGTGCGTACTTATAGTTTATGTCACATAAATAAGCATTTTGTTTATAGTTTACTGTTTATTTTGTTTGTATTGTTACTTTGAAAGACGGCTCACGTTTCTTAAATGTTACCAATACCTACAAAGGATCATCTTTCTGCCTCATTCCCTCAACGTTGAGGATCGTGGCACCCCTTCGATATATCTCGATATTACTCATTTGATGATGTTCTTCTATTTTCCGTTTTCTATCTGCGTGTAATGGTTTTAAAGCATCCGATAATGAAATCAGGTAATGTGAAGACGCTTATAGAGAGCATAGGTGATCCCCGCGCGTCCGCATGGACTAACTTTTTTCGTTTCCCACGGGAACTCATTAATTTTCCGAGATAAGAAGTAGCCTATGTCCTTCCCCGGGATATAACCTATCCAACCAAATTTCATCAAAATCGGTTGAATAGGTGAGCCGTGAAAGCGTAGCAGACAGACAGACACACTTTCGCATTGATATAATATTAGTATGGATTATACCTGTGCTTCAATTTGCCGTCCTCGAGATGGTGGCATTATTGATATAGGTGCTGACCAACTTGTAGCCTGCGAATTTGTAGACCTAAAACAAAACATTTGTGAAGGTTGATTAGGAATCTGTATTGAAGTCGGTTAAAAATATTGTGAAATGATAAATCTAAACGTAATAAAGAGCCTCCTAAACGTCCTTGAAACTAACAGTTGTTCAATTAATGATATGGTCACTGCGAGTTAGAACTTTGCGTGTGCACAGATGTTTGGGTAAGAAAAAAAGACGAAAATCAGTCATTGAACTTAGTTATATGGGTGAAATCGCAGTCGAAAAATCTGCTTCACCTTATAACTTAAAATTACTGGTGTAATAACCTCATGGTTGATTTGAAACTGATTTTTAAGGTCGTAAAGTGAAAAAATGTGGTCAATTCGGTATAACACAATCTCTAAACTAGATTTCATAATTGACAGGGTTAGCAATATTTGACCGAGCGAAGCGAAGGTCTCTGAGTCTACTTGAGTGCATTTGCACTTGTCCGTCCGTCCGTCCGTCTGTCAGAGCATTATAACTTCTGAATTACTGAACGTAATTACTTCAGCTTTAAATATAATATTATGTAAACCAATATGGCCTGCCGCCGAATATGGCTTAAAAAGTTATAAAAATCTTTATTTCAGGGGAGCTCTCATAGAAGCGAATGCGAAGTAAAATATTTTTTATAAAGGTACCTAGGGTTGCGGTAAGTATATCATTTTAAAGATAATTAGGAATAGAGTCCAAAAATATTTTTTTTTAAATTTTTCCCCCAAAATTGACGAAATGGGGGCCTTTCAAAGTGGAGATTTTCTAACGTCCAAAGATGACCTCAGAACTCTAAATTTTCTGAAAGGATGAGCCTGAAACTTGATCAGTTATTTCAATTATATCCTGTACTTGAACAACAAATACTAAAATTAGATAAATATTGTAAGGAAACGGAATTATTTAATTTTTAATGAGCTTCAGTATTTTTAACAGAACTTCACAATATTGTCAACAGATGGCGCCGCGAGGTCTCAGTTCGGGGCGAACCACTAGTTTTAATTCTGTCATTTTAGTTTAGTTCAGAGATTGTGCACTACAGAATCAGCCCCAATACCCACCTAAAATTCCCAGACGTCCTGTTCATCATAAGTCCACTGCTCAATGAGTTTTGAGGGTTAGAACTCTGCGTAGGCAGAGATGTTTGCGCATTAGGTACCGGCGATCCCACTCGCGAAGGATAATTTGACGTCAGACTGTTAGGGAATATATTCTCCCCAACACCGCCCAAGTCTAAGAAATCTGCTTCTCCGTATAATTTCATGACAATATTGGCTACTTCATTTGGTTTGATTGGTAATTGGGATTGGATTTCCTCATTGGACCATTGGAATACTTTGGTTTGCAGTTGATTATCCATGTTTGACTGGAAAGACAATTTTACTGTCAACAACTGAACTCCGGTATTCTAATTAAATAAATCATGCATTTTATTTTGTGTTCTTTTCTTGTAATATAATATATTATAATCTACAAAAAATGTGAATTGAAGTTATTGTTTTGTTTAACTTTAGACCAACGATTAATTTTTTTTAAATAACATTATATAGCAATGTATGGGGCATGGGTTTATTGTTTAACATAACTGCCATACCCCTAACAGGTAAGCTCGCTACCATCTTAGACGGCATCATCACTTACCATCAGGTGAGATCGCAGTCAGCAGTTGTAGTGGAATAAAAAAAAGTAAACCTTTCTTACCGTTATATTTTTCAAAAATAAATATGGTATGAACAACTTAAAAAAATATACAACACACATTAATATACGTGAAAGGAACCTATATTAAGAACTCGTCTCAAATAATCTTGTGTATTTCACGTATATATTAATATTGAGCTATATATAGTATATATATTAATATTATATGTATATGTTTATGACAATTATCATAAGTCTTATTAAAAGTTTTTACTTTAGTTTATAAGTACCTACTCAGTTTTATCTATTTTTCTCCATTCTCACATTCTAGGGCTGCTGGAAGAAATCTCTTCTAGAGATAAGTTGTCCTTGTACATGTCCTTTAAATTTTTATGTTTAGTTTTTAAGTTTGGTACTAAATATATAAATAAATAAAATAAATAAATCTTACCTGAATTGACAATTCGAGATATTCAATAGGGACGTTACTCGTATTGGTGATTTTTATCGTACACTCCGTGCTTTCTCCATTGTAAAGGGAAATGTTAGTAATACTTCCAGATATTTCCGGATTACACAGGTTTATGTTGCCAGAAAGGGATAAGGTAGTTTCTATAGTGATTGTTGGCAGACTGGGAATGACTTCGATTGAGAAGGAAGCGGGGAATTTATGAGGCGTTGGCATATTTTTAAGTCTACAATTCGATTTCACGCCTAAAGTATGGGTTGAGTATCCCAATATTTGTAGTTCACCGATTTCTTTGGGTGTTCCATGAAGGTTGACAGTGGTGGGGGAATCTGGGGGGAGGATTATTGTTTCGGGAATGGATTCGAAGACAATCCCAGAAGTTAAAAGACGCATGTTAGATACTTTCAGCTCGAATGGCAAGGGATTTGTCAGTTTCATTTGGACTTCGCATATATCCTCCTCTACCCAAAGGTGTTCTGAAAAAAATTATAGGGATAAAAAAAGCCCCGTGTGTCTACTACCAAAGTGGACTCTAAATAGTTATTATAGTATAAACTAAATATTTGACCGAGCGAAGCGAAGGTCTCTGAGTCTACTTGGGTGAATTGGCACTTGTCCGTCCGTCCGTCCGTCCGTCCGTCCGTCCGTCCGTCCGTCCGTCCGTCTGTCAGAGCATTATAACTTCTGAATTACTGAACGCAATTACTTCAGCTTTAAATATAATATGTAAACCAATGGCCTCCCGCCGAATATGGCTTAAAAAATAATAAAAATCTTTATTTCAGGGGGGCTCTCATAGAAGCGAATGCGAAGTAAAATATTTTTTATAAAGTTACATAGGGTTGCGGTATATCATTTTAAAGATAATTAAGAATAGAGTCAAAAAATATTTTTTTTTTAATTTTTCCCCCAAAATTGACGAAATGGGGGGCTTTCAAAGTGGTGATTTTCTAACGTCCAAAGATGACCTCAGAACTCTAAATTTTCTGAAAGGATGAGCCTGAAACTTGATCAATTATTTCAATTATATCCTGTACTTGAACAACAAATACTAAAATTAGATAAATATTGTAAGGAAACGGAATTATTTAATTTTTAATGAGCTTCAGTATTTTTAACAGAACTTCACATTTATGTCAATAGATGGCGCCGCGAGGTCTTAGTTCGGGGCGAACCACTAGTATAGTATAAGTTTTGAAAAAAAAAGGTAAAAAAAATGCCATTTTTATAGTACCGACCTAGAACAGTCTCCGATCGCCATGATCGCCGGAAAAAAGGAAGGAACACAAAAAAATAAAAAAAATAGTTAAGAATTTGTTAGTGTAGGGCAAACGCATCCAGTACTATCATAACTAGATGATGTTAGGATATAAAAGAGATTAACTAGTTTTTATTATCCTAATAGCATCTAGATATTATGATAGTACGATCAATGTCCGCTTTTTTTCTGTTCTGATGCTGACCGCATGCTGTATAACCCAAAACTTATACTTGGGTACGTGACCAGTAATCAGAGCTCCAATATAGAGTAACTTTGGCGTATTTTAAGCCTTCAATAGGCATGATGACAGTAACCAAGGATCAATAAAATTATTAATTTATGTAATGAAATAGTATTCATGGATTATTAAAAACGTATTTATTTTCCTATTTCGAGTGAGATTGATATTTATTTTGAAAAAATAAAACTATAAAATACAGCAATCCGCCATAATGGATTAAACACTAAGAAGCGAATGACGTCACAATTGTTTAGTTTCGAGCTTTGACAATCCTCGACTCTATTCCTAATTATCTTTAAAATATCGCGTTAACTCGACTCTTAAGGAAGTGTCCGATTGGGGTGACGCCAACCTAGTCAAGTTTAACGCCACCAAAACACAAGCGTGTTTATTTACCGCAAAGAGGAGCCCCTTCGCCTTGGCTCCAACTTTCCATGGTATATCCGTACTGACCAACTCCCAACCTCAATTTCGGGAAATGTATCGAGTCAAAGGCCAAAACAGCTGCCAAAAACCTTGGTATCCTGAACAAGGTGAAGCGGTACTTCACGCCAGAACAGCGCCTCACTCTTTATCAGGCACAAGTTCGTTCTGGCATGGAGTATTGCTGCCACCTTTGGGATGGATCCGCCAAGTACCAACTCGATACATTAGACTCGATAGATCGCTGGGCCCGAAGAATAATTGGCGATCAATCACTCACGCAGGCGAAATTGCTGTCTACAACACCGACGCAATGTCGCCTGCTTATCGGTTTTTTATCGGATATACCATGGGGAGTGTGCTCTGGAACTTCATAACCTTGTTCCTCCTTCTCCGTTCTACCACAGAACAGCGAGAAACCGTGAGCGTTGGCACCCGTATGTGGTTGACGTTCAATTTGCTCGCACGAACGCACGTTTTTGCACGCACGTTTTTGCTCGACGTTTCTGATACGAACCGCTAGGGTGTGGAACACCCTCCCAGCGCACGTGTTTCCTGCCACTTATAACTTAAGTACCTTCAAGGCAAGAGTGAATAGGCATCTTCTAGGCAAGCGCGTTCCAACCTAGACCTCATCATTGCTTTGCACTAAGCATGATTGTCGTCAAGCGCAAGCCTATATACGCAATAAAAAAAAAGATTATACCGCAACCCTATGTAACGCTATAAAAAATAATTTACTTCGCATTCGCTTCTATGAGAGCCCCCCCTGAAATGAAGATTTTTATAACTTATTAAGCCATATTCGGCTGGAGGCCATTGGTTTACATATTATGTTTAAAGCTGAAGTAATTACGTTCAGTAATTCAGTAGTTATAATGCTCTGACAGACGGACGGACGGACAAGTGTCGATTCACTCAAGTAGACTCGAGACCTTCGCTTCGCTCGGTCAATAAATAATACCGTATATGCACGCCAACAGACGCCAAAAAGTCACCCAGTATAACTAAAACATACATTGAGCTAGGGAACAGGCATACATTTTTGTGATACCTCCCACTCGTCTCTTCTGAACAAACGGCGCCTATGCATAATATTATTCATCAAGCCTTATGAATATTTGGTTATTCTTACCCATTTTCCCTTCATCCTTTTTAGTTTTCCTCTCAAGACTACCGAAGTGTATGGTGGTGAATATAAACGGTCCCTGAGTGGATTTGCATTTGATGGGATGCGGCGTTCGGGCGGGCGGTAAGGGCCGCGGGTTGAAATTGGAGCAGCTTGGTACATGGGTTAGGTTCGCTGGTGGGATCACTTCGCCTGTCTCGAGCACTAGCGGTACCGGACCACCTTCACATTGGGCTGAGAGAGCCTGTAATTGGCAACAAGATTTTGGTGTCAGCCCTGTCAAAAATTAGGTTCCAGTAGGCTCGAGACATCTTTTAAGGGCAAAACAGGGGCGCGGGTCGGGTTGTGTGAATTTAACCAGCCGCGCACCCAACCCGACCCGCGCCCGCACCCTGTGAGTTTTGCGATTTATGTAATTTAGTAGTAGGAAAATAAACTTAAACCCACCTAAAATATAGGATAAAATTGTCCCTTTCAAATGTCATGCCCCATGCTCTAGGCGGGGAAAAGTTTTCCACTTGTAATGTCAAACTTTGGATATATATTTCTCCTTTCCTCTGTTGCCATGCTCTAACATAGGGGTAAGATAAATACCTGTAATTGTATGGCCATATCTTTTTGATCCTTCCGCGACAGATGCGGCCACATGGTTTGAAGCAGGAAGGTCATGTGTCGCGTGGCGAGCGCGGGGTGCCCCATTCTGCGAGCCGCTACTACCAGGTCTTGTAAAAGCTGAATTTGTAGTCGCGGCCAACCTTGAGGGTTGAAAGACCAAGTGTCAATATAATGTTGACAGAAATTTCTGTCAGTAAACAAATTGGACGCACGCCGGATATATTTTTTACCTAGACTCAGCGGACATGCCGCTTATTGCCAGTTCAGACGTTTCTCACATTTCTAAAGTGAGAGGTACAGATTTTATTTTGATGTTCTCATTAAAGTAATAAAACAAACAGGATAATAGGAGTATAAAGAGATAAGATAGAAGGAAAATGAAGTTTTGTTTTCTATATTGTATTTCAATTCTTTGATTTTTTCGGGGGTTAGCAATATGACATCTTAATTTTTTCAAGGTTGAACAAAGTTATTTGTATTTGTTTCTCAAGGAAAGGTTATTTGTATAAGTAATTGGAAACAAAAGAAAGCATTAAAGACAATCTCACCAACTTGATGCTGTATGACGTAGTTTATAGGGTCAAGGCTGAGCTTGTGTCCAGGGAAGCTGTGCAACATAAGATAGTAGCATCTTTGCCAGTCCGGGTTTGGGTTATTAGCGCTCACGAGCCGCACCGCCGCAAGCCGCTGAAAAAATGCGGCTTTGCGGAGGAAACCTACAAATGAACATTTTTTTTATCCACTAGTCCTTGATTGCGATCTCACCTGATGGTAAGTGACGATGCAAGTGCGGTAAGTCTATGATGGTAGCGGGCTAACCTGTTAGGGGTATGGCAGTTATATTAAACCCATACCCCTAGTCGATTTCTACACGGCATCGTACCGGAACGCTAAATCGCTTGGCGGCACGTCTTTGCCGGTAGGGTGGTAACTAGCCACGGCTGAAGCCTCCCACCAGGCCAGACCAGGGAAAATTCAGAAATTATGTAATTCCCAAATCGACCCCACCGAGGGTCGAACCCGGTACCTCACGTTAAGACACCAGCGCTCAACACTGCGCCACGGAGGTCGTCAAAACATATTAATTTCTTGCTAAAGTATCCCTACGGGCGGCTTTAGTCATTAACGTCATGCAGATTTGCGAGATTGTTACCCGCAGTGCACCTCTTTAAAGGTAATAATAATATGAGCGCAGATTTTCTTTTAGCCCGCAGCGGGACTACCCGCTATTGCGTGACCAAATACAGATGTTACTAAAACCGCCCTAATTTCATCTAGTTTGATCTCGACTCTTAGGGCCGGCGCAAATCTGGCGAGGCGCAGTACAGAGTATTTCTTACTGCCAAACCATTATCGACTTTGCAAAACATAGAAATAAAATAAAAAACATACAGTCGAATTGAGAACCTCCTCCTATTTTTGAAGTCGGTTAAAAATCAGTCGATACAACTACTAGTCCCCCAGAGCATCGACGCGACTTGGGGCGAATTTCTATATTATTTGAACACTAGCAAAGCAACTAGTCTGTAAAAAACTAGATTATATATTTAAAATTCTCTTTTCTTACCAATCTCTTTATAGAGTTCAGCGAGTGTATCAAATCTTTGAATTTTCTCCTGTTCGCTCAAAGTCAAGTCAATAAATATAACATTCTGTAGGAAACCAGATGCATGCAAGCTATTGTTTTGTTCGACCGCGATCCTAGCGGCCTTGAAACATGCCTCAGTTTCAATAATACCCGCATTCTGGTATTTGCTGTAATGTATGATTGCTTTCCGGTATTTTTCAGCTATTTCTTCGCCGTTTATGAGGTATTGGTTATTAATTTGGGATGGCTGTCTTGGTATGGACGGGAGATCGGGACTTAGATAGGATTTTTGACTTTGGTAGTCCACATCACTTGAGGAAGCTAATGATTCAGAATGTGCATTATCGGTTTCGGATTGACGTGAACATGTTTCTACACTTTCGGATGACGAAGGAGTTAATTGTAGGCTTGGTGGATTGACTGGGCTGGAAGTTTTTGATGATCGTAATGGGGATGAAAGGTTTTTAAACTTTCGGAAAGGATCGGTCGTCGGTTGGTAAAGGGAGAGAGGTTTTGTTTTGTTGGGAGAGCTCTCCTGTAAACTCGCGTTGCGTTGTAAAGGCATTGGATTCCTGAGATTCGGATATAAGAGGATCGCAGATGTTGCACAATGACCTGTAACAAAAATACTGAATACATAACTCTGGATTTTGCAGCCAGTTTTTGTGTGAGAAAAAAAACAAATTGCACACATATTTATTAATAGTACTATAAACATACCTCAAAAGAGGCCTAGGAGTAGATGTCGACTTGTCAATCAATAACAGTATCACAAACAATAAGTGTAATATTTTAGAAATTTTCAAATATTAGGAGCAAAAGAACATTAAATCATTGTGGTTTTTAGGTACATATTGAGGCCAATTCTGTTGTACATCATCTAAAAACTAAACTAAAACAGTTCTAAATATAATGTGGTACCTTTCTTCAGGGAATATTATGAAAGGGATAGTAATATAGCTGTCATTTACGTTTAGTTTAGAGATAGTGTACAACAGAATTGGCCACAATATCAATGGTTTTTGTATAGACACATAAATATTCATTGAAATTTCCGAACCTTCTTTAGCAGCAGCTAACCATAGCCAATCGGTAACAGATTTGAGTATTTCTGCAGCAGAATGGTATAAACTAAGGGCTTCTGCTACTAGACCAGCCTGCAATGTCAAATCAGCTATGTTTTTAGTGACGCGACCCATGCAACGCTTTTTATTTTTGCGTGATTCCATGTCGAGACCTGAAAAATTATATATTTTTGTGTTAACAGAAAACAATGAATTGGAGCGTGAACCACATACAACGCGCATGAAAGAAGTGTGGTTATTATGAAATAAGCAGGTGTGAAGGAAGGACTCATGCCCAGTTTAACAGACAATCCCAAGATTTTAGTGAACATCTGAGTCCATTATGAGACAGTTTTCATGTTGCTTTCACTTAATCAGGTTTAGGGCATTCCTCATTTAGGGGGTTGTAGATGAAAACAGTCATACATTGCACCATTTCATTTTTACCATTACCATCATTAACATAACCATTATGATGCATTGAAATTTAAAAACACAAAGAAGATATATAAAAATGTAGCTATAATACTTTATGTACTCTTCAAAAACTTACCAACAAAATCCCTTTTCTCAAATGGTGCAACAAGCAAAGACACTTTCTCTAATTTTTCCTTTGACCTCTCTAATCTCTTGGACTCCACTACCCAGAATAAGAAATTGATAAGACCCGCAACATGCTGCTCTAAATCCGGCACTGGGTCATTCTCTCCATAGAATAGAGCATGGGTCTTGAAGTTGGAAGGAGTGGTGAAATTTTCCTCTTGTACTGAATATGATGCATTTGATGATATAGATCTTGGAAAACTTTCGCATGATGACAGGCTTTCTGGTTGCTCACTGGGCAGAGATATCCTGGAAAACATAATGGAATTTAGTTTTAAAGAAGGAAATAGGTTTTGGGCTATGATTATCAAAAATACATAGATGAACATAGTCAAAATGTGACCAAAACATTTGAGCTTTGGAAAGTTCTTGTAAAAAGCTGGGTAAACCTCAAATTTATATTTGGGATAAAACTTACTTGACAAAAAATAATACCTAATTAAAATGTTAATGGTAATTTATCCAGATAACTTTTAATTTCAATTTTACAATTTCATTCTTAATGTATACTAATTAGGTATTTGACAAATACTCAAATCAGCAACTTTTTTTCAAACGTCAAAACGCGTCCTAAGTCTGGGAGAAATGTGACGTCATTAAAGTTCGACGCACTTTTTTACTTTAATCGATTGTTTAAAATGGTTCTTGAACATAAAACTATCAGGGGACGTGGATATTAGGACTTTTGGGAGATCCTCTATTTAATAATCACTGAAAAGTAATTTATTTCAATAGTGGTCAAATACCCAATTGTTCAACACCTTCTTTTTTGGACTTAGTTATAAATATGATAAGATAGGTTTTTAATAAGTTATTTCTCTGAAAACCATACTCTTTCTAAATCTCAACAATAATTAAAGAGAAAATAATTATTAGGTATATTTGCATAGTAATCTTACTTGTCACTCAAACTGGTTTTTTCTTTTGTCTTATCATCTTCAAAGACGCTATAAGTTTCAGGTTCCTGCTCTGGCTTCTTAAGATTGCTGCCAGGACCAAACATAAAGGCTCGCGAGTCATACAGAGTGTTGGAGTACTTCACTTTGAGTGATTCATGCACCTGACACACTTCATTCAGTTCTACTTGGTTTGTGAACTTACTCAATGTTATAAGACCAAGTAGTCTCCTTAAAATTAAAAAAAATAACAGTATATTGCCATGTGTTCGAACTAAATGTTTAAAATGTCATTCGAAAATTAGAGTTTGCAAAGAATAGACATTGAAAAACTTTACAGTGCTACAAACTTACCTGAAGCGGTGGCCAAAATTGGAACAATTTTTTATTCCTGTTTAGTTTTTTTTAATTTATCTATACAGCACTACTAGTGCTAAGTAGTGGGGCTGTCACAGGGTCACTTATGTTTGTCGGGCTATACATACGAGTATGAACACTATGCAGACAAAGTTTTAGTAGTTACTACAAAATCGATAATTCAAAAACTAATTCTTGCTATGACATCAAAATATGGAGGAATTTTGGTACTTTTCTTAGTTTAATGTTATACAAGTCATATTAAACAATAAGTTAGTATATAAAAAAAAAGGCTAGATGGTGATTAATAAATCTGACTTAATAGTAGCAAAACCTTATATCCTACCCTACTTCATCAAAAGAAAATGTAGGATGAACATGGTAAATGGTTTTTACAACATAGTGAAACATTCTAGTTTACTTTAATGAATATAGTGTTAAATAAACCATCAATTGCTACATTATTGAGTTTGTGGTGAACACATTCAACTTACCTATGAGTTTGGAAGTCTCCCCAGTCATTATTTTCAACTGGGTAGTCTGTGACATACCGCACCCAAATATCCCTTACTTGACCTGATGAATCTAAAAATTGTGATAAATATAACCATAAGAGCATAACTTATTAAGTAAGTAAGTAACATTTGGGAAGGCACCGGCCCCTAAGATATGGTCCACCTAGTTTAGGGGTCAGGAATTCATTGTTCTGTACACAAAGACAACACAAAATTTTATAAGTAAAATAAAAAACTTTTCAAGCAAACTAATGTACGGATTCAATGCACGGCACCAATGCACAGCTACAACTTTGAAGTTGTCACAAATTATTCACAACTAGATGATGTGCAAACGCACAAAATTCATTTAGATTAAGGCTTTTTTTCCCACAGGAACTCTTTAAGTTTCCGGGATTAAAGTAGCCTTTGTCCTTTGCTGTGATACAACCTACCTCTGTACCAAAATTCATCAAAATCGGTTGATCAGATGGGCCGTAAAAGCATAGCAGACAGACAGACACACTTTCACATTTATAATATACCTTATATGACCCGGATCTGGCGTACTGGGCTAGGGTACTGGGGTTTTTTGCACTTGACTGCAAAAAGACAACCTACTCTGGCATTAGACATCCCTGATGTGCTACAGTATCGAAAAACCTCATTTAAGCCCTACAAACAAATTTTATAATCACTTCATGCAAAGGGTACATTTAGCAGGGATTAATTACTTAAAAACAGCGCCCTCCACCTGCTGTTAATGTATGTTTGTAGAATCTACCAATTACCATGTAATTATAATACTAACCAGTGACCTTAATATTATTGATGCGCTGTATCCGCTCCCAAAGTTTGTTGAAATTTTTCAGCACGTCCCCAATTCCTTTGACGAGCACCAACAGGCACGCGTGGTGCTGGGCGTGTTGCCCAAAGTCCGGGTGCGACATCACAGACTCTCCGGGCGCGTGAGATAGTATGTACTATGTAGCTCACTGAACTCTGAAGAGCGCATTGATATCACAGTAGATTAATTACTACGCGAAACTTACAAGTGTGTCAGCCACATTGAGGTATTATGTACTAACGTGCGGGACGCGCGGGGTGCGCGCGGGTAAGGTCATAGATGAGACACGCAAAAGTGACACTACGTATTTTCTGCCTATTGAGTTATTCAATGAGACTACTTTTGAATTTATGCAGTGTAAGACTACATAAAGTGCACATATGAAATAAGATAATAGTAGACCTAGTTTTATAGACGGAAAAAAATAATTAAAAAGTAAAAACAAAAAGATATTCATTTTATACAACTTTAACCTTTTTATTAGGAACTGTTGACACTTTAAAAGAAAACGTTGTAACTTAACCAATCCACCTATCATGTTAAAATTAATAGTGACATTTTTATCTTACTCTACCTTATTATTATAGAAATGAAGTGAAAAAAAAACGTTTCCGTTGATATAATAGTTGTCTGTGTAACAAGAGAGCTAACATTTTGTTGCTTAAGTTTTACAGTAATTAAATACCAAGAAACTAAAGAAGATTTTTATGTTTTTTTCCGTTTTCTTAACTATTTTCTTTTCTTTTACGTTCGGATACTATGACGTTCATAAAGTAAATTTTTATTTTTCATATTTTATATCGTTTTACAACATAATCAAATCAAACATACATGTTTATTATTTGAAATCGGTACAATAACTAAGAATTTCAAAATGGCGCTGACTTTTTTAATTTTGGCACCAGTTTCCTGGTTTGTGATCCTAGGGATCCTCAGATATCGATTTTGAACGAAATCGGTACAATAACAAAGAATTTCAAAATGGCGCTGACTTTATTGAATTTTGGTACCAGTTTCCTGTTTTGTGATCCTAGGGAGCCCGAAATATCGATTTTGAACGAAATCAGTCGAAAAATAAAAATGTATGATCGTAGGTGTCTCATCTGTAGGTAAAGTTCACCTTTTAATCTATGATATTCAGAGAAATGGTGGAACGTGGGTGAATAGTAGAAATTATCTTCAAAAATTTGTTTTGGTTTGTTTTTGTTAACGTTTTGTTTATTTACCGATGATATGTCACGCCACAATCTTTTTTATTTACAGTTTTATTATTTTTACACGTTTTTATAACGCACGACGGCATTTTAAAATTGTCGTGCGTGCACAATTTCGACACGCGGCCGCAAGGAACATATTTACTACGGGGAGCGCGGCCGCGAAGAGCGTAGGCGAGTGACTAAATAAGGTTATGCCGGCCGGCTGCAAAGCATGGCGCAAATTTGTTGTTTGCGGCGTCGGTTCTAGTACTTGTACATATAATTCAATGGTCAGCCATTTAACTTTCAATCACTCCACTATTACTATAGAAAAAAATTTGTGAAAATATAAACTTACACTTACACTTTATAAACTTGGTAGTATTTTGATCGTTAAGATTATTGTCTCGAAGTTGTAAAATTTAATTCAAAGTTCTTCTTCTTATTTTGTTTTAATTCAAAGTTGTTCAAAAAGTGAAAAAATAATTCGTTTTGATTTCAATTTGTCATTTGTCAGCACCGACCAGAAAAAAAAGTTTGTCAGTGTCATCAGTCATCACAGTGTCAATTATTGTGTCAAGTCACTTCACTTCTTATGTGAATGGCTTTACTCGTGCACTAGGCACAAATATTTTGCCAATGTCGCGTTGAAGGAGAGTACACACTACTGGAGAAACCGGTGAACTTGTCTCGCATTTGCTAGCGTTCAGCCTGAGTTAGTATTAGTTCTACAACAACACAAATATAAATTATTAAATATATTACTTATTTAATATCATTATTATTTATACATAATATTATTACTTACTAATATTAATGAACACATAAAAGTAGTTATTATATTAAAAATAAGTTTCCAACACAGTATATTGAATATATACTGTGCAGACAAGGTGAACTAGATCAAACTCTTTGCAAGAGACAATTAAACTTTAATTTTGTTGTAATCTATAAATTTGCCTAAAAATTTAGCGAAGGGACCAAAAACAAGAGATAGTAAAGTTTTAATGTTAGTAGGACGAGGGAAGTTAGGGGGAAGGCAATCATGCATAGATATGTGAAGCTTAGGACAGTTAAAAAATATATGGTCCGGGGAGCCCTCATCGAGCCCACATTCGCAGACAGAGTTATCCCTGATCCTTAGCTTAGCCAAATGTACTGGAGTACAAGAATGACCCAATCTCAGTCGACAAATTACTGAAATAATCTTGCGATCAAGATTTCTATGGCGGACAAACCAAGGTTGGAAGGGAACCGTTTCCTGTATGTCCCCATAGTGCTTACCTTTCAATAATTTTGAAGTAGCCCACCTTTTATTCCATGAAGCATATAGATCTGATTTGGCGACTGAGATTAGATCATGTGAATAAATTTGAAAATTGTCTAGTACACCCGAATGGGTGGCAGACTTAGCGCAGGAGTCCACAGTTTCGTTACCGTGGATACCTTTATGGCTGGGGATCCATCCCAATATGACATGAAGGCCTCTTTGTTGACAGAGTAACAAAACTTCGCGAATCCTCAGAATCAGTGGAAATGTATTTTTAGATCGAAATGGATTTTGGGCAATAGCCTGCAGGACACTTAGACTATCAGTGAAGATCAAGACTCTGTGCAAACCGTGAGACTCCACGTACTTAATCGCCTCCAATATTGCCACAGCTTCACCAGTGAAGACTGATGCCTGTGGAGGACATTTAAAAGACAAGACTATACCATATTTGGGAAGCCAGCAAGCAGCCCCCACAAACCCATCTGCAGAGAGCTTCGAAGCATCAGATTAGCTGTATGTTCTCGCAATTCCTACTGTATGGCTGTAACTATATATAATAAACTCTCTGACAACACTAAAAGTTTACCGACATCTAAGTTTAAGAAAAAATTGTTTGACTATTTAATTGAAGAATGTTTTTATAATGTTACTGATTTCTTATCTAAATGTAAGATTTGATCGAGGTGTACTGCAATTCTATATTATTATATACTAGGACATTATGATATATTTATGCATATTTATGACATTTCAATTTAACACAAGAATCTATTAAATCAATTTTTTTATTTTTATTTTACATAGGAATTAATCTAATAATCTATTTTAATTTTGTAATTTTATATATGCAAATCTAATAATGTATTTAACTTTCTAACTTAATATTATAATGTATGTATTTTGTGCAGCAGGTGTGTTTGTGCCTACTGCCAATTTTGCACGCCAATTATTTGGCAAAATGTGACAGACTTATCTATCCAATTTCCAGCTTACTATGTATTTGAACTCACATTTAGCAAAATAAATCATTTTCATTTTCATTTTCATTTTCATTTTCATCAGTGTAAATCGCCAAAAAATCCGGCCAGTCCTGTTCAAGAATGGATTTAAATTTAGTATTACATTCTAAATCCTCTTTCTGAACTCCAAAGTTTAAAATCAGAGTAGGTTTAAATGTCAGAGCTTGGAAAGAAGTGGTGAAAAGAGGGTTTGAGGGAGAAGTAAATAAAGGAGAAGGAAGTCTGGTGAATTTGAGGAAGCTAAGAAGTAATGCTGGATATTTATCTACAGACTTTAATAAGGAAGGCAAACAGTTAAGACTGTTGAAAAGGGGATGAGAGGATAATTGCAGAGCTTTGGTCATAAATCTGTCAGCGAGATACTGTCTACGGAGGACAAGAGGAGGGTCTCCACCTTCCACCTGTAAGGCATTCGTTGGGGACGATTTCATAGCTCCCATAATAATTCGTAAACATTTATATTGTATTTTATCTAATTTATTACTAGCTAATTTACTAATGGGGTCCATAATGAAAAGACCATAATCCATATAGCTACGAATTATAGCATTGTATAAAATCTTTAAGGTATATGGGTGAGCTCCCCACCATGTGCCAGCCAGTGACCTTAAGATATTAACATTTTTTTCGCATTTATCTATGACATACTCTGAGTGCAAATTACCATTTAATTTGGAATCTAAAATAACACCCAAAAACTTAGCATTGCTAGCAGAAGGGATTTGTTGATCCTCAAATGCCAGTGCTATGTCAGGAACGTTTCTCTTGCGAGTAAACGTGACTGATTTACACTTAGATGGGGACAATTCCAAACCGTGGTCAGCGAGCCAATAGCCCAAATATTTAAGGGCAGAATTCAAGCGGGAGTTAATATCAAAAGATGACTGAGAAGAGGAGTAAAGGACTATATCATCTGCATATTGCAAGATGTTACAAAAACTGAGGACAGACTGGTCAAGGTCAGTTGTATAAAGGCTATAAAGTAGAGGGCTAAGGACTGAACCCTGCGGGAGGCCCTTCCATACACTTCTGGGCGGGAGAAATTCTGGATTGCTTTTGACCAAAATGGTTCTAGACATGAGGAGGTTACAGATAAAATGAGTCATTCTCGGCGGAAGGCTCAGCTGTTGCATCTTTTGCCTGAGTACCGGGAGAAGCACACTATCGTAAGCAGCAGAAATGTCCAGAAAAGCTCCCACAAGGAATTCACCTTTAGCATGAGCAACTCGAATGTCAGTCGTCAAAATACTCAAGCCGTCAGTCGTGCTAAAGCCTTTACGAAATCCAAACTGGGTACCAGCCATCAGTCCTCTGTTTTCAAGAATCCACTCCAGGCGGTTCTTGATGAGATGTTCCATGATTTTTGATATGGTAACAGAGAGGGCAATGGGTCTGTAGGAGCAGGGGTCATTGGGATCCTTTCCTGGCTTTTTGATGGGAACTATAATTTGGGTTTTCCAGGCCTCTGGGACAGTTCCTGTCTGGAAAAATGTGTTTAGAATATTTAATAGATGTAATTTCGCTTTATCATTCAATTTACAAATGAAGGAGTAAGGGATTCCATCAAATCCAGGAGAGGAGTCCGTAAGACCATCAAGGACCAGCTTAAATTCGAAGAAAGAAAAAAGAGCATCCATAGGATCTGAGGAAGGAACAGCGGAGTAATTAGGAAGTTCGTCATAATTTGGGGCAGAGGGGGGGGCTAATTTATCAGAGAAGGCCTCTAGCCAGGTTGAGGAATCATTGGAAGTAAGTACAGAAGAGGTAAAGGAACATCTATAAATTTTAATCTTATCCCAGATCATAGAGGAAGGAGCTCTGGGACTAAGGGACTCACAGAAACCCCTCCAACCAAGCCTTTTCTTTTTATGGAGAGTTCTCCTAGCCTTAGCAGAAAGTTTTTGATATTGAATAAAGTTGTCAACTGACATATCAAGTTCATAGTTTAATTCTGCATCTTTCCTGTTATGAATGGCTACAGTGCATTCTTCATCCCACCAGGGAAGAGATGGTTTATGCCAAGCACCTGGTTTTTTAACCGGGATGTGGTCATCAGCAGATCCCAAAACAATTTTGATAAATGCTTCATAAATGTTGACAATGTACTCCTGGTCAAAGTTAGTGGCATCAAGTTTCTGATCAACCGATGTACCAAACTCCAGCCAATTTGCTTTACTACAGCGATATTTCAATAAGGGCTTAGGAGCAGAAGGGGGAGGTGCTCTAGAAGTTAAACTAATAAGAATAGGGTAGTGGTCACTACCATAAGTACTTCGGAGTGTTTCCCATGTAATAAGGGGAGAGAGAGAAGGAGAGCAGAGAGATAAATCTACAGCAGTATTATTATTTTGATGAGGGTAGACTCTACGTGTTGGGGCACCATTATTTATGATATTTAAATTTTCATCATCAAAAATATCCAATAACATATTAGCAAAATTATCAGAATGGTGGCAACCCCATACTGTGTGATGAGCATTAAAATCTCCCATTACAATGATAGGTCTAGGGAGAGCCTTGATAATCATTAGGATATCAGGAATTAATGAAGGGCTGGGATGAGGTATGTAAATAGACAAAAAGGATATATTAAAGGCTTTTATTGCAACAGCATTTATTTGTTGAGAGAAAGGGGGAAGACTGATTTGGGAAAAAGTATAACTGTAATTAAATAATATTGCGCAACCTGCATAACCATCCATTCTGTCATCACGGAGACAAGTGTAGCCTGGGACGCGAAAACGAGACCCTGGGACCAACCAAGACTCCGCGACGGCAACCATGACTGGCTTATGTTCGATAATTAAATTAATCAATTCTGATTTTTTAGCACGAATGCTATTACAATTCCATTGTAGCAGGGGAAGATGGTCCATTATCTGATCTATTATTTAGGGTTTGTATAATCTGTTGAGTCACGTTGGTCGGTATACAGTCACTATATTTAGTGACTATGTTAAGTAATGTGGAAACTAATAGCTCCACTAAATTTTCATTGGGAGAAAAAGAGATGTCTGTTGGAGGCTGAAAAGCACATCCATTAGGGGTAGAGGAAGGGCAGTCAGCGGTAATATTTTGATGAGCTTGGAAATCATATCCTTTTTGGGGGGTGTGTTGAGTGCGGGGCTTTCTAAATGTTGTCTTGCGGTAGGAAGTGCTCGTGGGAGGGGGAGTTGAATTCTTATGGGACGAAGAAGTAGGATTGGCCTTTGTGGCATCAGCAAAAGGTTTATTTACAGGAGAGTGCCTGGCAGATGCTTCATTATAGGAGATGGATTCTTGGGTCATCATAACCTTGATTGACCTCTGTCTTATGTGTTCGGGGCAGTTCTGGAAATTAGCAAAATGAGAGCCTGAGCATAAAATACAGGAGGCTGAATCAGCTGTGATTGGACAGCTTTCACCAGTATGCTCTTGATCACAACGATAGCATCTACTCTTTGATCTGCATTGTGAGCGGATATGACCAAATCTGCAGCAATTTAGGCATTGGATTGTAGGGAAGGTATAAGTGTCCACCGGGAGAGAGGTGTGGAATGAGAACACTCTCTCTGGGAGCACTTGACCTCTGAAGGTAAGCACAACAGATTGGGTTGGGATCCAGGTGACAGTGTTATCCGAAATTTGTTTCCTGTTAAGTCGCCGTGCTTTAAGTATTTCGCCGCATCCATTTGGGAGAGCTACAGAGTCTACAAATTCATCTAATGCCCAATCAGTTGGGACGCCTCTGACTAAACCCATACGAGTTATGTTGAAGGTTGGGATAGTGGCTTTATATCTATGAAGGGCCAGTACAGGGTTTTCCAAGAAGTAATTCGCAGAATTTGGCGAAGAGAACTCCACCGAAACTCTATTACGTCCAATACCTTTTACTCCTCCTTTCACAATGTCCTTCACACCAGTCTTGTAGAGGAATTGGCCGAATCTTATGGCGTGGATGACTGAGCCGGCAGGCACATCAGTTTCATCTTTTGTTATGTGAACTATGTAGGGTCCTTTATCTTCGGGTAGATATTTGGAAAATATCTCCAAAAGGGAGGGATGAGAATAGATGTTTTGAATAGATGGATTACTCTGAGAATCTGAGGCCATCTTTTTACCTGTCACATCGTTCGGATCGAAATCAACTCGTCTTTTACGCTGCCCCACCGGGTCCGGAGGACCCGGAGGGTCGGTCTCCATTATAAAAACCCGTCACCAACACAAAATAATACTCACCAATCACAAAAAAAAAAATCTAAAGGTTGATAAAAGAACAAGAAACACTAATTAACTCACAGAAACGTACACCTACCAACAGGCAACGAAGTGAAGTGTTGTGTCAAGTCAGTGACAGTCAGACAAAACAAAATTGTCTGTACGGCTCTGGGTTCTAGCCTCAACAATTTTTTTTATAGATTAGATTTACGGCTTTTTTATTTTTTATTAAAGAACACAAACTTTTAATTAAAGAACATAAAAAATAAGAATATATGGAACAAAAAACATTATCAATACCACTAATTTGGTCAGGCTATTTACGGTCGTAAACAGCTTGACCAAATTAAAAAAACCTCGCCATGGCCCATGTGGCGGAAAAAGCTTAAAATTTATAAAAAAGCGTAGACAGAGAAAATGTTAATACTTTGTAGAAAAAACAGAAATGCAAAAGTGGTGCCTCAAAACAGGTTTTTTATTTTTCTGGTTAGTTAGGAACCCTTAAACTTATGCACCAAGTGAAAGCCACTGACATATATTCTTTATCCATTGAAGGTTTGCTATGAAAACTTAATTTTTATTTCATAGCAAACCTTCAATGGATAAAGAATATATGTCAGTGGCTTTCACTCTTTGATAGCCACTGAGTTACAGAATCAGGCTGCTGAGCTGCGAAGTAAGCCAAAAAAAAAATTGACGTGATTGACGTTGTTGAATTGAAGTTGTTGGACTTCAATTCAAAGACTACTCTCTGGTATATGTGTATAATCTATGGACTACAGTGTATAAAAGGAGATTGGACTTGTTGGTAGTTGTTGGTGGTCTGTGAACATTGTTTATTTACTGATTTTTCGGAAATTGTGTATCAATAATCAATATTGGATATCCTATAAGTTACTTGTCTCTGATATTGGAGTTCTATAGGTCTTGCGTAAATAGTCTAAATAATAGTACTGCCTGCCTAGCATGCGCACTACGAGATATTCTCGCAACGAGAGAGAGAGATGTTGTCGTGTCGGCTTATTTCTCGTTTACCCTACATGCGCGCCACGCGTGACAAGATTCTCGTGGAAGATTTGGCCTTGTCGTGTGGAGAAACCAATGTTGCCCTTTCTCAATAACATAGGATATTCTAATGTCGCAACACCGATTTAGTTCATTCATTGTTCATTCTTCTTATTTTGCTCTGAGGCTTTTATTAGATTTTTTAATCTGGAACTTCAAAAATGACGTCTTTATGACACTGACTTATCTTGTCTCTGTGACAGTGACAAGACGTTGTTTATTATTTAATTCTAATTTATAAAAACAACTAATTTTAAGTAATATTAAGCTGATAATAAAAGAACGTTACAAAAAAGGAAGATAATGAGTTTGGTGATATGGATAATTACATACTTTTATATGGAGTCAAACATAAAATAAATACCTACACGGCCTGCTTCAGAATACGATCAAACAATTAAAAAATTTGTTGAGGGAGGGACACCTCAAGTTCTTGAGTATTTATGTAATAGGTACTTGTATGAAATTACACTACATGTTACAAGATACAAACGTGTCAACGAGCCATGGAGCGTAGCATCCTAAGCATTAAGCTGAAAGATAGTCAGAAAAGTGACATAATATAACCAATATTATAGACGCTCTAAGCCATAGCAAGAGCCAAAAATGGAAATGGGCAGACCATGTAGTACGCACTTGCAACGAAAAATGGTTTTAAAAAAAAAAAAATTACCACAGATAAAAAATATTACTGTTATCTCTACTTTTGACGACACGAGACAAGAATTATGTGTAACCATGTTAGCTACGGTAGACAAAGAGATATAACGCGAGAAAATGGGTAGACATAATTTTCTCGTGGTAATGCTAGGCCGGCTGGGTAAACGGGGCTTGGGGTAAATTATTATTATCGAACGAATCTGGACTTTCGTTCTTATCCATGTACTAATATTATTGTATCCAAAACTTGCAACAATTATTTTTATTTATTTATAAAATGGAATAGAATAACTCTGATGGCCACCACCACCACTACAGCCTATTAACGTCCCACTGCTGGGCACAGGCCTCCACTCTCATAGGAGAGAGGGAATTAGAGCTTAGACCCACCACACTTGTGATGGGTAGACGTAGCTAAAAGCAAAATATTTTTTAAGGAACTTATGATTAAAACATGATGATTGAAAATATCATAAGAAAAATATTGAGTTTGATTTTATTAAAACAATAATAGTAGTTTATACACCAAGGGGATAAAGCACTGTTTTATGTCACGGGCGCTACATTGAATCCTGAACGTAACGAAGGACTCCAAATTTAACTCCCGAGCGCAGCGAGGGTGTTATAAGTTAATTCCCGACCAAAGGGAGGGAATTAAGATTGAGTCCTGAGTGCAGTGAGGGATTCAAGCGCCCAAGAAAAAAACTGCTTTATCCCGGTGGTGTATACTCTACTTTATACTTCTACCATAACAGTAAAACGAACTGTAACGGTTAGATATTTATTGCAAATCATAGTAAGTAGGATACATAGGTCTAGTAAATAATAAAAAGAAAAGACAAATTAAAAGTGAATGTTCACGTTCGATAGAGTCACATTTGTCCATTTGTCATTTTGCTTTTCATGCTGCCAGTGTTTATGCAGGTACACATACTCCTTGGTTTAAAAACTTTTATGTCAAATGGTACGATCGTTTGGTCGTCTGGAGCCTAGACTCTGTTGTGCATATTTACAGTATGGAGTTGGTCAACTAGTTGGGCGATCGATCGACTAGATTACGGCCCTAGGGCATGAAGACTGACTTTAGACCCGCAAAAGTATGATTAAAACAGTACTAAAGGTATGGTAGAAGTATAAAAGAATTAATTATCATAATAAGGGTAATCATATTAAACTGACTTTCGCATTTATAATATTAAGTATGATATAATATTTTAATAAATATTATGTTTCAGTAGTTTGTATTAAGTAGGTATGTTTGTTTGTTGGTTTGTCGTTCAAGCTGATGCCCGCGACTTCGTTCGCGTGGTTTAAGTTTTTTTAAACCCCTGGAGAACCTCTTGGATTTTCCAAGCAGCGAGCAACGCGATCTACACGTTGACATCGAGCATCGAGAGCAGCGCGGGCGTGGCGACTCGGCCTAGTTAACGATTGTATCGTACTTTTTCAATCTGATAGCGGAGTGGAGCGTTGTATTAACAAGTCAGCTCCGACGCACAGCTGGAGTTTACTCTTTACGAACGATTATAAAATATATAGATTATTAAATGAGGGTAAATGAACCGCATTTTTTATATTACTGAAAGCATGCTTGATACATTTATTCATATTAATTATATAATTTATATATATTCATTAAAATACATTATTACGCAAGGCATACCTAAAGCATACAGAATTAGGCATACAGAATTACGCAAGGCATACCTAAAGATAGAACCTACGTTGCCTACCTGTATTGTACTTAGTCTATACAAAGCTTTAGGTCAATTATAATCGCAAGCACATTAATTCAATTCAATTTATTTATTTTTAAACACTGTACAGATCCTGGAAGCGTATTTACGAGTATGTTAGAGCAACTCCTAAGGAGGTAAAAAAACGCCTGATGGAAGTGCATGAGTTGGAAAATCGCGTCCCATCAACCAATGCAAAACGTGGACGTTGCAATAGTTGCCCGCGGAAATGCGATCGCAAAGTACCAACAAAGTGCAAAAAATGCACAAGATTTGTGAGTATTAATTTATGACATATTTATTGTTTTTACGTTTTCTTGTCTCTTTCTTGTACAGTTCGCGCGCGAGTTGAATGCAGAGTAAATGTAAGTGTCACCATACATTTACTCTGCATTCAACTCGCGCGCGAACTATAGGTTAGTTAATAAAAGAAGTTTTTAAATCCTTTTCAAAACTTTCCCCGAGGAAAACGGATTGCATGATTTTCTAATTACGAGTTTATACATCATAACCCGGATTTGATGTTAGGATTGAAGGCATTCGAAAACAGAAACTTCCATTAAATATTTATTTTAATGACAGATGTACCGCCCCAGTCAAACTCCCCGCCTGGCAGTGTCCTCGAACCGGATCACGCGGGAGTTGTGAGGCGGCGAGCGTTGCCGCCACGCCGCCACTCTGCACGCTTGGAACGAAACACCGTACGCCCGCCGATAGAATCGACCGCGCACCGAGCAAGTCTTATCGCCCCGTGGCGGAATCGTATCTGCGTCCCCTACATATAATAATACTTACACGGAATATAATAGAGAGGTCGAGTCTAAATTCTTTTGAAGTAGGATTTCCTCGCTTGGTTTAAAGACGAGATATCTCCCGCGCACCGATTCGTACGTTGGCGTTTGTAACCTTAGAGTTCTGAAGCAGATATCGTATAATGCCTCATTGTCAATACAAAATGATTGATCAGAATTTTCTATTAACTGATTTACAGACAGTGTTGCATTGTATGGTTCCACAACAGTATCTGACACTTTAGGACTTGGCCAATTATGAATCAATTTTGATGATTTTTTTTGTTTGGTAGATCATACTTCAGACGTGGTCCCATATTTTTATCGAAATTGATTTAGCGCTTTTTGTGAAAATCATTAAAATATATACCTACCCAGATAATGTTTTTACTTTTTAGTTTAAATTGGTACTTTAGGTATAATTTTGAACTTCAAAATGACAGTTTTATGTCACGTACCTTGGTGTCCCTAAAATAAGGATTATAATTCTTAAACACGAACATCAACAATATTAATTAAAACAATACGGATTTAAGCGATGGTAGTAAGCCCCATGATCATTAAAACATAATTTACAGGTGCCGGATCTCGGCCAGTACGGTTACTCCGAGTTTTTACATCGCAAATTCGATTGATCGACGTGAGAGCTCACCTCACCAAGTGTAATCGAATAATTCGGTACTACGAGTTTGTCAAACAGTCACATTTTGTCAAATCGAGTAAACGCTCATAAAATATCGTATGACAAAACGATAGCAACACTTGTCTCTCTCATACATTCGCAAAAAGTGAGACAGATATATGCGGCCATCTTCTTAGCATTTTGGCATTTCTCATTGCGTCTTATGACAGTTTTTTGGCAGTTTGACACACAGATCACTCATATACTAGTCCCGGGATCACTCATATACTAGTCCCTGGGGACAGATAGGACAGTGCAAAAGTCTCAGATTAATAACCTATAGATATAGCAATGGTCTGCTCGGTCGTGAGACAGCCATATTCAAGTACATTATATACTGTCTTTGACAGGTATATAATAAGATGTCGCCATATTCATAATTTACTCCCAAAGTGGTGAATCCTGGCAGATAGGATAGGAATAATAGCAAATAAATAAAGTTGACCAACACAACTACAAATATAATATTATATTATATTATAATAAAATATTATCAATAATTAATAGTATCACGCGAATGTTTAAATAAATACCGATTTATGTAGTTTCATTTATTATTTTATCTGAACTCATATGTTAAAATCAAAACCATAAAATATTAGTAACATACCTACATAATAATTTACCCTAAACTTTTCTTGATATTATTTCGTACCTTTCATTGCTATTTGTATAATGCCAGATGACATAAAACATATTTTCACAGTATTACAGAATCAGAAATAATGATTTAGGATAATAAATAATACACATAATATTACAAAGGTGGTAAAAGATAAAAATAAAAGTGTATTACCATCGTCATGGCGTGCAATACTTAAATACACTCGATGTAGCAAATCACGGTATTAATTAGATAAATAGGTGACCAATTAAGAAAATTCTTAAATATGGACAATACCTACATATTATTATGTCAACTGAACCTGAAATTGAAAATGTCATACATTTAGATTAAGTAATATCGATAAATTAATATAAAGCACTTCTTAAGAGTCAAAGAATTAGTCCATTGTAATTACAGTTAACCATGTCAATGTATTTGCATAAACCATGCATATAATTTAGCTAGCCGTCATTGAAAAATTCATCTAGGCTGTAGTAGGCTTTTCTTATTAACCAATTCTTTATCACTCTCTTGAATTTAGGTAAAGAAAGTACTTTGATGCTCATCGGTCAAACTATTATAAACTCGTATGACCATAACGAACTTACTTTTACGGAAAATATTAGAATTACGTTAACTATAATACACATTTTCTCCTTAAATTTAACTTTTGACAAACAAAAACAGAACAATAATTTTTTTATGTAAAATAAGGCGTCATAATTCATTTAACTGCGCCATAGACTACGCACAAACTAAAAAACATCTTTTTTAAAAATAGGTACCTACAAAGTAGGTACACCTTCTGAACGTCATGCTTACAAAGTATAAGACGTGATGGTGTAATTACGGTATCGTAATAGAGTATCGGTACGTTAAGAGAGAAAAAATCGGCCATGCGCGCTTGCCCGAATGGAAGGATTTGAATTTGGGTCCTGGCAACACTTCAAATATACTCGTTTTCAAAACAAACTTTTCTTATCAGTTTTACTATGAAAATTGGAAAAATAGGCTCTATTTCTTTCATTTACCTGAGTAAACATTAGTTAAACATGATTATAGTTACTTTAATATAAAGATCCAAAGATTAATATGTCACTAAATCAAGATTTTGACCACTTACTTGTGAAATTTGATTCCTTCGATTTTCCTTTCGCTGCGGCTTTTGCAGCCTAATATTCTGCAACTCACCATTGCGCAATAGCTTATAGAACACTAAATTTCACTTACGATTTCACCTACATATGTTTTAATAATAATAATTAATCAAAAGCTTTGACTGCTTATCTAACCTCCAATCTCAGGTAAATAACCTCCAATGTACATAAGTTTGTGTGCCAAAGATGTACGTCAAAATGAACTTTGGCAGGCAAAAAAATTGAGCACGCTGACAGTGACAAAAAACAAGTATTCACTTACCTTTCTTATAAAGGCAATACGCCATAAAGCTATCTCGCTTAGCTTTTCTTGCACACCTCCTCTCAAAATTTTATTTATTATATTACACCAATTATGCAGATGGAGGCGTAAAATTAAATTAGTAAACCAGTCTTTCACCATGCGGTTATGATGTGAACATCCCAACCAATTTAAATCATGGTTTTTAGTAATTTCAATTTTTATACGTCTTTTAATGAGTTTTTTGAATGCATACTTATTTAAGTAGTCATGTATAAGGCCCGAAATATCCCTATATAACATCAAAAATTTTTTGGATGGATATGTTAGCTTACTATTTTTCAAAAGTTTATATTCTCGATGTTCAATCCATGTATGAAATACATCCCTTTCTTTATCTACATATGTATCAGAGCATACTTTACAATTAAACTTTTTTGTGACTCTCCTGCATATATATCCAGCAGTATATGCAGAAGAGTGGACACGCAATCTTTCATTGGCAGCATTTATTGAGTGGGTGATGCTGCTTGCACTATTAGTTTTATGATCTAATGCTATGGGTGGAACATTCTCTTTATTTTCATCTGGTGTTGCTTGATTTTGTGTTATTAATTTCAAAAAATCAATGACATT
Organism: Erebia aethiops; assembly: GCA_923060345.2. Classification (NCBI taxonomy): domain Eukaryota; kingdom Metazoa; phylum Arthropoda; class Insecta; order Lepidoptera; family Nymphalidae; genus Erebia; species Erebia aethiops. The sequence continues at coordinate 746,767 of CAKLPR020000015.1, forward strand.
GTCACCTTCATCATCTTCACAATTTGCATAAATTGAGTGTGGACCCATAACATTGGACATTAGTAATGACTTGAAAGAATTTACAAAAGTATTTGCATCTGGATTTACATTTCTATAATTTATAGCTCTGATTCTGCCAAAAAAGTTTTCCAAGGGATCTTGATTTATACTTCTAGGATAAAAATATTTAACATTATACTTCTCAAACAACAATTTAGATAACCTTTCAAAACTTTCTATAGTAGTAATCCATCCATCAAGGGAAGGAACTCGGACATTATAGGTTTTGTTATTTTTTTGTGCTCTTTGACTGGTTTTATCAACAAATTGAATGTTTTTCAATACAACCTTGGCTTCTTGCCAAAAATCAAACTGTTTAGAGTTGGGCTTAATTGGCCCTCGTAATTTTCCTTTGATGGAGTCTCTTCGTGATCCATTAACGCTGTCAAATAATTTATCCACAAATTCGACAGCTTCGCCTGTGGTAGCCATTGTAGCGCTGACCCTTTCACCCTCCACAGTAGTTTCTGAAATATAACATAAGTTAAGAAATGCATAAAAAATAAATATCATTAAGATATTGCATTTGGATTATGCAGTGTTGGCGAACCCTCCCATTGCAGTGGGGGTCTGCAAACACTACGCTTACTGTAATATGATGTTTAAAACTTACTAAATAGTGCTGTATATTTGAGCATTGCACTGGTTGTTTCACTAAGTGCTTGAGCAGCTACACTCACTTTCATCTTCTTCATTTTTTCAGCATAGACATGGTGCTCTGTCAATTTTCTGTTCATTCTAGTGTGGCCTAATTGACAATCTGCATTGAACACTGTCAATATATCACCCCAAGTGGCAACCTTGCCTTTAAATATCATATCTTTTGTTAAAAGGTTGTTTCTAAGACCCTTTAATAAATGTGGTGGATCATACACCACACTTAATTGTTGCCCTGATATCTCAACAGTTCCATCTGCAAACAAAAAATGTTTAGTTTAATGAACACCTTTTTTTTTTTTTTTTTTAAATATATAGGCTAGCGCTTGGCTGCAATCAGACTTGCATGCAAGAGGTGATGCAGCCTAAGGTGGAGCGCGCTTGCCTAGAAGATGCCTATTCACTCTTGACTCGAAGGTACCTATATTAAAATACCTGAAGGATGATTTGTGTTCCTATTAATATTATAAATGTGAGCTCATATTTTTGTTACTTCTTCATGCCCCAACTACTGATTGGGCTTTTTGATTACACAGGATTAAGACAGGCTACTTTGAACCAGGAAAACTCCAGAGTGGGCTAAATCAAACATGCAATAAATTAGGGAGAGCATTCACTTACCATTGTGTTCCCCATTTAAATTATTTTTGCGTTCTGTGTCTTTCTTTAACATATTTATGGCTGTTCGAAATGTTGAACCTTGATCACACACAATAGCAACAGGTATCAAGCCTGACTCATATACTTTAGTGACTACTTCTTTCAAAATCCGCACTACTGTAGCAGCAGCTGTAGTACCCTCACAAAAATAAAAAGAAATAGGTTGTCTCCAGTTTGAACAGACTCCTTTCAACATGAAGACCAGGGCATGATCACAAAACTTAAATTCTCTATCATATCCAAAGTCTTTAAAGCCCCTTATTTCATCTTGTGACTCAACATATGTGAGATGAGGTGTCAGTGCCACTTCATCAAATAAGATGGAACACAATTTTTTTTTACTGTCCCATTTTTGAGCTTTGTTCTTTAATATCTTGAAAATATTTTCATTTAGGCCCACATTTAGTTTTATGTTTTCGGCAAGACGGTTTAGGGTCCTTTTAGTAGGCAAGTTAAATATTTTTCGTAATAACCTATATACTTTGGGGCTTTCCTTCATTAGTGACAATGACAAAGTCTTTTCATTTAATGTATATCGCATGGCTTTCTTCTTTTTATCTGCCATTTTCAACTGCATTAGAAGAAAATCTTGTGCCTGGTGTGTCATTTTGTCAAAATTTTTAATAAATAACTGGCTGTGACTTAATTTTTTAGCAGCATCATATCTTTCCAAAAATGGCCTTTGCTTCTTGTTTTCTTTGATTGTCATTTCTTTAATTCTTTTTATAAAACACCTACACTTGCTTGTCAGGTTGGCTGTAAAAGAATAATAATTTTATTTAGTTATAAATGTATTATCAATTTATCAGAATAACACACTACTATATTAAGCAATTAAAGTGTACTTTGTAATTATGAAACAAATTCTTAACATATTTGTTAAAAATAAAGAATACTGTACCTTTTCTTTTAACAAAATATCTTTTTGGTGGTTTTTTATTTTCAGTTTGCTTCACACCATGAATCAAATCTGAAAATTCATAAAAATTTAATTTTATAAACAAGAAATTATTTATGAAAACCTACATGGATTCCTGATATCACAGGACTGATACTTAGTACATATTAAGATTGATCTAATTGTAACAGATTGATTATTAAATACAGCTATATAACCTTCGACATCCCATGATTAACCATTCCAATGAATGAATAGAAATGGTGTTTATTTTAAAGTAACAGAAATGATCCCTAACAATTAAAGTTAATTGAAATAACTGAACAGTAAAAAATTACCTGTTGGGACTGGTTCTAATGTTGATATGGGCTGATTGGGAACAATTTCCATGATTTCTGGTTTTTGCGAGCCGGATACAGTAGTACATTTACCTAAAAACATAAAGCAGAGAAGGTATACAAAACTATTCTAAGAGATTGTTTTCCAAGTGATAAAGAAGTGGCTCCATAGAGACCATCATATTAATTTGTTTTGCATGGACTACAGTGGCGATGATAAGGTTAAATTCATATAAATGTTCTTTATTCACTTGGCATTATCAGGCACCAAGTACAAAATTTTTTAACGATCAAATCAGTCAGATTGTTTTAACCTACCATCTATTTTACTAGTTGATGCCTCAGTAGTTCCTTCCATATCACATATTAAAGCATAACTATTGTGATCACTCTTGTAGTCTTCGGCTGAAAGTAAGATAGTATCAATCAATTATTTTGCAAAAATAAAGAATCTCAATAATATAAATAGCCATAATTAAAGCAGTGTTAACACAGAAGAAAGGAAAAAATTACTAAACACAGGTGAAATAATTTTGTATCAACTCACCATTAATAATTATACTTTGAGTGGAACCTGGTTCTGAATGTTGAACTTCTGTTGAACTGAAGGTTGGTTGTAAAGCATAGTTGTGATCACTGAAATCATGTTCAGCTGAAAAAGAATTTTCCACAATTTATCCACATATATTGTATTTGGAACTAAAGTATGTGTGTAACAGTAAGGCTGCTTGTCCACCAAAGATGTTATGTTTGTATGCATACATTTGTGTGTCAAAAACACCAATATAAATTGAGTTGATTCACTCAATGATCACCAAGATGATTGAGTGAGTGCGTATGTTACAATCATGACTCGGTCAAGTATATAAAAAATCCAAAAGTCCAGTACATAAAAGACAAAAAATTCTTGTCTATTGTATTAGCATACATTAGGGAATAGTGCTTAATACATTTTTTACTTGAAATCAACTTACCTAATGAGCTCAAAGGAATTCCGTGCAGTATTTCCTTTTCAGTAAATAAGCAGGGATAACCATGCGCAAGCCGGTTACCCATACCGTCGAACTGATGTCTATCGAAGTGCTTCTGGCATACGTATCTGTTCAACAATTGATCCTTCGACAAACCACTGAGCCCTATATTCACTGGGACCAATTGGGATAACCACAATTCCCGTAATTTATCGTCCTTTGGAAAATTAAAAAGGCGATGAGTCCTGTTATTAGCATCGCAGCCAACTACACAACACTTCCGCAATTTCGGCATGTTGAAGCGTTCTTAGTTTATCAGAGTAATAGTCACTGGTAGCAAAGAGGCAGACGGATTATTCAGGATCTCAACTCAAGGCAAAAACCGAGGAGAAAACTAAACAATGCTGCCGCCGTGAACTGAGCTGCACCGACCAGAGAGAATGTAATCACTACGTGGCACCGACTTCCCAGTATATACGTATAGTCTATGGCACCGACCAGAAAAAAACTAAAAATCGACTGCTGAGAACATTAACAGCACCACAGAACAGGAATAAACAGAATACCACAGAACACTTACTCTTATCGGAGTGACAATATGGCTGCTAAATGCGACACTAGCGCTTTGCGAATTACAAGGAACTAAAGCTGTCACGGGTGTGGTTTGACACTGACAGCCTACCGCACACCATAGTACGTTTGTCTAGGGTAAAATGGCAAAATCTATAATGTCTATAATCAAAACATTCAAAAAGCAAGGGGTTTCCAGTGTTGCCACTTTAGCGAGTTTTTTGTTATTTTAGGGAGTTTTGAAATTCAATGCTTAAGGGCTTAAAATATTCTGGTGTCTTTTAGCGACATTTGTGTTATTATATGAATATATACTGATTTCGGTTTAAAAAGACTACGGTCCACGATCGACAAGTCATAACTGAGGAATAAACATAGAGGTAGTATGTGGTAGCATCATGGAACTAGTAATCTGCCTAAGTAACAAAATGTCTCTTTTTGGCAGTTAGTGCAAGGAACATCAATTTTATTAAAATAAAATTTTTTTTTTCGTATAAAAAGTTATTTAATTCGATTGTAGTCACAAAAAGTAATATGATTACTATTATTGTGCAAAAAACAAAGACAAATTGATTAATAGAAAAAAAATTGACACATTACATTTCTCTAGTACCAAAGAAAATATATTTATCTTTTGCACTCATAGATTTGTGTACGCGGAAAGAAGAGATGTCGAATACGAATAAAGCTGCTTTATGTTTTCAATTAAAGTTATTTTCAAAATATCGACTTAATTGGCTACGGTCAAGATCCTCATAGATATGTTGTAGGCATGTAATATGATCGTTAAATGTTAAGTAAGGTGACTTATGGCTGCATAATTAGATCTTCACCATAATAAGTGGTCAAAACTTATCTGATGGTAGTGTACTTCCTACACACCTATGGTTCAGATGGTATTTATTTAGTATTTTTTTAAATTTAATATAATAAAAAATGTTGAATAAAAGTTTAATGCACTTTCATTTGTGTTTTTTTCTAGAATTTCTTTTTTAGGGGAAAACATTTTAAAAAGTGCTTATCCCTTAATTAGTCGCATGGGGTCAAAGCAGTTTTGCATTAAAAAATGAAGCATTTGCCGCTGCCCGATATCCCCGCGCCCCCGCTAGCTTCATAACCCGCGTCGAATTTTGTATTCCAGCAGCGAACAAACCACGGGAGTGGAAGGATGCGTCGCTGCACTCTTGAGCGGTGATCTTGTGCGAGTAATTACGTTACTTTTTTGAAAGAGGTGAGTTGTTTTATATATTTTTTGGTGTATTATTAATTCCATTTGTATTATTATATTTCCAGTGTATAAATTTATTTTATAGATATGTTTACAGCTTGATAAATGAAATTATTCAAAAATTACGTTTTATTGTAAGATTTGTAAGTATTGTATCTTTTTCCAGAATTAGTCATGGATAGAAGGGAACAGCAAATTGCGCAACGGTTGGTAGAAGCTTCTGATGAAGAACATGAACATTTTCCTCTGAATTACTAAGTCAACCTCTATCAATGTGCGTCTTAAAAATACTATCTTATGCACAAAATCTTCGACGTAAGCAACTGTAAATATGTACTCTCAACTCAACTCAACTCAACATGGTAGTTATTTTTTTAAATCTACATTTGTAACACATATTCATGTAGTAAAGTAGTACTCCTAAAATATTTTGACACCACTAGCTAATGCACGCTACTTCGTCCGAGTGGATTGAAGTTTTTCGGTGCCCGCGGGAACTCTTTCATTTTCCGGGATTTGCCTATGTGTTATTCCAGATTATAATCTATCTCTGTGCCAAATTTCATCCAAATTCGTTCAGCCTTTGGGGCGTGATTGAGTAACAAACATCCATCCATACATCCATCCATCCAACCTTTCGCATTTATAATATTTATTTAATTGATATTTTTTTCTTCGTGCGAGTAATTAAAGGTTATTTTAGGGGAATTTCACGAGAAATCTAAATCAGAGGTTGGCAACACTGGTTTATTCGTCAGTACTCATTTGTCACTTGTCGATCGTGTTTGTCTCTGGATCGTTGTCAAATTGTCTTTGGTCTTGATTGTTTTCAATTCAATTTTTCATTGCGATTTTCGAGTTTTCAAATATTAGCGAGCACAAAAATCTTTGAATGAAGCCGTAAAAGAGCGAATTAAAAGCAAATGTATCTTCTAGTAGAGAAATTCCATCCTAAAAATTCTCCATGAACGTTTTCGGCCACCCTGGTGAATAATTTGGTGGCAAACCTAAGAAAGTAAAAGGCTTTTATAGGAAGCAATTATTGGCACTGCCTCGGAAATTAACGCTGCTGCAACGACAGACATCTAGGGAGTTGGATATATGGATATAATAAAATGTGAAGTCCAGTGTTTGTGAAGTGATGCCTGAATCTCTTCAAGTCTAGGCCAGTCGGATTAATTGTCGCGAAAATAAAAGTAGATTTATCAAAATAGATAACTAACCAACCTACAATCTGCGCGAATCTGTCTCGTTTAGCATCTAGCAATCAGTGCAAGACTTATTAATAATAAACCACATGACGTATGGCTTGGAATCATAATAGTTTTATTTGAAAACCCCCTGCATAGACTAGGACCCGTTAAGTAGGTAAACCCTGCTTAACCTATCTGATTAGGGCTGCACAGAGAATGTATATCGAAGTGCTTGAAGTCTAGTCTACCTAGACCCAGGCACTCTGTTACTATAATTCTAAATAATTTGAGTTTATTATTATGTAATAACTATTTATAGTTGATGTTTAGGATATAAGGGATGTGTTTGTATGATTGGAACATCATATTATTAACCAATTTTGATCAAATTTAGTACATAGCTAGGTAGGCTTACATCCTGGAAAAGTAATAATTACTAATTTTTATATTGGAAAATCAGTTTCCAAGGGTTCATCATCAAGCATCTTCTTATTATACCAATAGGTATGTTGACTTTAAATGAAATAAATATGTATACATATTTTTTATGTATCTAATGTTAATAGAGAGTTTTAACTACCAATAAAACTTACCTATTATTTTTTCCATCAATATCCGGAATCCATCTAGAGTCAAGCACCAGTCTTTCTGCCTAAAGTCAGCGTTTCCGGTTCCCTCTCCGATAGTGGCGCCACCTATATGGTACTTACTAAACTTGTTCAAGCACCGGGTGTCCCTTCGTCATTATAGAACTCATGATGCACCAGGTAGGCCTTACCTGGATTCCGGATATTGATGGAAAAAATAATAGGTAAGTTTTATTGGTAGTTAAAACTCTCTATTATTTGTTTCGGCTCAATATCCGGAATCCATCTTGAGTGATGTGTTTGTTATCACCTGGTGCTGTGAAGGTGACGCTATAATGTGTTATAAAATATATTATGCACAGTATATTATGTTCAACACAGTAAGTATGAAAATTATATGAATAAAACTAATCGTTTTGAAAATTAAGACTCATAATATATCGATCACCCAAATTAATACAAATAATACTATGAGTAAAAAACTTGAATTTGTCCTAATCAGTGGATCAGATTAAGATTTTTTATATAATTATAAAACATGTTAATCAACGGGGTCAAGGTAATATTTTGTAAATTACATTAGTTGTTACGTTCCCTCAAATATGGTCGAGCGAAGCAATGGCTGGATCATGCGTCATGCTCGTGAACGGGTGCCACCGGCGGGAATGGGGCTACTTTCTGTCTGCCCGTCTTTGACATGAATTGAATAAACAAATTTAAGAAATCCATTAAAAGTATGCTCCTGAAAAAGCTTATTATACTGTTGAAGATTATGTAAATGATAGAGGAGCATGGATTTGATCGCTCCAGCAATGCTAGGGACAGCGGTTACTTATGTACACATTGATATAGTAATTGTAAATGAATTATTTAAAAAAGAGCAACCACCGAGTTTCCTGCTGGTTCTTCTCGGTAGGAATTGCATTCCGAACCAGTGGTAGATTCACTTGACGATTCAAAAGTACTTGTAAAAGTTTATTTGAATAAAAAATATTTGATTTGATTTGAATTATGATCCAACAATTCTCTGTTTAATAATTTTGAATAGTATGAATCGTCTCCCAATTACGAGTTGCTAGAATTTGATCAACTGGGAAATTTTCTACAAAATTAAGTGAGGCTACTGCTGATCGAACCGAACCCGGAGTGGATTCAATACCTGCATCTTTTAAGAAAGATTTAACCCAACCCATAGTGTAACGTTTCTTATAATTAGTGATGAGATAGTACTAAAGAAAACGTCATCTCAATTTTGTAAGGTGGTATATTATTAAGATAAGTAACGCTAAGCGGGTCGTGAGCTTTAGGGGGCCCGTCAATTGTTTGCTTCCCAATCCGCGGTGGACTAGGTACTGCCCTGGCTTGGTCGCTGTGGTAGCCGCAAGCGAAGGATGCTCGTCAAGGTACGCAAGCCGGAAGTGGGCGCAGCGCACGGTACTCGTAAGTTGTAACCTCAGCGACAAGCAGTAAAGGCGAATCTGAGTTCGCGACACACAGGAGCGGTGCGTGACTCAGCGCTGGCAGCAGCTAGGGCGTAGCAATAGTACTTAAACTCGTACGTAGATCCCTGTAATCAACGTCCAGCTAATAAAGCACTGTCCTACATCCTCACGCCTGAATATGACCACGCATCAAGCTACGGGTGGGTACACAGTTAAAGATGGTGGTCGCTGGTCACAATCAGACGGAGTTTACACTTTAAATAATTTAGCGGAAACAATTTAAGGCGCACGCAACACTTACCCGATATTCCGGGGATGAATACGTACGTATCTTTAAATTGGCTTTAAAGTATGCGACGGCGAATAAGGTGTTCAGTGTTCACGGGCTGTCGTCTTCGGCTGTAGAAGCGCAATGTCGCGGGGCCCTGTGCGAGCGCATGAATTCCTTAGAAAGAAACCGGCTAGCCGCGGGACGCGGGGAAAGGGAGACCGCGCTCGCATCGGCTGTTCGCATCCAAGGTCGTGCGTATGTCGCGCGTTGATTTATAAAATAATTTTGAATTTTGTTTAATGTTATAGGTAGGTAACTAATCGAAAGACGTTCAAAGGATGATTTGTTAAATAATAATTAGAATTTAAGTTTAAAAGTAACCTACTACGTTACAATAGATAGTTCTAGATACGGGCTTAATTTCGTTTCTAACTGTTAAAAACAAATTAGCCAGTGCACACAATGAACAGTGAACAGGATTTTGAGGAAATTTTGTATAGCGATATTTCGTATCCAGGGAAATTTCATCCTCACCGCCTAGATGCCTGGTCCTCATGCACCACCCGTTATTCCAGGTCTTTTCTGCCACGTACCCGCAAATTGTGGGTAACGTAACGCATCCCTCGGTACCTGCTACAAAAGCGAATGGCGTCACATAGCGTTATTTTACTAAAAAAAGATTAGATTGGTTAGATTTACAGCCATTTTGACCATTATCCGTTTTTCGTAAAGGTGGAGGAATATTGTTCCAGCATTTGGTGGCCGGATATTTAAAACCGCCACTAAACGCTGTAGACCTGTGGCGTGACATTGGTAATGGAGACAGATCGGCCCTAAATCTATAAATTTAACTTGCACCCTTCTAATTTCTTGAACAGATGTTCTGGTTGTTTACTTACGCCTCATGCAGTTGTCTAAAAGCGGCATTCAAGTCCCCCCAACATATAAGTGGCAGTGAATTTGGGGGCCAAAAGAGTACTTATACAGCTGTAATCCAACCTGAGGGGATCACGAAGAATCCACCGAGGGGTCTTCTGCTTTAGGGAGGATTGTATCCCTAAAGAGCGTCATCTAAAGCCAATGAAGCAGAAGATCTTACCCCATGTAGTTGCCTGAAAGCAGCATCCAAGTCCCCTCGGAACATATCAGTTGCAGAGAATGTGCTGGCCAACAGAGCGCCTATGGAGCTGGCATCCAGTCTGACAGGTTCGCGAGGACTGGCCCAGGGGTCCTCCTCCTCTTCAGGGAGGACCTCATCCGTGAACAGCGTGTCATCTGGGCAGAAACATATAAATTGCAATTTACAGTCAATTTCGTCTGACTGATCGATGTCAAGGTTAACTATTGCAAACCATTACCTGATACTAGCTTGACAAGGCCAGGGCGTTAAAGAGCTACATGCAGTTATAAGAGCGGCACAAATTAGTACCCAGACCTGAACAATTATTTAAAAAAAAAGCACACACGGCGCCGCGGGCTCTCTGCACCAGCAGCAGCTGCGCCATGAAGCCCCGCTCCACTACCACGACGCCCGCGGGACACGCATCCAGGGCTTCTAGAGACGCACTGACAGATACCTGGCGGATACTGCGCCCTGGGCAGGCGCAGAGCGGCGGCGAAGGCGTGGCCTCCCACGGCGCCGCGGGCTCTCTGCACCAGCAGCAGCTGCGCCATGTAGCCCCGCTCCACCCCCAGTCTCACCACGGCGCCCGCGGGACACGCATCCAGGGCTTCTAGAGACGCACTGACAGATACCTGGCGGATACTGCGGCCTGGGCAGGCGCAGAGCGGCGGCGAAGGCGTGGCCTCCCACGGCGCCGCGGGCTCTCTGCACCAGCAGCAGCTGCGCCATGTAGCCCCGCTCCACCCCCAGTCTCACCACGGCGCCCGCCGGACACGCATCCAGGGCTTCTAGAGACGCACTGACAGATACCTGGCGGATACTGCGGCCTGGGCAGGCGCAGAGCGGCGGCGAAGGCGTGGCCTCCCACGGCGCCGCGGGCTCTCTGCACCAGCAGCAGCTGCGCCATGTAGCCCCGCTCCACCCCCAGTCTCACCACGGCGCCCGCCGGACACGCATCCAGGGCTTCTAGAGACGCACTGACAGATACCTGGCGGATACTGCGGCCTGGGCAGGCGCAGAGCGGCGGCGAAGGCGTGGCCTCCCACGGCGCCGCGGGCTCTCTGCACCAGCAGCAGCTGCGCCATGTAGCCCCGCTCCACCCCCAGTCTCACCACGGCGCCCGCCGGACACGCATCCAGGGCTTCTAGAGACGCACTGACAGATACCTGGCGGATACTGCGGCCTGGGCAGGCGCAGAGCGGCGGCGAAGGCGTGGCATCCCACGGCGCCGCGGGCTCTCTGCACCAGCAGCAGCTGCGCCATGTAGCCCCGCTCCACCCCCAGTCTCACCACGGCGCCCGCCGGACACGCATCCAGGGCTTCTAGAGACGCACTGACAGATACCTGGCGGATACTGCGGCCTGGGCAGGCGCAGAGCGGCGGCGAAGGCGTGGCCTCCCACGGCGCCGCGGGCTCTCTGCACCAGCAGCAGCTGCGCCATGTAGCCCCGCTCCACCCCCAGTCTCACCACGGCGCCCGCCGGACACGCATCCAGGGCTTCTAGAGACGCACTGACAGATACCTGGCGGATACTGCGGCCTGGGCAGGCGCAGAGCGGCGGCGAAGGCGTGGCATCCCACGGCGCCGCGGGCTCTCTGCACCAGCAGCAGCTGCGCCATGTAGCCCCGCTCCACCCCCAGTCTCACCACGGCGCCCGCCGGACACGCATCCAGGGCTTCGAGCAATGCACTGAAAAAAAAAATAAAGATTTTCAATCCAATGTTTTGGTATTTCATCTATTCTGGGGACCGCGATCTCCTAATGGACTTTGTAGACTTAATCATAAGAAGACAAGCGAAGTCCCACGAAAACAGGCTTCATCATCGTGTAAACGACGAGGCCATCCAGCGCCTCGACAATACAGATTTAATGCGTAGGTTAAAAGGACTAAGCCCTTCGAGCTAGTGCAGTGAAGTGAAAGTGTAGTGCTAAGTGACAAAGAACACGAACAAAGTGTCTCATAATAAAATCTAGTGTAAACTAAGATAAGTCAATGGACCAATTCTTTGACATAATTTTAGGTTAAAATAATGTTACTCATAGGCTACATGGTAACCTTAGTAGGGTACTAACTGTTACTAATACTTTATGTAATAAAAAATCTAGGGACTCTGGTAGGCCTCACCTCATAGAAGGCACGGGCATGCCGAAGGTCTGTATGAACAGCGCCAGCTTGTGGGCCGGCAAGCCCCTCAGCCCGGCCTCCAGCAGAGGCTTGCGCGCCGAGCGCACCAGGCTCAGCCTCAGCCAATCTGGTAACAGCACGGCCTCGTCCGGGGACTCGGATACGAAGGCCTCAGGCGCGTCGCTGCCTACCCAGGTGGATTGCAGCCACGAGTACATCTCCTGGTTTGTGTCCACTGGAACAGATATTTTTGATAAACTTTCCGGATATTAGAACAACCAAGGAACAAGAATTGAGTATTTGACACCTAGTCAAAGCAGCAACTTTTTTCAAACGTCAAAACGGATGTTGTATGAAATACTGAACAGTGACGTCATCAAAATTCGACGCACTTTTTTACTTCCATCGATACTTTAAATTTTTTTTCTCAACGACTTCAGGGAGTTGATGATTAGAAAATTTAGGAATGTCATTCTAGCTGGAAACAGAATTCCTGTACCATCTTAGAAGCATACAACGAGATGGTCCATAGCACAGCAGCCTTGAGTTGGCTTCACTACCCTTTTTTCATTTCATTCTCCTGCATTCCTCTAAAGGCTGACTGAAAGTAAAGGTCCCATACCTACATAGAGGTACATACTCACAGTAAGACGGCCCATAGCACAGCAGTTTGAGGTGAGCATGCGCGACCACTATGTGCAAAGTGGCCCGGCGCCCATCAGCCCACTGTAGGGTCACTTTCTCGCCCCCTTCCTCCAATATCTCCGGAGCTTCGGTTGGTTCCGTAGATGACAGCATCTGATTGAAACTTTTCTTTATACTACACCCGCTCGGAAAGTACCTTCTTTTTTTTTAAACGAGGTAGAAAGCACGGCATTGCTACAAACCAAATATGTATGTAATTTCATTTCTAACGTGCTAAGCGGAGAGAAAAACTGTATGAAAATCCATTTTAAACGCACTGTTTTTTTTAAATTTTAAGTAAATATGGTATGGACGTTGAGAATTTTTTTTTTTTTTATCCATTACAAGCTAGCCCTTGACTGCGATCTCACCTGATGGTAGGTGATGATGCAGTCTAAGATGGTAGCGGGCTAACCTGTTAGGGGCATGGCAGTTATATTAAACCCATACCCCTTCGGTTTCTACACGGCATCGTACCAGAACGCTAAATCGCTTGGCGGCACGTCTTTACCGGTAGGGTGGTAACTAGCCACGGCCGAAGCCTCCCACCAGGCCAGACCAGGGAAAATTCAGAAATTATAAATTCCCAAATTGACCCTGCCGGGGATCGAACCCAGGACCTCCGCACGTTAAGGCAACAGCGCTACACACTGCGCCACGGAGGTCGTCAAAAAAAAGTCAAATATGGTGAATGACGATATTCGACATCGATGTCGATTGTCGTCATCGATGCCGATTTTGATGGTCGATATCGATGTCGATTGTCAGAGAGACGTTTCATGTCCACAAATTAATTCGAAAATTCCTGTTCAAAAAAGGGAAACGTTTTAAGTTGTAATGTAAGTTGTAAAAAAAAATGCAAAATAAAAGGATACCTGTCTAAGATGCGTGTAGAAGATAGTGGTGAGTGCATGGAGTGCCTTACGCTGTGCGAAGTATTGGTCGTCGCGCGGAACACCTTTGGCGTACTTTATTGGCGGAAGGACGTAGCCCATCACTGCGGCGCGATCCATCAGCACTTGACTCAGCTCCTGCCACAATTGAAACGTACAATTAAGTATAGTAGTAGGGGAGCCCAAGAGGGGATTTTTGGATTTATTCCAGCGCGGCAGATTAATATAAAGGGGGATTCTTTGGACCCTGCAGAGTACCTTCACTGTATATGAACCCTGTATATTGGCGGGTCTGTCTAGGACAGCGGATCACAATCCGTATCCATACTTAATATTATAAATGCGAAAGTGTGTCTGTCTGTCTGTCTGCTACGCTTTCACGGCCCAACTACTCGACCGATTTTGATGAAATTTGGTACTGAGATAGGTTACATCCCGGGGAAGGACATAGGCCACTTTTTATCCCGGAAAATTGAAGAGTTCCCGCGAGAATCAGAAAAATGTATCTGTTCAACCGAGCGAGCGATTTGAAGGAGTTGGAGTTCTCCAACTCCTTTATATTTTATTAATTAATCTTTAATATTTTATTTAAATAACTTTATATTAATCTGCCGGGCTGAAGTAAATCCAAAAATCCCCTCTTGGGCTCCCCTACTATAAAGATAAGATTACGATTCGACATACGATTTTAAAGAAACAAGCCTTTTTGAGTGAATGCTGAGAAACTTGGAAACTTGGACAATTTTTGAACAAGTTCGTTTCTACTTACCAGTACGATATCAGTGAGGTCGTGCGTCTCAGCGTGGCAAGCCAGGAAGTTGATATAAGCGGCCACGTGCTGCGGGACGCATTCCACCAGACACGCCGCACGCACGCGCCCCGCACCGCCTCGCCCCTCAGAGCTTCCCAGTGGACTAGAGACGGCAATAGAGGCGACCAGGTCCTGTTGGCGATGCGTGATGATCAATTGAATGGTGAAAACATCTTTTGCGAAAGGAAAAATTGTGTAAAGGATATCAAAATTAAAGAAATCAAACTTCACCAAAAAAAATGGTGTAGTTTTGAAAATTGGTAAAGCTATTATACTTAAAAGTCGTTGAGATAGAGGGTGTGCGAAAGGTGCCAAATTGTTTACATAACAACTTTTCCAGGTTTCCGGGTTTAACTGGTTAATAGGGATGATGCTTATGTCAAAAATAAATGATTTATTTATTTCACGTAGAACAACTTGTGTCACTTATGATACGTTAAGACTCTACAACCGGTTCGGAAAGATGATTAAAAATCGGTTCGGAAAAGTTTGGAAAATAAATTATTTCTTACTGATTATTAAATAGAGGGTATTCCAAAAGGCCTAATTAACATCCTCAGTTAGTTTGAAGTTTGTTAGCCATTTTTAAGTGTTAAACTAGATAGGGATGATGACAACTCAATCAAATCATTATCAAATTTAAAAACGCGCTTCTAGTATGGAAGATTGTATTCGTACATACATCATCACAACATCAACTCACTTAAAAATGGCTAACAAACTTAAAACTAACTGAGGATGTTAATTAGGCCTTTTGGAATACCCTCTATTTAATAATCAGTAAGAAATAATTTAAGAAGCGCGTTTTTAAATTTGATAATGATTTGATTGAGTTGTCATCATCCCTATCTAGTTTAGTTTGACGATTTGTGTAAAACCGAATAGAAACAATGTGGCATTGTTGAAATATGAAAATCAAACTATAGGACTAACAGTATTTATATTTTAGGTAGGATTAAACGATATTAAAATTAAATAACAATGGCGAGTCATATATAAATTCGACACAGAAATAAAAAACAAAACAAACGCTAGAAAAATGTAAATGTATGTATATGTATGAAACTTACTCAGGACTGACGTCTGCATTGTAATCCATGTCGGTTGCGTCATCCGTTTGCGATAGCACCAATTTCAAACCCTGAAAATTATTTTTATTTTTAATTGTGAGATAGGCTTGCGCTTGACGACAATCATGCTTAGTGCAAAGCAATGATGAGGTCTAGGTTGGAAAGTGCTTGCCTAGAAGGTACAAGTTATATGTGGCAGGAAATACGTGCGCTGGGTTCCACACCCTAGCGGTTCGGATCAGAATTGAGTCATACGATGAAAATGAATTGAGTCATACCCTGAAAATTAAGAGAACGAAGAATAACGAAAAGAAATACCTAG
This sequence comes from Erebia aethiops, assembly GCA_923060345.2. NCBI lineage: Eukaryota > Metazoa > Arthropoda > Insecta > Lepidoptera > Nymphalidae > Erebia > Erebia aethiops. The sequence goes on from CAKLPR020000015.1 coordinate 762,670, forward strand.
TGAGGGCTGAGAGCTGTTTTCTTTTAAACCGGCATTACTAGCGTATACAACACTTACTTGCTTGGCATGACATAAATAATCTAGTACATTTAGGGATAGCCGATCAATTTTTTTTATTTTCTTGTCATTTCTATTAAAAGGTTTATTTAAAGGGTTTAGGGACTATTAACTATTAAAAGGTTTTCAGTTTTTTCCACAGATCGAATACCTACAGAATACAGATGGGGGAGATGGAGATATTATAAGAGTTAGCTGCACTTTTGGTAACTATCCCCAGAAAGGCTGATTCAGAATACTGAATCAGCCTTTCACCTAATAAGGTGTGGGTGTAGGGTTCTCCACTGATGACAAAAGTGAAAGTCTGCCGGCCGATGCAAGACGGTTTATGGTTACCAAAAATGAACCATAACTAGAAAGGTTGATTCTTGTACAATCTTAAAGTATGCGCAATACCTATGTAAACAGTATAAGAACTGACGCTATTCATCGGGCCTTTCACTAGGTATCACCTCTCAAAGACATTATGAACATGCATACTGTAAAAAAATATTAGCAATTATTGTCGACACGTTGACTGCTATTAAAAATTATGAAGGCGTAAGAATTTATTTAACAGCAATCGACGTGACGACATAATAATTTCTAATATTTTTTGGATAAATGTAGCGACATACCCGGTTGGCGGACTGCCGCGTCGCTCTGTGCGTGTGCGCAAGTCTCTGCAGGTAGTAGTGCAGCACGGCCCGCGCGCCCTCCTCGCTGTGCAGCGTGCGACGCAGGTGTGCGCACAGCTCGCCCGCCCTGCCCGTCTCGCCTGCGCCGCCCGCACCGCCCGCCCCGCCCGCCCCGCCCGCTGACAGGAACTCGCATAGACACTGCACTGGCAGCACACTGAAATGAAGTGTTTTTTTGAAGTGAAAACTTCTTTACCCGCGTTGAGCACGTTAAAAGAACTTCTGGATTCGCGTGTCTGTCAGCGACATGCTCGCGTGGTTACGAAGACAAAAGGTCTTAAGGCCCTGTGTAGCGTAAAAGGGGGGTTTTAAAAGCAGTGTATCCATCAAACATCAGTGACGTCATAATGTATGCTTGTAAAAATAATTTGCTGTTTTCAAGACCTTTAAGTAGCCATTTGTCGCATCTCAAAAAACAATTTAAAAGAAATCTCTGCATTGAAATTTATTTTAAACATACCTCTTAATTTACCTTTTAAAGCAATTTTTCTCCTTATTGAAACTAATAATTTGCTCTAGAAATATAAGATAAAATTTACATTTCTAAATCAAACACATTGTCGGATTAATTTGTATTAAGGGTCAACACAACGTCTTCTCCCGGACAGATTCCCGCTAGATGGCGTTGTTAGGGCTTTTGACAGGTTTTTGATATTTTCGCAAAGTTGCAATGCACTGATTTTAAAAATATTAAATTTGCGGCAGTACATCAATGCCTATTATTTTATCACATAATTAGTTTACTTTAAAACAGAGCCATTTAGTCAAATAGTTAAATTATAAACATCTGTTATATCGATTACTGTATATACGCAATACCCACGCACACACTGACAATGGTTGTTATCCAAGTTCTGTGGTTCTAACATAAACTACGAATTGTTTACTATAAAATTTAACTAGATGGCATTGAAACAAAAACTGCTGCGTTTTGCTTAGTATTGTTTTTTTATTTATTTCATTCGGATACAAGATAAACTTTCAGCTTTGACTGCAATCTCACATGGTTGATGGTGCCACCATGTGAGATGGCGGTAAGTGATGATGCAGTCTAAGATAGGAGCGGACTAGCCTAGACGGGGTATGGTAGTTTTTATTAAACTCATACTTTATACCCCTTTGATTTCTACATGGCATCGTACCGGAACGCTAATCGCTTGGCGGTACGGCTTTGCCGGTAGGGTGTCTTTGCTGCGGACGGGTGACAACTTACAATAATGTGGCTAGGGTTGCCAACTTTTTTGGAAACAAGCTACTTCAAATTTCAATATTCAACCTACAGAAAACGAACAATTGGCCAATTCTTGAAAACTATTGAAACGATTTTAATGAAACTTGCACTGTTCCCTAAGTTGAAGTAAATGTAAGCCAGTAAAAAAAGATTAGTCGCATATTTTCGAATAAATGCATGGACAAACATACATGACATACAGACTTACATATACATATTATGTTTGGAAGCCCTAATAGATTGTCGTTTATGTGAATACTAGCTGATGCCTGCGACTTCGTCCGCGTGGTTTGAGTTTTAGTTATTCCCGCGGGAACTCCTTAAATTTCCGGGATAAAAAGTAGCCCATGTCACTCTCCAGGTCCTCAACTAACTATACCTATGCCAAAAATAACATCGATCCGTTGCTCCGTTGCGGCGTGATTGAAGGACAAACCAACAAAAAAAAAACACTTTCGCATTAATTATAATATTAGTATGATATGAAGTATGATTTTGCAGTTCCAACAATATAACACACGAAATATATTTTGCGTGTCGAATTGTCTTTTGGAAGTCGGTTAAAAATAGTTTTTATTTCAAAAGTTGTGAAAATATACTAGTTCTGGAAAATTATATAATTAAGTAGGTTTTTTACGAATCCCGTGGCAGCCAAATCGGTAGTGACGTGATTAAGTAACAAACATCTGTAAGATTCCTGGTCAGGTCCCCCGTTGAAGTGATACACATACTTCGCTTTAATTCTTTTTTTTCTTCTGTTTGCTTGTTTGCGTGATTTCCCCCCGTTTAAGTACTCATTAATGCAATAACTGTCATTTCGGACAGAGTGCCGGCTTATAATTAAATTTTCGAGAGATGTAATAATAAATTAATAATTGGGTAGTACCGAGTACGGGTGGCAAGTGGCAACCCTACTGATGAGGCGTACTGTTGCAAGCCACGCGCAAGAGCGAAATAAGAAATTATTATCACCGTGATATTATAGACCAAGAGGAAACGAAATGTTTTTTTATCTGATTTTATTTATTAGGCACACAACAGATTATGACAAATACAAGTAAAAATGATAATGTACTTATTGATGTGAATGTTATGCCTATACCGAAGTTGAACGATTTATATTAAAATATAAATAGGTAGGTACTTATAATAAAACTGTAACGGGTCCAATTCAGTATATTGAAAAAAAAATTTTTTTTTCTCCATAATCTTTTTAATTTTTTTTCATTTATTTAATTATACTCCATAACTCAGCCAAATCTGAACCGCTGATCTGAAATCGCTTCGCTCGGTCAATTAGAGATAGGTACGGTACATATTGCATAGGTCATCACATCATCATCTCATCACTCATGCAGATACTCAAAAAATAAAAACAGGAGGAAATGAACGGAAATTAGTGCCGCTGCCTCCCGGACTATAGAGGCCGCATCGGCTAGCGATGCGCGATTTTGAATTCAATTCGAATTATCAAAATCAGTAACTAACTTGAATAATGCTCCACTACCTAATTCGAGTCGATTAGTAGGCTACCTAGTTAGTAGTTAGTACTAACGAATAAAACTTTAATTTGAAATTGAGCCATAATTGCAAATTTATGTTATACTAGCTGATGCCCGCGACTTCGTCCGCGTGGAATAAGTTTTTTGGATTCCCGCGAAAACTCCTCAATTTTCCGGGATAAAAAGTAGCCTATGTCACTCTCCAGGTCCTCAACTGTACCCATGCCAAAAATCACGTCGATCCGTTGCTCCGTTGCAGCAGCGTGATTGAAGGACAAACCAACAAACAAACTGACTTTCGCATTTATAATATTAGTATGATGATATTATGAAGTCAAGGACCTTTAGACCAAGGTCCTTGTATGAAGTATGATATGATTTCAATTATACCTCCTAGGTATCAATAAAAAGTTTCAATTTAAACCTAGGTAGGTATAAAGCCGCGGAAAAACGGTAGGTAGGTAAATACCTAAAAACATGAAGGCTATAAACACAGTAGACATTTCATCTATAGGTAAGTAGGTAGGTATACCTACCTATCATACTTTTAATATTATACCTATGGGGGAAAGTAAGTTTGTTTGTTACTCTTTCACGCAAAAACTACTGAACCGATTTGGCTGAAATTTGGAATGGAGATAGCTTATAGCCTGACTTAGAACATACCTAACCTACATTTTATCCACACGGGCGAAGCCGCTTGCAAAAGCTTGTATGTATAAAAATTATAATCATACTTCATAGGTACTAATATTATAAATGCCAAAGTGTGTTTGTTTCTTGGTTTGTCCTTCAATCAAGCCGCAACAGAGCTACGGATCGAGGTTATTTTTTGCATGGGAATAATAGAGGACCTGGAGTTACATAGGTACCTAGGTAGGCTACTTTTTATCCCAGGAAATCAAAGAGTTCCCGAGGGATTTCAAAAACTTAATCCACGTAAACGAAGTCGCGGGCATCAGCTAGGTACCTAGTTACAAAGTTATCTTTTAAACTCTGAACCGATGTTGATTAAACTTACAATGATCTTTTACTCTTTTCCTAGATTTATTCGACGCATTGGAATATTTACGTTTCCTATAGGTTGCCTTGTTTATTTGGTTCATTTTGATCTCAACAAATCCAAGTAGGTAGGTATATCGCAAGTCGCAACACACAATCCACAATTGGGGGAAGCCCCGTCGCTAACGTCCGCAGGAACTACTTTCTACCTCCCTGCACGTGTCCCCTGGGTCACAGTATTGGTATATAGATACCAATACTGTGCCTGGGTGGTGCTAAACGAGCGACGAACTTGTAGGCGAAATAAGCGTTCTTTTTATGCCTGGATACGATTAAATAGTTTCGATCCCGATATACCACGACCTTCGCCGATCTGTTTTATAGATGAAACCTACTTTTTATTTAATAATAGATAAACACGCCTAAAATAGGTTAATTTGATAACAAACGCGATGGTATAGCATTGGCTACAATAAACTTGTCAAAAAAAAAATTAAAATTAATTTATTTAAAAATAGCCTGGACCGGATTTTGATAGGCAAACTAATTTAGGCGTATTTATCTATTATTAAATAATAAAAGTTGTTTCCAAAAAACCGACTTCCAAAGCCACTGTAGAAATCAAAATTATTTTATACTTTACAATGGCTTTGGAAGTCGGCTTTTTGGAAAGAATTTTTATTTTTAACTTTTTAGTGTACTCTAAATCCCCACGGCTTAGGAGTGCAGTACCCTGCAGCGTTAGAGTTGAGGAGTTAAGACTTGGTTTTAAGTATGAAGTCGTTGCTTGACACCTACAATCTGAATTCACCATTAAAAATCCTAAATCACTATGTTTAAGGAGTTCTGTTCCCTGCAGCATCAGGGTTGAGGAGTTGGCACTTGGGTTTAAGTATGAAGGCGTTGCTTGACACCTAAAATAAGAATTCATCATAAAAAAATCCTAAATTGCTATTTTTAAGGAGTTCTGTACCCTACAACATCAGGGTTGAGGAGTTGGGACTCAGAGTTGTATTTTATACACGTGACTTGATACCTACTATATTAATTTACCATCAAAATTTCCTAAATGCCTAGTTTTGAGGATTTCATGTAGTACGGTACACCTACAGCATCAGGATTGAGGATTTGGAGTCAGAATTTTTTATGGGACCACATCGGGAGCTTCCACTAACCAGTGAAAAAAAATTTTTCAAATCGGTTTAGAAACAACGGAGATATGCACCGACATACCTACATTTAAAAAAAACATACGCGCCGAATTGAACCTCCTCCTTTTTTGAAAGTCGGTTAAAAATAAAAAGTAGGTTTCATCTATTATACAGATCGGTGAAGGTCGTGGTATAGCGGGATCTACTACGAAAATAATTTATCCACAATCCGCGTACTTAGATATGAACCTTCTCCTATCCTATAAAAGTTTATAGCATGTAACAGCGAACTAGTTTTACAGTATAATGATAGATGGCGATCAAATATATTTTTTTGACGCATTATATTTAGGCGACACGGGCGACATCTATCAAGACGAATGTAAACTTCACAACTCACACATGCGTAAATCTGACACTTTTTGAATGCCGTTTTTATATTATAAATAATGTAAATATTTGTCTGACATGAAAATTGCGACCATAAAAAGCCCTAAAGAAATGATAAAACAAATTAAAAAAACACAAAAATGTATATATTTCAAGAATAATCGAAAAGAAAAATGTATGAAAGTCGACCTATGCACGTGCGCCTTTTTACAAATTATTTCTTGCATTTTTTGCAACATGCGCTTGCTCGATTTCACCCCCGCGCGCCTGTATTTTGATCTCGTGAGCTCACAGCGCCTTAAATATAAATTTCGTAATTAAACTTTAATGCCTTAGTGTTAAGGTATATATTTGATTTTTTTTTTGATTAAAAAAAATGTATATTCGTTTTCACTTCTATCGACAGTCCCTATGACTGTCAATTTTTTTAATTCAAAGGCAAGCTTATAATAGGTCATATAATTCTTTTTGTCTTTTAACTAAGAGAAAATAAGTCTAAATAACAATGTGGCCAATTTTGTTGTACACTATCTAAACTAAAATGACAGCTCTGCAGAAAGCGGCACCACCAGACATAATATCATCGAGATGTAAGGCTGGCGACACACAAGTCGCCCAAGATGATGGCACCGACAGACATGAGACGTACCTGAGCTCCAACCGGTCGTGTCGTGGCAACTGGTGCAGCCAGGGCATCGCACGCCGAGTGCCGTGTCTCTCCACGAGGCTGGCGACACAGAAGCCGCCCGAGTCTGAGCTGGCTGCTGAGCGCTTGTAGCGCCTCGAGCACCCCCGCTGGGGGCCGTCTCGCTGGCCCCAGGGGCTCTAGCGTCGTCAACTGTTGGACAAATTATGGTGCTAATCACACAGAAAAGATTTAACGTTTTTGTAAAAACATACGTATTTGCATGGCGGTACAATTTGGTTTGCTTTGGAAGTGTCAACTAATTTCAAATCAAGCGCTTTGTCAACTAGTGCATGTTAGTAAGCAGAACTTAGTATTGTCACACCTGTAATTGACAACCATACGGGAAAAGTTAGAAATATTTTGTCATAATTATAGTGTATGGAAGTTATTAGTTAGTGTAAGTTAGTGTATGGTTGGTCCTCGGTTGGCATGGTTGTGAATCATACTAATATTATAAATGTGTTTGTTTGTTGGTTTGACCTTCAATCACGCCGCAACGGAGCAACGGATCAACGTGATTTTTGGCATGGGTATGCTTGGCGTTGCTGGCGGCGGCGAGGTGCGTCTCCACTCGATCGATGGCTTGCTGCTCCGGGGAATAACGCATTCATAATCATGCAGTACTCGTAGAGTACCAAAATCATAGAGTTCATTACCCTATAAATAAGACTTGTTGTGCTAGTAGCAGCAGCGGCAGTTGCTTATATTATAGGAGATAGCTGCACTTTTGGTAAATATCACTAGGAAGGCTCTTTGATTAAAATAGTGACGGTCTGCCCGCATGCGGTTGGGGATCTGACTACTTGACTACTTATCGCTGCTCAAAGACGTATTATGGTTACCAAAAATGAACAATAACTAGGAAGGCTGATTCTAGTATAGTATTAAAGTATGCGCAGTACCTATGTGAACAGTATAAAAACTGACATAACACGTCTTTGAGCGTCCTGTATTGAAGTTGCTTCGAAATCCAATAAGTGATTTTCCTCTACAATAACTTGGTATGTTGTTAGCTGCTATAAGCTTAGCTGGCGACAGAGAAATCAAGCTAGCCGCCAGATTCAGGTAGCGCTAGATCACGGTGTCGTCCCTAGAAAAGATCTATGTCCGGCAGTGGACGTATATTGAGGTCGATGTTGTTACCTGGTGATGCAGCACTCGATGAGGGCCCGTAGTGTGGGGTACGCGGCGGCGGCCCTCTCGGCGAAGCCCTGCGGATTGTGGGCCGCCAGCATCGTCAGCAGCATCCAGCCGCGCCAGTACAGCGACGTTATGGCCAGAGCCGGCGCCGTGTAACTGCGCATCATTCAATAAATATTTAGGGCGATTTGAAGTTTGCACCGATCAATTTAAAAAAACATGGATTCTAATTCCTTGAAAAAATATCTCAAAAATGATCTTTATGTACAAATAACGCTTTGAAAAAATCACGTAAATTGTTTTTCTGCTAAATACAGATGTTCTAGGAATATACCGATATTTCAGATAAATGGCGCTGTACAAAAATACATTTATTTTTGAAGGTGTCATACTTACTATAGCATATTATCTAGTGGGAAGTGATGCTTTGTCGGGCGGATGGAACTGGCACAGATATAATAATAATTATTATTATTATATACTTTATTTGTACCACCACAAGTAAAAATAACAAAGACAAAAAAGACAAATTGGAAAAAAAAAGTAAACACAGACAGGATACAAAAGGCGGCCTTATCGCTTAGGTAGCGATCTCTACCAGGCAACCTAATCCACAATCTCCAGTTTGTCCAGCTGCAAGGGCTGGTCCTCAGATCCTCAGGCTCTGCCCAACCGCTCTATGAGCTCAACACTCACCTAGCAGGCAGAGTGATGTTGTCGGGTGGATGGAACTGGCACAGCTGGAAGATATATTCAGCAATCTCCAGTTTGTCCACCTGCAAGGGCTGTTTCTCAGATCCTCAGGCTCTGCCCAACTGCTCTATGAGCTCAACACTCACCTAGCAGGCAGAGTGATGTTGTCGGGTATATGGAACTGGCACAGCTGGAAGATATAGTCAGCAATCTCCAGTTTGTCCACCTGCAAGGGCTGGTCCTCAGATCCTCAGGCTCTGCCCAACTGCTCTATGAGCTCAACACTCACCTAGCAGGCAGAGTGATGTTGTCGGGTGGATGGAATTGGCACAGCTGGAAGATATAGTCAGCAATCTCCAGTTTGTCCACCTGCAAGGGCTGGTCCTCAGGGGGCAGGGCGCAGGCTCTGCGCACCAACTGCTCTATGAGCTCAACACTCACCTAGCAGGCAGAGTGATGTTGTCGGGTGGATGGAATTGGCACAGCTGGAAGATATAGTCAGCAATCTCCAGTTTGTCCACCTGCAAGGGCTGGTCCTCAGGGGGCAGGGCGCAGGCTCTGCGCACCAACTGCTCTATGAGCTCAACACTCACCTAGCAGGCAGAGTGATGTTGTCGGGTGGATGGAATTGGCACAGCTGGAAGATATAGTCAGCAATCTCCAGTTTGTCCACCTGCAAGGGCTGGTCCTCAGGGGGCAGGGCGCAGGCTCTGCGCACCAGCTGCTCTATGAGCTCGAACACCTCCGTGGGCGATACGGGGATCTCCTTGGGACAACAAGAGTATAATTTTTTTTTCAGAATCTCGACATCGCGAGGTTCCGTAAAATTATAATTTTTTACAAGTCAGTTCATCTTTTAGCACATCCAATAGGTAAAAAATAACAATACAATACAGTAACATTAACTAGATAATAATATGGTGCAGCTTTCGTATCGTATTTCTACTTAGAAGCTGCCACAAAAAAAAGGTGAAGAAGAAAAATATCCACAGTAGCAAGTTATGGCAACCAGCCACACAAAAAAACATGAAATCCAATTGTATAACAATACCTGAAACACAATACAGATAAAATATAAAAAACATATACAATAACTAAGTAAATTCATTGCTATATTAAGCTCAAAAGTGACCCATAAACTTCCGCAAACATTTCAAAACATTTGTTAAGATAACGCAAGTATTACAATACTGAAGTACGTTTTTGGTTCTGCTGTACACTAAATAAAGGTGAAGCGATATTTTTTCTGACAGATTTTGTAAATGACCACGTATGATCCAGCTCACCAGAATGATAAAATTATTGTAAGAAAATTAGGTACTTTTAATTTAGTTGTTGCGTTTTGTTTTTATGTTTGTTGTTATGTTTTGACAAAAGTAGCATTAGTTTTCCCTTACCTTCGAGAGGCCAATGAATATAAGCCGCAGCAGCGTGTTCTGAGGCAGCGGCGTTTCGGTACACAGTCTGTATGTGAGCGCTCTCTCCGACTCTGGCGGCCAGTTATCCACTTTGCTGTACGTCTCTACTGGCTCTACGAACATTATCTGTGACAACAACGAGTAAGACTGAGGAAACTGTGATACTTTATCGGTAACTTTACAGTGGTGTAGTTCCTATACCCAGATTGCCTGGTGTATGAAGTCTTAGCTCGTTGAGCGTTTTTCTATCCACTACAAGTTAGCCCTTGACTGCGATCTCACCTGGTGATAAGTGATGATGCAGTCTAAGACGGTAGCGGGCTAACCGTCTAATAAAAACCGCCCATAACCCCTATTCGGTTTCTACGCGGCATCGTACTATTATGGAATACTAATTCCATAGGAAGGATTAAATAGGAAGGCTGATTCAGTATTAGGTGGGTGTAGGGCTCTCCACTGATGTCGATAGTGAAGGACTGCACGCATGCGGATAGGCCTTTCACTAGATATGGCCGCTCAAAGACGTGTTATGGTAATCAAAACTGAACCATAACTAGGAAGGCTGATTCTTGTACAGTATTAAAGTATGCGCAGTACCTATGTAAACAGTATAAAAACTGACGCTATTCATCGGTGATCGGGCCGTTCACTAGATATCACCTCTCAAAGTCGTGATAAACTTACAAAATATAAATAATTATTTAGATCGTATATAATATTATGACGTTGATTGCTAATAAATATTACGAAGGCGTAAGAATAGGCCAGCAATTAATTTTTTAATACAGTTGCTCAAAAAGTGACGTATTTGCTTTTTTTTTACCTTTCCCGAACTCGTGCGTTCTCTTTCCCAACTGTCAAAATAATGTCTATTAAAAAGAAAAACCAACCATGAAGTTTTTACTAAAAAAATTCATAGAAGTTTTTATGATTCATGCAAATACGTATATTTCTAAAAAAAGCTACTATTTTTTTTCAATATCAGATTTAATGATTTGATTGAATGAGTTTGGTTAGGTTTCATTTCATTTCATCTCATTAAATTTCATTTTCATTTCATATAAATAAAAAGATTCTACTGAAGACTTTGCTGTATGGGCATAGTTTTTTAGGTAGATGTTAATATTTTCAATCGAAAATATTAACATCGAATGAAATGGAAAGGTTTTTGAACGAAGCTCCCGATGATATTGTGTTTTTATTATTTTATTAAATTGCTTCATTTTTTGGCAACTGTATTAAAAATAGTCGTTCAGTACACTTGCGGCACCGTCATTGCAACTTGTTCCGACTGTCAACCCAGAACTCTTTGCAATGACAGCCTTTCCACACTTGTGATGAAATATACTATTACGCCTTATAGTTATAAATAAGTTGAGTATACAATATACCTTGTGTAGCACGTGCAGGTAGTCGTGCCTCGCGGGGCGATAGACGCGCAGCCAGCCGAGCGCCCGTTGCTGCAGCGCGGTCAGTTGCGCGCGGTAGTCAGCCGAGTGCTTGCTGTGCGCCGCTGTTACGAGGCAGCATGCGCAGAAAAGATCCGCGACGGACTGAAAACATATGTGTGTATGTATATACTTTATTGTACACCACGAGGCACGAATATACAACAACGTGTTACAAACAAGAAAGGTCTTACACACTACATACTATTACACTATCGATGATTTTATTGATGACAAAGTTACATGGGAGCAACCGCATCGCCTCGCATCCAGTGACCCACAAGTCAGTGTAATGCTTGTAACGGTATGTGTTGTATTGTCTACTTATTGTAATCTTTTCTTTTTTAAGAAAAGACCAATTGCTGAGTTTCTTGCCGGCTCTTCTCAGTAAAATCAATTTTATGAACCGGTGGTAGAGTCTTAACGTTTCATAAGTGACACAAGTTGTCCTACGTGAAATAAATAAATCATCATCAAAAAAATACATGAATGCAATACAGTATAATAATTGGGTATTTGACAAGTAGTCAAATCAGCAACTTATTTCCAAACGCCAAAACACATGCTTAGTATGGGATATTGTATGATATACTGAACCGGTGTGATGCGGTACCGTATCCCTGTACCAAATTTCATCAAAATAGGTTGAGTAGTTGGGCCGTGAAAGGGTAACAGACAGACAGACAGACAGACAGACACACTTTCACATTTATAATATTGGTATGAATATACCGCCGACCTCAGGGAAGCCGCACGTAGCCGATAGCAGCTCGAGGAAGCCCTTGCCGACAGCGTCCGGAGCAGCTCTACGCTGGATCTGCTCTCGGATAGCCTCCAGTACCAGAGCCTCCACTGTCTCATAGCTGCTTGGATATCTGCAATGAACATTGGATAGAAGCAGGCGTTATAGCCCGACTAACTTATTTGACCCAGTGACAGCGTCGCTAGTATCTATGAAAAATAAAATAGAAACAAAAACACACACAAAGGGTCCTCTCCCGAAGCCTCGGGGCGGAGCCTCTTTACCCGGGCGGGCCGCGGGGCAACACTGTGCTCCGGTGGATAATTATAAGCCGATAAATATAAACCGGCTAGCCTTTTTTCTGCCTGCTACGCATTACCGGCCCATCTTCCGATTTTGACAAAATTTAGTACAGAAATAGGTTGCATCCTGGGGAAGGACATAGACATTTATCCCCAGTTCCCACGGGAATCAAAAATATAAATCCACGCGGACGAAGTCGTTAATGTGTAGATACATAAATAACTGCAGTTCTAAGGCGAGTTACATAATCATCATTTACATAATCTTCAACAGTATAATATCTTACCTAGGAAACACTGAGTATTCCAGTTCAGTGTTGTCAATATCTTCCTCAGTGCTGCCCATCAAGGGGGACCCTGAGCCAGACGGGGACATTGTACCTGGGAAGATAAACAAGTCAAAAGATATGTCCAAAACATATAAGTTTCCTACACTTAATCATGAGCGGTGTTTCTGTTTCAGCAACATCTCAACAACTGTACGTTTTTAAACGAATTCAAAGACCTCAAAGCGCATCCGAACTCACTTTCGCATTTTTCCAAGCAATTTTTCTTTTCGCACTTCATCATTTCGTTCGCCTCGTGTTTGATGATGGCTTTTAGGCTGTGGAATATGAGGGGCACGGAATTCCGTGCTCATCAAAATTTAGCTAACAGATTTCACACTCTCGATCTTAATTTTGGTTTTATCTGGCGAATTAAGTCCAATGGTCCTTATTACAAGATAGGCTTGCGCTTGACGACATTATCATGCTTCGTACAAAGCCATGATGAACTCTAGGTTGGAGTGTGTTTAATATAACTGCCATGTCCCTAACAGGTTAGCCCGCTACCATCTTAGACTGCATCATCACTTACCATCAGGTGTGATCGCAGTCAAGGGCTAGTTTGTAGTGGATAAAAAAAAACATTGCTTAGCCGGTAGGATACGCAGTGCATGTTACTATTTGTCTGTGTTAGCGAATTACCCAGCGTGTTGTCGCTCGGTACGAGGTGCGCGGCGGGCTGCTTGGTTCCGAAGGCCGTGACGATGTTTTCCACGAGGCACTTGCACCTATGTACACCTGAACACATTTGTGTTTAATAATTTATAGACTAGCGCTTGGCTGCAATCAGACTTGCTGGAAGTAGTGAACCAGCCTCAGATAAGGCGCGCCTAGATGCTTATTCACTCTTGATTTGAGGATATTAAAAGTATATGAATAAATCCGGAAATCGTTAATTAGGGTTCCATACTCATAGGGTCGAGTTGTTTGTCAGGTGCTACCAGTTTAGCCAATTATTTCACATCTGATTATGTGGTATTATGACCACTTTCCTGTTATTTACTAAAATAATTTATAGTACATATTAGAAACAGGCCCTAAATAAAGTAAATTCCCACAAACTTTACCTCTTTATAATATTAGTATAGATTAAAAATGTGAAAGTTTGGATGGATGGATGTTTGTTACTCGATTGTGTCGGAAGTCGGAACAGTCGAACGGATCTGGATGAAATTAGGCATAAGACATAGACATAAGATAGAATATAGTCTGGAATAACACATAGGCTACTATTTATCCCTGAAAAAAGTCGAAGTTGCAGGCATCAGTCATGTATAAATGAAAACTAATAAAGGAATTATTGTGTCTACCTTTATGAAAGTGTCGGCCCAATTAGTGCTGTCCCTGTGTCCCGCGTACAGCATATTGCAGGCCAGCACAAACACGAGGGGGTTCCCCTTGCTCTTGAACGCCGTTCCTTGCTCCCTCTTCAGTAGCGTGCACAGTGTCTGTGTCACAGTCTCATGGGCGAACATGTTGGGGCGGATCTTGGTCAAGTAGAGCATACTCATGCATAGTATCGGGTCTGGTTTCGATCGCTGGGACTTGAGGAGGCCCAGCTGTGAACAAAATATGAGTCACTGAATATAAAATAAGTACCATGTTTAACAAAAAAATAACAAAAAAAAACTTAATCTACATGAAAGAAGACATGGACACTAATAACAAATGAAGACATGAGTGGATGAAGGGGTTATGTAACATTTTTAAGATTTTTAATTTTTTTCGTGGAATGAAGTTTTTATGTGCGTACAAGCCATATCAGACCTTAAGACAACACAATTTAAGCTTAGTTTTAGAAATAGCAAGTGATGAAGGAGTTATGTAGGTACAAAAATAAAATGATAATCACCGTGGATGAAAGTGCTATGGGCACTTAGCATATTCTTTATACTAAAATGGTTCCAATCTATGTTTTTCTGGAGTGGATGAAGGAGATAAGCGCAAGCGAACGTATGGTCGCGCTGCGTTGCCATAAATGAAGGTGTTATGTCGTGTACTTGAAAATAAGCAAAAGGTTTGTTTTAGGGACGGCATTAAATGGATAAGGGTAGAAGAATTTGGTTCCTATTTATATAAAGAATGTTACGATGAAATGATGCCGTTTAAAAAAGTGGACATTTAAAAAAAAGAGGTCAAGTAGATGAAGTAGATGATTTTGAAGTTGAGCGTGTTGGGAGAAAATATGGAACAATTTCTGAAGAAAAGAAAGCTAATATTAAAGAACAGATTAAGTTTGTAAAACCAGAATATCAATACTATTATCAAAATATTGTCGGCTAAGATTAATCTATACTAATCTATATCTATATCTATACTTACAAATAAATAAAAAAAATTGAAGTGTCTGTTTGTATTAATTTCGAAATAACTACCTCATATTAAGCTCATAATATGGTTATTTAAACTGTACCATAACTAAATTACACGTTTTTAATTTATTTGTCTGTATGTCTGTATGTATATTGTCTGTCTGTCTGTCAGTCTGTTTGAACGGGCTAATCTTTGCAACGGCTGTTCCTATGTACACCGAAATGGGAGATTTTGGTGTACATACGAGTAGTCATATTAATGAACCGATTTGCGTAGTTAGTGAATTTCATATTAAATTAAGCGAACTAAGCGATGAATGAAGGAGTTATGTACATATTTTTTCCAATAAATACATATTCTTACATTTTTTTAAATTTTCTCTTTCAATATCAATGTATATTTATAATAACCATAATTTGACGTAGTTAGTTCTTAAATAAGTAATCAGAAAAACGACATATTATGTCAAAAGTAAGTAACAAAACTTTGCGGCTCATTTTCTCAATATTTACAAATTGTATCATACACCCTTAATCCACTCATGTCTTCAAATATTTTCACATGAGCACAAAAAATCTAGAAATACCAATTCACAAACCAATTTGTCAGAGTTGTGCGTATCCAGTGCCTGCAGTACATTTGGCACCAGGTCCACGGGGTCTACTTCCAAGGAGGTGCCTGTCACAGCCTCCGCCGGGGAGCCAATACGGGCCCTCTTGCTGGGCGGAGCACTGCCAAACCCTGCTGTATCACGCTTTCTTTCACCAACACCTTTAATCATTGAAAATCTGAATATATAAAAGGAAAATGTGACTGAATAACTGACCGATTTATCAGTGCACAGCTTAAACCACTGGACAAAACGGGCTGAAATTTGGTATGCAAATAGCTACCCTATTATGATGTAGAGTGTAGACATCCACTAAGAAAGGATTTTTGAAAATTCAACTCCCAAGGGGATAAAATAGAGGTTTGAAGTTTGTGTAGTCCAAACCAATAGATCTGAGATTTGATTGCTAACTATCTATGGGCCTCATAAGATAGCTCAGTCATGGGATAGGGCTATCCTCTGGGTTTCTTTACATAATCAAATCAGAATGAGATTACATTTTATTCATTTTATTTTTTGTTGTTATTAACCAACCAGTAGTGGTGGGCGTTGCGACGACGAACCGTTTCTAAGACCGTTTTCTGTTCTGCGACGGTGAAACCGTTTTTACGTCCTGGGTAAAACAGTCTTCGTTGCACAAACCAGTCTTCGACACACGTCGTCGCGAACGTAGTCGTCCTCGTTCCACGTTTTTTCACAAAACAGTTCTTACAATCCAAAGTGAACTTTATGCCAATGACATACAGTCGAGAATGAATTGATTCAACGACACACGTCGTCGCGAACGTAGTCGTCCTCGTTCCACGTTCGTTGTAAAAACAGTTCTTACAATCAAAAGTGAACTTTATGCCCATGACATACAGTCGAGAATGAATTGATTTAACCACACACGTTGTTGCAACTGGTTTGAAGATGGTTTTTAAGCCGTCAAGGTGTTTGACCCTCAGGCTGAACTCAAACTAAAATTTAAAATTGAATCAGATATTAACATAATGCATACAGAGTTGATTGCAATATCTGAATCTCTGGCCTATATTTTATCACTTGAAGGTAGTAGGTTCGTTGTTCTATCTGATTCAAAGAGCGCCCTCCAACATTTGGCTCGGCTAACCTCGAATATTCGAGGATATCCGATAGCCTACCATATATTAGAATCCATATGCAAAATTCAAGACCAAAATAAAACCATTATAATTCAATGGATACCCTCACACATAGGAATCATGGGCAACGAGGAAGCGGACACAGCAGCTAAACAGGCTATTTCCGATGGAATTCCTTACAACTGCACACCACTACAAAATGAAATTTTAATAAAATTCAAACAGGAGTGCACACTATCATGGCAGGAACATTTCGATGAGAGGTCAAGGTCAAAGGGTATATGGTACAAAACTATTGTATGTCAGCTTCCTCGGTGTCCATGGTTCGGAGAATCCAATCTTAAAAGGGTAGATATTATAAAATTGTTACGATCGCGTTCCGGGCACATTCCATCCAATAAATTTAAATACATGATGAGAAGATCACCAACACAGAATTGTGTAGATTGTGGCAATATACACGTAGACGATGTTTTCCATCTTTTGATGGAATGTGTACGGAACGAGTCGGAACGACCGCGTCTCCTTAAAAACAATTACAGTGTGGGTATGTGCAATAGCCTGCTAGCTGCTCCACTGTCAAAGGAGGCGGCGCGGTCACTCACAAGGATGTGGTAATGTATAAGTGGTTTATTTATGTGCTTATCTCATTTTGTTTAGTGCATGCTGTTGACCTTATGGGGGTGACATAGTCAGAATTGACAAAACCCCTGGAAAAAAAATTGAGAATAAAAAAAAAAAAAACCGTCTTCAAAACTAGTTGCAACGACAACCGTTTTCGTCGCCAGGAAAACGGTTGCGTTTCGTCCGTCAAAAATACGATAACGACCCACCACTACCAACCAGTTTTCAATACTTCATCATCATTGTCATCATCTCAACCCATCACCAGCCGTGCTAGGTATGAGTCTTCTCTCATAATAAGAAGTGTTTAGGCCATACTCTACTATGCTCAATCTGAGTGGAGTCAGCCAAACCTTCATGGTTTCAAACGAATCTAAAATAAACTGACTAAAACTAGCAAACTAAACTAACAGACTGTTTACAACGGCATTATTATTATTATTATTTTATTATCATAGGAAAATCAACAGCGATTCTGATAAACAATAATACTTAAACACTAACAGGATCAGTATGGCCAATTACAGATTTTCTCAAACATAAATTAATTACAAGAAATGAGAGTGAGTTTAAAGAAATTTTAAGAAAGTAAGTGTAACAAACTTACGACATGTTGAATGATAAGTATAATGTTTTAGTCTGTATGCATGCGTGTGTGTGTGTGTGTGTGTGTGTGTGTGTGTGTGTGTGTGTGTGTGTGTGTGTGTGTGTGTGTGTGTGTGTATGTATAACTATTGGTGGAGTTGTGTAGTGTGTCGCTTAAAGGTATTTTTAGAGTGGCGGAAGAGGTCAATTTCCGAGTAGATTTTATTATAGGTACGAGTCATTCTAGTTATTGCGGAATTTTGGGAGTAGTTTTTCCTTTTAAATGCCACGTGGAGGAGTGCAGTATGTCGAGTCCGTTTAAGAGGTGCAACTAATTTAATTTTGGACAATAGGTACGGACTTTCTATTTTACCGTTAATTAAATCATATAATACTAACATATCAGCTATTTGCCGCCGCTGCCCACAAGTTTGTAATTTATAGCGCTTACAATTATTCATATAGTCAAGAGGCTCAGAGTAAGTGCGAAAATTTAAATGTTTTATAAACTTGCGTTGTATCTTCTCTATTGCCT